>CM023097.1:13865634-14465634 GCA_013103745.1 Gardenia jasminoides | reverse complement strand
ATCAACTCAATACAAAATACAAAGCAAGATATGATGCAAACAAGAAGCAAGGAGATAAGTGCTTCGAGTGTGGACAGCTCGGGCATTATGCGGTGGACTGTCCAATGAAAAAGAAGAAAGATATGAAGAATGAAAGAAAACCGAAGTTTAATAACTTTCAAATTACTTGGAACGAATGCAACTCGGAAGGAGAGATTGAAGAAGAAGAAGAAACAGCTCAAATTGCCTTTATGGCAATTGGTGACAATGAGGTAACTTCTCATCCACAATACAATAGTGATGATGATGATGATGATTTAGAGTCATTTGTTGCAAAACTGCATGAAAGCTTGAAAGAGTCCTACTCTAGAAACAAGGAACTAAAACAAAAAATTACTTTTCTTTTGCAAGATAATGCAAACTTGTTTCAAGATAACAAGAAGTTGAAATATGACAATGATTGCTTACTAAAAACTGAAATGGAATTGCAGTATGAACTTGATAGAAAAACAAGCCTTTGTGAAATGCTCAAAGAAAGACAAAATGACTTGAAAAAGAGAATGGATAATCTTGACGTGATGCTTCAAAACAAGAAACAAAACAGTTTTACAAGGAAGGTGTTTAACCCCTATGAAAAGAAAATTATATTTAATGCAAATGAATTTACAATTCATAGAAAAAGTGGAGTTAGATTCATTAAATCTGTTCATGTAAACGACTCTACCATTATGTGTGATTTTTGCTGCCAAGTAGGTCACTTGAAGCATGAGTGCTATGTAAAAAGAAATATGAAAAAAGGAATGAAATGTATGTGGTTAGTCAAACATTGACTCTAACCATCAAGGACCCAAAAATTAAAAGGGGTACCAAACTTTCTATTCCTTGTAGGTAAAAATTGAAAAGGATATGAAGAAATCAAAATGGTTCATTGATAGTGGATGCTCAAGGCACATGACCGGCGATTCTTCACAATTCATCAAGCTCAAATCAAAGTCAAGTGGAAAAGTGACTTTTGGAGACGACATGAAAGCTAAAACAATTGGAGTAGGTGATGTGGGTAAGAATGGTGAAACATTTGTGCATAATGTTCTTTTAGTGGATAATCTAAGTTATAATTTGCTTAGTGTTAGTCAACTTTGTGATAGAGATCTATTTGTTTTATTCAAAAAACATGAATGTTTGGTTCTTGACTCAAAATTTAACATTGTTTTCAAAAGGAAGTAGATACAATGACATCTATGTTGTGATTCTTGAAAAAATTGACTCTTCTAGTTTTAAATGCCTTAAAATCTCAAATGAAGATCCTTGGTTGTGGCATAGAAGACTTTGTCATTTTAACATGGATGTGATAAATGAAATTTCAAAAAGGGAACTTGTTAGAGGACTTCCTAAGATTAAGTTTGAAAGGATAAGATTTGTGATGCATGTCAATTTGGAAAACAAACCAAAACATCTTTTAAACCTAAGAAAATCATTTCTACATCTAAGCCATTGGAACTCTTACATCTTGATCTATTGGTCCTACACCTATTGCTAGTCTAGGTGGTAGAAGATTTTGTTTAGTTATTGTTGATGATTACTCTAGATATACATGGACTATTTTTCTTACTCATAAAGATGATGCCTTTAAAAGTTTTGTCTCTCTCTTTGCAAAAGTGCAAAATTTACTTGGATTGCATATTATCAAAATTAGAAGTGATAATGGTTGAATTTAAATATTGTGGATTTCCAGATTTTGTGATCATAATGGAATAACTCATGAATTTTCTATTGTAAAACCCTCAACAAAATGGTGTTGTTGAAAGAAAAATAGAACACTTGTAGAAGCCGCAAGAACCATGTTAAGTGAGAATGATTTACCAAAATATTTTTTGGAGTAAATACAACTTGCTATGTAATGAATAGAGTATTACTAAGACCTTTTTTGAACAAAACTTCATATGAGTTGATGTTTGATAAAAAAGCCAATTGTTGGCTATTTTAAAGTTTTGGATGCAAGTGTTTTATTTTGAATATCAAAGAACACCTTGGAAAGTTTGATAAGAAAACCGATGAAGGTATTTTCTTGGGATATTGTGATAATAAAAGAGGATATAGAGTTTATAATAGAAGAACTCTTGTGATTGAAGAAGCTATACATGTTTCATTTGATGAATCTAATGGCAACTCTTCAAATAGCACTTGTGTAGATGATGATGTAGGTGTTCAAAAGAATCTTGAGAAGCTCACACTTCAAGAGGAGAACAATTGTGATATGGAAGAAAATTCAAAGATGGTGATTCTCAAGAAATTGAAGACTCTAGATGAAGAAGACAAGATTGATGAATCACTAAAGGATTTTCTAAGGCATGGAAGTTCATTCAAAATCATCCAAAGGATTTGATCATTGGTGATCCATCCAGAGGGTAAGAACTTCGTTCTTCATCAAAGACATTATTTGATAATTTCGCATTTGTATCTCATATTGAGCCTAAAAACATCAATGATGCCTTAAAAGATGATTATTGGATTATGGCCATGCAAGAGGAGTTAAATCAATTTGAAAGAAATAATGTTTGGACTTTAATATTAAGACCTCAAAATTATCCTATCATTGGCACTAAATGGGTGTTTAGAAATAAATTAAATGATAAAGGTGAAATTGTAAGAAACAAGGCTAGATTAGTGGCTAAAGGGTATGCTCAAGAAGAAGGTATTGATTATGGTGAAACGTTTGCTCCCGTTGCTAGATTAGAGTCTATTAGGATGTTTCTTGCATTTGCATGTTTCAAGGGTTTTAAGTTGTATCAAATGGATGTTAAAAGTGCTTTTCTAAATGGTTTCATTGATCAAGAAGTATATGTGGATCAACCACCCGGCTTTGAAAATGAAAAGTTTCCTAATCATGTATTTAAACTCTCAAAAGCATTATATGGTCTAAAACAAGCCCCTAGGGCTTGGTATGAACGTTTAAGTGGATTCTTAGTTGAAAATGGTTTTAAAAGAGGCATAGTAGACACAACTCTTTTTACAAAACAAAAATCAAATGATCTTCTTATTGTACAAATCTACGTTGATGATATTATATTTGGTGCTACTAATGAGGATTTGTGCAAGGATTTTTCCACCATTATGCAAAATGAGTTTGAGATGAGCTTAATGGGAGAATTGAACTTTTCTCGGACTCCAAGTCATTCAAACCGCGTGAAGGAACCTTCATCAACCAAATAAAATACACCAAAGAACTTCTCAAAGGTTCATGGAAGACTCAAAGCATGTGGGAACACCAATGTGCACGTCCACCAAGCTTGAAAAACGAAGAAGGTACAAATGTAGATGAGAAAAGTATAGAGGTATGATCGGAAGCCTTCTTTATTTAGCGCAAGTAGACCGGATATTATGTTTGCTGTATGCTTATGTGCTCGTTTTCAATCTTGCCCAAAAGAATCTCATTTGAATGCCGTTAAAAGAATTTTTCGTTATTTGAAAGGAACCATGAATTTTGGTATTTGGTATTCTAAATGTAATGAATTCACCTTGTGTGGTTATCTGATGATTTTTGGCGGATGTAGAATTGATAGAAAAAGTACTAGTGGATCTTGTCATTTTCTTGGAAAGTGTTTAGTCTCTTGGTTTAGTAAGAAACAAAATGCTATTTCCTTATCAACAACCGAAGCGGAATATGTTGCTGCTAGTGCATGTTGTGCACAATTAATTTGGATGAAACATACATTGAATGATTTTGGTTTGACATATGATAACATGCCCATTTTTTGTGATAACACTAGTGCAATTAATTTGACAAAAAATCCTATTCAACATTCTAGAACAAAACATATAGACATTAAGCATCATTTCATTCGTGATCTTGTTCAAAAAGGTGAAATTTGTGTAAACTATGTTTCGAGATGATCAAATTGCTGATATTTTCACAAAAGCACTACCCCTAGAACAATTTAGATATCTTCGTTCGAAATTGGGTATTTTAGAAAAGATGCCTTAAGCCTTTCTGGTAAAAACTTATCGGACGTCCGATCGATGAACGTCCGGCGGTTGGTCATTTTCGAGAAAATGCTATCGGACGCATGGGTGGACGCTTGATCGTTCGGACGTCCGACACATGAACAGTCGCACTGAATCAGGTCATTTCACTTCATTTCCATCAGTCAACTACATTTAATTCGGACGCATCTTCCCAACCACCTCAATTCAAAACTCCAAATTCCACCAAAACTTCACCATTTCTCAAAATTGAAAGTTCGATTTCACCTCTCACCTATTGCGGTCCAATCTTCATCAAGTATCCACTATAAATCACTCCTCTTCTCATTCCCAATCTCACGAAACCCTAAGTTCTCCTTTCTCCCCTTTCGGCTCGAAAATTGATATATCTTCTTGAATTTAAAAGTGTGTCACTCTGCATTACGTGTAAACACTTCCTCATCAAAATCACACAACATAAGCACAATGGTGCGCACTGTGGAGCTCATGTCATCTAGGACAAGAAGTTGCCAAGAGATGAAGATACTTCCTCCCACAGGCAAACCTCCAAAAGAACAAGGCGTGGCTCTACAAAACAACCACCTCATTACTACTCCTTGATTCTCGGGTTATAATAGAACCCGCTCCCTTACCTAAATTCATAGATTCTCGATCTTTGAGTCTAAGTTTGCCTTATTCTCTCAAAAGGTTTCATTATTCAGATCCATTATTCCTTCCGAGTTTAAGAAAATCGATCTAGAGTCCTTAAGTTGTTTGAGTTTCAGAAATGGTCTCACATCATTGTTATGCCTAATGTCTATTACCCTGACATGATGTATCAGTTTTTTGCCAATCTTAGGAAGGGTAATTCCCGTGATGAGCTTAAATCCGTGTGAATGGTATTGATTTGGTTTTTGACTTCGATGTTGTGAATGAAATTCTAAAAACCACCATTGAGTTTGGGTGCAAAAGTAAAATTGCAAACTTCTTTTCCTATGAGGAAACTCCAACAAGTTTGAATCATTTCAATGCTGAAAAATTAATGGCCTATTTTCAATCTCCTTTTCAAACTCCTGTTGATGCCAAGTTGGAAGATTTAAGTCCTAAAAATCTGATCATCTTTTCAATCATCTCAAATTTGCTTGTTCCAGCGATGGTCATCGGACGGATGCAAACAAAATGGAGTTATATCTTTTTATTGCTTTGTTGAAAGAATTGAATAGATTTTGGCTTTGTCATGTGTAAGTTTCGATGAAACTCTCTGATACAAGAAGAAAACTCTCTTATGGAAAGTTTTTCCCATCTTTGAACACTTCAAAATTCCTATAAGTGGTGTATGTCCCAAGGACTTAACCACACGTGTTTTCAAAACAGTATTTTGAAAGGAAGAATTTAAAATTCTTTGATGGAAATTGGTGCACCAAGGAAGCTGTATCTGAATCTCGCTCAAAGAAAGGACATGATGTTCCTCTCTCTCCTAGTCTTGCTAGAACTCTTAGATTTACTCCAGGTCCATCAATTCATCCTAGGAAGTTAGCCTCTAGGATTTCCTCTCAATCTGATGTCTTGGATTTGTTGAGCGAGCTCAAAAGTCATGTTCTTCTACTTGAACATGGTCTTATGTTAACCATGACATCGACCAAAATCAACTTTCTTGACAAAAGAAACCTGTTGTTCCCTCCTCCAGGGATGAAAACACCTCTCAAGCCAAAGAGCCACGGCCGATCCTTCATTGGATGACCAAGAGATGGCGAGTCACAAAATCTACAAAGATGATCCCACATCATCTACCAAGGGGAAAGAACCAGTGGTTGTGGAAGATGAAGAAAACGAAGATGATGGGGATGAAACTGCAGAAGAAGATGATTCAACATATCGGCTTGTCGGGCGACACGGAACTCGATCAACATTCACCCTTTAGGCACTCTAGGATGCACTTACACTTCACATTAGAATGCACAAGTCTGTTTTTGTTCCCTTTGCTGATGTGAAAGTGTATTAATCTATTTTACTGCTTTCATCTAAGACTTTTGTAGAACCAGCACTTCAGTACTTTTAACATTTTTCAGTTAATGATGATGGCCTTACAATTGGCCTTTCCATGATTTTGCACTATGTTGCTGGATGATGTTATCTGCTGATATCTGATATTAGAGTTATCTGATCTGATGAAATCTAAATTTGGAGATTTCCTTTGCTTGTTTACATTACTACATATTTGATTACGCTTCTACATTTGGGTTGAATGTTTTGTGATGACAAAGGGGAGTAAAAGAAAAGAAATTTGAGTTATTCGAGTAAGGGGGAGTTATTCAAGTAAGGGGGAATTCTTTTGTTAAAAACTCAATTTTGGTTAAATTACATTCAATTGTTTTGTCATCATCAAAAAGGGGGAGAATGTTAATTGTGATCCCGAATTTTGATAATTACAAAACAATTGAAGAAAATTGGTCTAATGTTTTCTAGTGAGATTCTTGATGCAGGATATCGAGGCGTGAAACATTGAAGAAACTTCTTGGCCTTCGGACGGACGATACCTTGTATCGGACGTCACTCGAAACCTTCCTATCGGACGCTCAACGGCGTATCGGACGTCCGATGACAGGGGATCTATCGGACACCTCTTTGGACGATAACATCTACATCGACGAAAGATATCAAGAAATTTGATGAGCTTCTGGGCGCCGACGCAAACGCCTTGAAAGACATGTATCGCCGTCCGATCGATTCCATGAAAATTTTACAGCCTCTCACCGGCCTTCCGGTTTACTAAAAGCTATCGGACCTTGAGAATTATTCATCGTCCAATAAGACTGAAACTTGCCTATCGGACGCTTAGCAGGACGAACAACAAAGTGTCGGACGTCCGATAGCTCAACGCTAGTTGACATTTCAACTTGTACTATCCGTTGACCTCGTTTTCTAGGCACTTTTGGTCTCCTATAAATACAAGAACTGTCCAAATATCAAACACAAGCGTACACTTGGATAACAAGTTCTTAAGAGTAATTTTAGCTAGAAAATACTCATTTTGAGTAAGAATTGTTAGTCTTGTAGTGATAGTTCATTGAGAAGCTTTTCAATTGTGAGTGAATTCATCAATTGTGTAGGGTTTTCTGTAAAGAGTGTAAACTTCTAGCTTGACTAAGTGGAGCTTGGGGCAGGAGGAAGTGATCCTTCTATTGTACACAAGTGTGATCAATTTCACCAAATTGAAGAGAGTTTTGAGGAATTCTCTTCAAGCTCAAGTGGAGACTTGAAGAAGTTTGGTTTGCTATCTTTCATTACTTGTTTTTATCTTACGTATCATATTCATTGTTTGAAATTTCATCCATATTTATCAATCTTGACTTGTCTAACTACTTCATAAATCATCTGTTCAAGAACTTGTGATTAAAATCAGAAAAAGAGGTAATACTTGGCTGATTGTTAATCAACCTAATTCACCCCCCCCTCTTAGGTTGTACTTGGGCCTTACATTCTCTATATCAGCAATCACCCCTCTCGGGGGATCCAACACTGCCAGTAGATGTGTAGGTATTGAAGATAGCACATGTTTAATCAACACCATTTTAGCACCTTTAGACAACCACCTTCCTTGTCAAGAATTAATACGAGCAGAAATCTTATCCAAAAGGCCTCCAAATACCGCACGAGTCTTCCTTCCCACAAACAACGGACAGTGAAGATAAATAATAGGAAACAGCCTATAGGAAAAACTAGTCAATTGAGCAATGATGTCCCTCCTACCCGAAGAAACCCTCTTTCCAACCAAAAAGCAGCTCTTAGCAACGTTAACCAACTACCTCGACACCTATTGATACGACGCCAAAACCTTCACAACACTACACAAGGAGGATTTACCCACATCAGAAAAAACAATAATGTCATCCGCATATCCCAAGTGAGTTATAGGGCAACAATGCCGTCCCGCAAAATAGGGAACAAACTGTGAACTTAGAGTCAGCCTATGTAGGTTCCGGGAAAGCACCTCAGCCGAGATGATAAAAAGAGCAAGTGATAACGGATCACCCTGACGAAGACCACATTTAGAAGGGAAAAAACCACACGGCTTCCCATTCACTAAAATCGAGAAATGGCAATTCAAAATCAAGCGCCAAATCATATCCAACCAAACTTCACAAAATCCAAACTTTCTCAGTAATCGAATTAAGAACTACCATGACACCCTATCATAAGCCTTTGCCATGTCAAGTTTCATTGCCACATTCGACCCTCTAATCTTCTTATCAATCATCGAGATCAGCCCCTGCGCCAACAACACATTATCTGCGATCATCCTCCCTTTTACAAACCCATTCTGCTATGGAGAAATAATCTTTGGTAGGAACTTTTCAAGCCTTAGCGACAAAAGCTTTGAAAAAATTTTATTAACAAAATTACATAGACTGATTGGGTGAATGTCCGCAAATGTAGAAGGGTTGGAACTTTTCGGAATCAGTGCAATAAGAGTGGATGTGACCCCTAATGGTAACTCTGCTCTTGAGAAAAAATCCAACACTGGTGAATACAGGTCTTCTCCAACAATCTCCCAGTATGAAGTGAAAAACACCCCGGAGAAACCATCAGGACTCGAGCAGCTTTCCCTATTCATGGAGAACACAGCTTGACGATTCTCTTCCAAGGTTGGCGACTGTTGCAACTCCTCATTATTCGAAGACGTCATCACCTCTGGAATACCATCACGAAGGCTATCATCCGTAGACACATCCGAACTAGCCCCCAACAATCCTTGAAAAAATTGAACGGCCAACTCCTCCACTTGCTGACCCTCCTCTACCCATCGCCCATCAGATCTCACTACCTTGTGGATGAACGAGCGTGCACACTGCCTTCTGACCGAAGCATGGAAAAACTTGGTATTCACATCCCCTTCCTTTAGATATTTCAACCTAGCCTTCTGTCTCCAGAAGGCCGCTTCATGCAGTAGCTCTGACCTCAGCACCCTTTGTGATTCCAACAGAGCAAAGGACAGTCTTCAACTGCCAACTCATTCGGCCTAACCGTTTCCTTTGCTTGCTGAACCTGATCAAAAACATTACCAAAGACATCATAACTCCACTTCGATAAAGCTTGCTTAACTAGTTTCAACTTGCTCAGCAAAACCCGAATCAGACGCCCAAGCACTGAACCCGACCATGCCCTCCGTACCACCTCTTGAAAATCCAGGTCCGAAATCCACATATGTAGACCCGAAAGCTTTTGTGAAAAGATATATACACACATTCCATATTTTAGTAAATGATAGTGGATTTGTTACTTTTGTTGACCACGTCAACCATTAAAATTTTATCAAATCAAGGTTTTAGCTACTTACAGGTTTCTTGATGTTCTAACTAAGGAGGGTTACTTTATTTCTTTTTGGTTACTTTCTAATGCCCACTTGCCTGTCGGATGCGATGCCTTCACCTGATTTATCCCAAAACTTACTCAAAAAATATCTATGTTTGATAACCAAATTTAATATTTAAATTTAATGGATTCAAATTTTAATATATTTAAATACATTTGATAATAAAAATAGAACATCTCAATTAATTAATTGCCACTAAATTTTTTAGGCAAAATTTACTCTAAAAAATAAATGATAACGTACTCACTTATCACTTAATGTGGCATATACTCAAATATATCAATTTAGTACTTAACAATTCAGTAACTTAACTGATCTGAACTTCAAATTTAAAATTTCAGATTTCAGATTTCAAATTTCAATTTTCAAACTTTAGTTTTTAAGAAACTGCTTATAATATATTTTAAACGATCAATCGCAATACACAAATGGGCAATTTTTTTCTTATGGTTTGGTAAACTGCTGATAGTGGGAACTCATTAAGAGAGATTTCAGGTTGTTTCTAAAATTATAATTAAATTGAGAAAGTATCTAAATCAAGGGGTACAATAGTTTTTATCATGTGTATTCACATGGTAAGTTAATTGTAAATCCAAGGCCATGTTTTATAATCCATTTCAAGACTTAAATTTAACAGGTTTAAATCTTAATATGTTCAGACATATTTGATAACAAAAAATTAGGACATCCAATTTAATTAAGTACTAAACAAAACTTGGTTCAAAAAATAAGTGATAAACTATTTACTTATCACTTAAAGTGATATACATTTAAATGTGTCAGATTTTGTTGGTTTACAATTTAATAATTTAATGGATTTAGATTTTAGTTTTCAATTTTATTAAATACACCCTAACTGTGCTAACCAGTAATTACTTAGAAAAATCCTTTTTCTTACGGTGGCTTGTAGTCGTTGAAACTTGGAAGCTAGTGAAACTTTTGAAATAAAGTGACATACATATCCGAAACCATGTACTGGATCTTGGAAAGGAAAATTGAGAATGAAGCCTCATCCATTAAATTTAGCATTTTCCCTTGTGATTATATTCGTAATTGATTATGAGAAGAGATTGCAAACACTAAAATAGTATTGAATCGTGGAAAGGAAATTTGTTTTCTCAAATGCACAGACAATGGACATGACAAAATAACAACGCTATCCTGGTCATCGGAAGCACTAAAAGGTTAAGTATTAAATGAGAGTTTAACTAACAACCAGTGCAGCACTACCGTATTTAAAATATTAATAATGGGATTTTTTGAATGAGTGCTTAGTTGCACCTAAATTCCACCTAATCTATCATGTATATGTACATTCTAATAATTATTACTCTATTTTGTATTTATATACTTTTTCTAATTAATCTTATCTTTTGAAAAATCTAACACTTGAAACACATTTTAACGAGTGCTCAATAAACACCCAATCTTTAATAATAATAGAAAATGAGATTCTAATATCCTTTCAGGTGAAATAAATATTTTGAATCATTGGATTATAATGACTTTAAATATTTATAAGATAAACAAACATGAACATAGAGGGAATATTGAGGGAATAGTTATCTAAACAGACCATAAAATTTTAATAAAAGAATAAAAGATCATAGTTTACCATCTCTGGCAAATGCCCCATCTCATCTTTTACCATTTAATTTTCCCAAAGGAGAGCATTTGTACCATATAATGGACGGCTTACCTTCCAGCTGTCCATCATTTCAATCCTAAAATAATCGATCTTTGGGCTTCTTCCAAAGTGGGCTTGCCCAAACTATTACAAAGTTAGACCTGTTTTGCGCTAACTAGAGAACGTGGGTGTGATTCAGAGTTCTATCTATGTTTGCTGGGTTTGCATAAATTCAGCGGTTAATTGCATTCGCCTCCCCTTTAGTTTAAATTACAAAAATCAACCATATTTTTTACCAAATTAATGGTACAGCAGTATAGGCAAAGCCCTTGATGGCAAAGCATTTAGCAAATGCGCCCTTGCGTCAATAGCATTTATGAATGATGCTTACATCAACAAAATATAAATACTTGATATTTGAAAGTCCTAAAATAACCTTCTACGTATTCAATTAATTACACTAATCTCCCTAGAAGTTTGTCCAAATTGCATTCGCCCCCTCGTAATGGTTGTGCAAATGACAAATGAACCCTTTTATTGTCCTATAAGTAACCCAATACTTTTCAAATATCTCTTAGTCAACTAAATCGCAAATATCGATTAGTTGCTACCTTTTTTCCACTATTTTTTCTCCTTAAATGTTACAATTACTCTACCAAAAACTAATACAAGTACATATTTCAAGAACAAGGCTGTTTTTTTCTCTCTTCTCTCTCCTAAGGTTTCTTGCTATTAGGGTTTCTTTCTTAGCGTTTTTGGTTCCGACCATGGCAGCGGAGGCTGCCCTCCAACCGGATGGTGGAGGGCATCTGGCTACGACGTCTCCATTGTTTCAGCGGAAATCTTTCTCGGAATAGTTCTCCAACAATGCTTCCAAACGGGCTTCGGAAATTCAGGCTACGAAGGCTACACACCGGGGGGAGCTTGCGGTGATTTTTAACTCGTCTGACATGATCTCTGTTTCTTCCTCATTTCGTTATGCCTTGGTAAAGAAGTTCTCAAAAGGAAGGCCCAAGATGCCTGAGTTGCGGAAGTTCTTTGTATCTTTGGATTTGAAAGAAAAGGCGTCTGTGGGTTTGCTAGATTTTCGACATGTTCTAATTCGGCTAAACAATGAGGCGGATTTTCATAGGATCTAGACACGCAATATTTGGTACGTTTACGGATTTCCTATGCGTGTATTCAAGTGGTCGATGAAGTTCCACGTGGATCGGGAGTCGTCGTTGGTTCTGGTATGGTTTAGCCTGTCGAAATTGCCGATTCATCTATTCAATACTCAATGTTTGTTTCATCTGGTTTCATGCCTGGGGACTCAACTATTTATGGATGCTGTGACGATATCTCTTTCACGACTGAACGTAGTGCATGTTTGTGTCGAGGTTGACCTATTAAAGTCTCTACTCCCCGGGTTTGGGTGGATATGAGGGATGGGGATGGTTTTTCGCAACAACTAATTGCAGAAAACTTGCCTAATTACTGCTCTTTCTATTATCATCAAGGCCACGGAGTTGAGGAGTGTCATGTTAAGAACCCGAGTTTGAAGTTGAAATCACGGGGTACGGTGAATTCGGGAGTAGTTAGAAGCAATGAGTTTACTCCATGTAAGAACCGTTTCATTCAGGCTCGTAAATGAGGCTATGTAGGAGCATGTTTGCATGAAATTCGTGTATACTTGCTTGATGAGGAGCCATTTCTTGCTTGTTTCAAAGATACTTCTGGCAGATCCCAGTTTCTCAAGGGAAATGAGAGTGAAGCTGCCAACACAAAGGTGTACACCGTACAAAGGAATGCCTTCGTATTATTCATCATCATCTTCGAAGTTCAAATTTCTTGTGCAATCCCCATCTGAAACCATTCTATATTAGATAAGGCGACACACAGTTCCACACCTCCATGGCATATGCCATTATTCATAAACAAATGATCATTCCTTTCTTTCTTATGCTCCAAATTTGATGAGCACTTGAGTTAGTAGACTGAGTAAATTCCTCTATTATTTAATTAAACCATCAAAGGGTTATTAAATTAGATAGGTCTCTATACAATATCCTTTTATCATTGCGTGATGTCTAAAGTGAAATAAAGTATGCTCAACATTTTCTAGAGTAAAGTAAAGGTGTCCTTTTATATGAACTTGAAAACCTCGCTAATCGTTTGTGAATATATTCCTTGGTAACCTGCTTGGAGAACCCTACAAGTGTGAGCCAGAAAAGATGAACTGTGAGGCGCCGTCGTTGTTGACTTCGCGTATAATTTCAAGAATTAACCAACTATACTCTAAAAAACTGCAACAAAAAATAAATAAATATACGAAAATAAATCTCTCCCATGCTTGCACTATGCCAATTTCTAGATCTATGCACTAAAATGTACAAATCCTGGATGAGTGATAATGGAGATACGATGGAGACTCTCACTGATGCTGCCAAAGTATGTAATTTATATAAACCAATTCATCTATTTGTTAAATAATACTTTCCCTACCATCCTTTAATAAAATATTTACTTAATATTATTCTTTATTTAATTTGGCTAACGGGAGTCTATTGGACACTTCATCTCGTTTAGAGGGATTTTAGTTGTCGATTCTTTAGAAGAATGCAGTTAATTTTGCAAAGTGCTTGATGCAGGAGTGCAATAATTGTGATTATGTGTATTTATATTAGTAAGTTCTATGTAATCTAAGTACAGTATCCATTGGGTACCCTTTAGAAAAATTCTTCTTTGTCTATCACTCTGTCCTAGCCATTTCAATAGATTATGTATTAAAATAGCTCATTTCACCTCTTACAAATATATAATAATCAACTAAAAAAGACTCAACTTCATTCTTCTTCTTCTCCTTCTTTCTTAATGTGAGAGAACACATAAAAATTGTTACCTACATTGAAAAGTTGAAAAGTTGTGATTTTTTCTACGTACATTGGAAGTTACAAAAATTGCAACCTATATCTTTATTTCACCTTCATAAGTAGAGAAAATTGGTTATGCATTTGATAGGAGAAGTGATATGTCAATATTTCGCATGCTTTTAGTAGGTTTAATTAAGTAGTTTTTGTGTGTTTTAGTGGCTAATAAACTAGGGTTTCTAGTTGGTTTTGCATTTTATGGCTTCAATGATGAAAATTGAATTTCTATGGATTAATGTGGTGAAAATTTCATGTTTTTGTAGGATTACTTGTTCAACTATCAAATGAGGTGAAAATGAGAAGAAAATTGCCAAAAAGAAGCTTGGATGGAAAGTTGGAAGTTGAAATATCCGAAGCTGATGAAATTCCAAATTGGAATGAGCAAAATGCAATTCAAATATCAAGGAATCAAAGGATCAAAAGTCGGAGCAATTAACGCGACAATTTCACGACAAAAATTCGGATTGTGCAAATTTCAAGAGGATTCGCGACCCAAAACGCGATGTAACAAGTGAACTTTGAAGCAGTTCGCGAATCCCTCTCAGAAAAGATAGGTGAAGTGATCCGCGATGGGATCCGTGAGCCTCTTCCTCGCGGATCGTCAGAAAATGATTGCTGCAACTTGCAGCCGAATTCCAGAATTTCCAACTCATATCTAACTCAATTTTTGGACGAATTTCAGCCAAAAGTTGCGTGAAGAATATTGGAAGATTGAAGTAACAACTAAATGGCTAATCCCAAACACAAATATACAACTTATTTGAGGTTGGAATTCAATGGATTCAATGCATGAAGACATGTTTGAAGAAAAAGAGATTCATGAAGCCATTTTCCTTGACTTTTGAAGGCCAACTTGTCATGTATTTGTAAGATCCCTTAAAAAAATGGTAGTAATAGAAATAGATAAATAAATAAATAAATAAATAAATAAATAAAATTTATAATATATGACTTTCACTTTATTATTCACTTTTAGTGACTTTAGAAATATTCTATGTCAAATGCACATTTTTAAAGTTGAAAAACGGATTTTATAACAATTATTGCTATTATGGTCAATTTACGAAAAAATGTAGTATGATTTTTGTAATTTGTGGAATTTCTTTTGATACAATTTATTTTATTTGCTCAATTATAAGGGAAAAGTCTTGCAAGAGGTATTTTCACATGAATAAGAGCCAAATGGTGAGTTTTGATTGGAAATTAAGGAAGTAAAGTCATACTTTGCTTCTTTGACTTCTTGAACTTTCTTTAAGTATCAAGAAACTTGATAAAAACAACACAAAAACCCTCTTATTTGCTCCATGTTGGACGAAATTTTGGGCAGAAAAAGAGAGAGAAAGAGTTCCATTTCTTAGTCTAAAAATTGAAGAAAAATTGAGTGAAAATCCAGAACTAGTCCAACCAATCAAGAAACCCAAGAAAATCCAACTTGTGGAAGTGATTTGAAGCTTTGGTGCATCTTCTTGTTGGTTTATTGTGCTCAAACACCAACATAAAGGTACAAGAAACTTCATGCCCTAAGCTCTTGCTTATGTTTATAATTTAAGGTTATGTGAAATGATTTTAGTGGGATTGTTGCTTAAATGATAGATTGAAGCTTGATTGTGTGAAATTTAACTAAATCTTGGCATGGTTTACATGAGAAATAACCTAGTACTTGAGCTAGAATCATGAAGGCTACTAAGTGTTTGATAGTAGTATTAGTGTATAAGTTGGATTCGGTAAGATTGTAAACAAAAGCAACCAAGAAGATAAGTTGAAGTTGAGCCAAGAAGATTTTCGCAGGTGCAGTCAGCTCAACCTTAGCTTAGAAAAAAGACCATAACTTGGTGTAGGAAGGTCGGAATTGAGTTCTGTTTGTTGCGTTAGAAACTACACTCGAAGATCTTTCCAACGGTATAAAATTTGGACTATAAATCATTTTCTATAAGCTGCAGACAAGCCCAGAATGTCACTGAAATTAGCATTCTGCACTACAATCATTGTAGCTGCAACACATTACCGGTCCGTTTAAGCTTCCATCCAAACTAAATTTGCAAAAATGGTTTTTTAATGATTGTTTGTATTTTGAATCTAGTTTCCAACGGTATAAGCCATATAGCTTTTTGACATCTGTAACTAAAGTTACATATTTTGAAAGTGACCTTGCCGGTGCTAGTGTGCCGACGAAGCCAAAACGGAATTAGGTCGATAAACGAATTGGTCGAATGGTTAAGTCATATATTCTAGTCAAATTTACAGTCATTAGTCGGCCATTAGGCAATGACCATTAACGTAAGTCGTAATTGTACAGGCACGCGCGAAGGCCTCTAGCGCAAGCCAACGACAAGTATCTAACGCGATCGTCGACTGAGGTAAGTTCCAAGTGCATGTGTAGATGTACTTTATACACGTACCCACTCACCTCTACATGCCTTTAATGTTTTACTGTGCGAGGGGGCGGGTGTGTAATTTACCGCACTCACCCAATTATTTGAATTGTTCTGTGATATATGGCGAGGCGAGTGTGTACTTTATCACACTCGTCCTCAACTGTACCATTGATTGCTATTGTTGACTATACATGATTATAAATTCCTACTTGAAATATTACTGTGAACTATTTGGGCCCAAACCCTAGGGAACCGGCGAAGTCGAATTGCAGGGCGGTCGAGTTGACCAGGGAACCTTGGGTAATGATATCGTTAATTGGCCACACTTTAGCGTATACTAGTAATACCATTCCACTGTTATTGGAGTGCGGGCCCGGTGGGTGACATGGTGGACGGAGATCGGAGTGAAGTGGGGTTCTACGGACCTATGAGTGGTTGACGGAGTGTCAACATATATATGATTTGGTTCCAGTGCAAGAAAAGTGTGATCTGCAATTGATTGAACTCCTCGGAGCCCTGTATCCTTAAAACTATATGTGAACTATTTGTTTCCAATTGCTTACTTAAATGTGAATCACTGCTAAACATGCTCTTTATGCATCTGTGTGCCCCTCTTGGGACTTACTGAGCTTATTACTCATCCTATTTTCAATTTGTTTTGGGGGCTGGGCAAGTTTAAGGAGGTAGGACGACAAGTGTGGAACATACTTGGGATATCATGTGTGTAGTTGTAATAAGATTGTAAACTTGAACCAGAGGCTGCTTAAACTGTTACTATACTGACGTGTCAAATGGGATCTACGTGTGTATGTATTTTGGGTTGTGTAATAAATAATATTTTGGAAAATCGGTTTTAGTGAGTGAGTCCTGGTGAGAGTTGGGCAGGCGGTCTGCCAAATCCTAGGGTACGCCCTAGGAGGAGGTGGGGTCGTCACAGTATTCACATGATAGAATTTTGGATGCTTATGGATAACAACTTCTATAAATAGGGCCTTTTGTAGACAATTAGAATCATTCAAAAAGAAGAGGAATGAGTATGAAGTAGTGGTAGAACTAGCAAAGAAAGACTAGAGAATAGCTCTAGTTCATTAGTTTTAACTCTAGTTCTTATATTTCTTAGTGGTAGTTTCTAAAGAGAGCTAAAAGTGATAGTTCTGAGGACTCTTGCACTTTGTATTTGAGAGATCAACTTGTGAAGAAGTTCAAGGATTCAAATTTCAAGAAATTGAATAAGATTCCTTCTTCCTTTACTTTGTCTCTTGTGCTTTACTTTCATGGCTTTGTGCAAGTTTGTTTTATGCTTAGATGTTCTTAACATGATGTCTAACTAAGCCTCTTAAATCCTAGAGTTAGGATTAACTTGTTTTAGTTGTGATTATAAAGTAGTTGAGTTATTTATGTCCTCACTGATTTTGCTAGTTTAAGACTTGTGCTTATGCTTTATGGTTGATTAGCAACCAACTATAAATGATTTGATGTTGATGAGCAATGAAAAACTTGTCTTCAATAAGATCTAAATTCTTAAACACTAACTTATATTCTCACGAAAGTAGTGAATATAGTTGGTTGGTTGTGGTTTTATACTATGATTTCATTGAGCTTATTTAACTTGTTTCTCTCTTTTCTCTACGAAAATAGGTCAAGGAAGATTCCAAGGAGTTAAGGAATTGGCGAAAGCGATTCCAAGTGACTAGCTCATCTTAAATGAGAGCTTGCACATTAATGAAAGTGATGGCATACAAAAGGAAGTTATACCTTAGCGAATCATAGGAGAAAGGACATAATAGACTTGACTACCTTCTAATCTAAACATAACAAGGGATTCTAAAACTCTAGGATTTCTCCAACTTGATCTTAAAACTCTCTCTAACTTAACGCTCTAATTTCTTTACTTGCTTTCTTATTATTTCCTTTCTACCACCAATTGGATGTCTTCGACACCAAACGGTTGGTTTTAAATTGCTTAATCCCTCTTCCTTAGGTCGGTTTACCGCCTTCTCCCTTTTACCTAGCTTTCCTTTACTTTAATTGTCTTCCTTTAGTTGTTTTCTAGATAATAAAGCAAGTGATTAAACTTTAGTGTTTGCAAAACCGTAGTTCCTCGTGGGATCGACACCTTATTTCCCTATACTCAATAAACGATCCATATACTTGCGGTAATACAAAAACTTGACGAGGTTTTACCATACACCAAATTTTAATATAAAACCTAAACACCCCGTTTTCTGCAAGTATACAGATCGTTTATCGAGCATAGGGTAGATTAGGTGTCGATCCCACAGGGAAGAATGTCAAGTACCGGTGATTTTTGAACTCCTCTATTATGTAGACTGTCACAAGCAAATAAATTAATCTAAACTACAAGCATGGGATAAAATAAGTAGAAATAACAATTAAGAACTCCTTAAGTTATGTAATTCCTTACTACTCTTGCAAATGAAACTACCGGTTGCATTAATGATATTAATTTGGCTAAGCATGGCGTAATTTCTTAATGCATGTGAAACATACTTTCGTAGTGAATCATCTATACTTATAGCTAAACCATACCTACTAGCGTGGTTATGGAATTAACTACAAGCTCATTTGCTCAATGAAATTACATGAAATAAATCACTAAAGCCACAAAGGCGCCACCCTACACTTGTGAGTGACTTCCTAGGTTTAGAACTTCATGAACTAGTGTCAAATTCTCACTTTCATTTAAACTTAACACCTTGAGATGATCACAATTAATGGCCGGTTAATCATGATTATAAAAGCCAAAGTACTAAATACTTGCTCAAATAATATCATCAAATAACCATGTAAATATCACAAACATGATATAGAAAGTTCATCCATAACTCAAGGCAATAACTTAGCTAAACATAATTACTACACTACTAACTATACTAAGCTAAACTAAGGAACTAGTGAAGACTACATTTTGTAGTGAATCTAGCCTTCTCCTCTCTCTCTCTCTTCAAATGTCTACAAAAGGCCCTATTTATAGAAGATTTCATCTATAAGCTTCCAAAATTCTATCATGTGAACACATGAAAAATTTGGCTTCAAAAGTCAAGAAAAATGTCTTCATGAATCTTCTTGAAATGCTTCAAAAGTGTCTTCATGCATTGAATCCATTGAATTTCAATCTCAAATGAGTTGTAAAGTTGAAGCAAATTGTGTTTTGGATTTGCTATGAGTTGTTTCTTCAACTTCACAAGATTCTTCACGCAACTTTCATTGAAATTCTTCTGAAAATTGGGCTGGAAGTGAGTTGAAAAATCTGGAATTCGGCTGCAACTTACAGCTGTCGTTGTCATGGATCCACGACCTGGATCCGCGATGCAGAGACTCACGGATCCTACCGCGGATCGTCTCCCCTGTGTCTTTTGAGAGGGATTCGCGAGCTAGTCTTTTTCTTCACTAGTTGCATCGCGTATTGGCTCGCGAATCTGCTTTAAAATTGTGAAATCCGAACTTTTCGTCGTGAAATTGTTGCGTTAAATCATCCGACTTTTATCCCTTTGATTACTCGATATTTGAATTGCATTTTCCCCATTTCAATTTCGGATTTAATCAACTATGGATATTTCAGTTTTCCAACTTTTCTTCCAAGTTTCTTTGCAATTTTCTTCTAAATTCACCTCATTTGATGATTGAGCAATAATCCTACAAAAACATGAAGTTTTCACTACATTAATCCACAGAAATGCATTTTTTCTATTTAAACCATAAAATACAAAACCTCACTAGAAACCCTAGTTAATTAGCCATTAAAATAACTAAAATACACAAAAACTAAGTACTTAAACATACTAAAAGCATGTAAAATAAACACTTATCAAATTCCCCCACACTTGAATCATTGCTTGTCCTCAAGCAATTAGAAATACAAACCAACAATGATTTAAGTGTTTGTGCACTTTTATTTTCACTTTCTCTAAACAAGGTAGATAACCATTTTGCAATCATCCATTAAACTACAAGCACTTATAATATCAAGTAAAAGAGAGTAATCATTCCATAATTTCAACTAGGTCAATTCAATTTCTCATTCCTCACCCAATTTCACACGCAAAGTGAATCATATAGTCAATAAAATGCTTCCTAAACCCATAATTATTTTCAAGAGAGGGATTTATTCATATATCATTGCAAATATATATTTAAATTGTGAAAGTGCCTTTTGACGAGAAGATCGATATTTTTAGATGAAAATCCCCTGTTACTCAACATTTCACTTATTTGTCTACTTTTTATTCAAGCACCGTTTTACGTGAAAGTTGACTTTTTTAAATGAAGACTCCCGGTTACTAAGTACATTGAAGTAGAGCTTTCACTTTTTTTTTTTATTATAGAAGCATAAATAAATATTCCCTCAAAAGAATAATCATGAGAAAAGTACTACATTTATCAACCACATTTATCACTCTACTATGTAAAATGAAATAAAGAAAAGAAATCTCATTACACATGAAAAATTAGGCATAATTTCCTCCATTTTACAAGATATACTTTCCTTAAATCACAAAAAATTTTAATCACAAAATAGTCATCTCCAAGTTATTTGAGAAATTGAAGCATTTTGGACAGGATATTTGAAAAATTATGGCAAATTTTCATCAAATCACAATCACATAATTCCTCCCCCCCCAATACTTAAAATACACATTGTCCTCGATGTGTAAGAAGGAATAATAAGATAAGATAGATAAGAAAGTAATACTCCCCTATTAGTGTGAATGAATTGGTCCACTTTGCCATTTGTCATTGAATATGTGAGGACCCGAAAATTTATTTTATTCGGCTTATTTATTTAATTATTTATTTATTTTCTCTGAATAATTAATTTAGATCATTTTAATTACAAATATGCCATATGTTACTTCCTTTTATTTTAAAACCTTGTTTCACCATTAATTTAATTTATAAAATTGCAAAATTTCATATTTTCATAAATTTACTTCATTAAATTAGTTTGAATTATTGAATGTCGTTTATCAACTGTAACGATACGAAAAGTTTTATAATGCATTTTGTACGTTTAAACTAGGTTTTCGATTTAAATTGTTTGAATGTTTAACTTTTGCACTCGGGTCTAGGATTGACTATTCGACGTAAGTTTTGAATATTAGAATGTGTATTCGGGATATATAAATGAGAGAAAACCGGGATCGTAGTGTCGTGTCGTGTGAATTGATCCGATACGACAAAAGTGGTTTTATGTCAAATTACTCAATTTCCCCTCATTTCTTCCATTTTTCACAAAAGCCCCAAAAGTCAAACTAACCACCACCACTCATTTTTCTTTCTTTCTTCCTTCTTGGCCGGTTCATTCTCTTCATTTTTCTTCCCCAAATTTCATCCAAAAACAGCCGCCTTCTCTCTTCCTCTTCCTCTCCTTGATTCTTCATAAAACCACCAACACAAACCCTCCATCTTGCACTCAAGAAACACTTGAAGAGTTTGCTAGCTACCTTGGTGAATTGGGTCCAGCTAGGAGGAGAAGATAACCGATTGTTGGGGCTTGAAGATTGAAGGATTTTGTGAGCTAGTTCATCCACCAAAAGCTAGACCGATTGTTGAGTAGAGGTAAGTTGGCAAAACCCCAAAACCCTTGATCATTTCTTTCATTTATTTGGCTAAGAGAGCTTGAAGCTCCTTGTGTAGATTTTATTGTTGATTGATGAAAAATGGGCTCTATGAAATCCCATTATGTATGAACTTGGGGCTGTTGATGATCTATTGTGAGTGTGTGAGGTGTTTAGTTGCTAGAAATGAAAGAGGGAAAAGAAGAGGAAAACTGAAAGGAGAGGAAAGGTTGCTGCCCTGTTTTTGGTTGTTTTGATCACAGCCTTTCCATGGGAATTTTTAGCTGAAATTTGGTGAAAATGTAGCCTACATACTGAGGTTGTTTTCTACAAAATTTGGTGTTTTTCTAGTACCATTTCATTGCTCAAATAATGTGTCAAAGTTGTTCTTCAAAACTGGAATTTCCGGGAAAACAGGGTTGGTCTTGCAGCCCACTTCCAACTGTTGTAACTTGGTGTAGGAAGGTCCGAATTTCAAGGGCTAGTTTAATTTCTGTGAATTTTGGTGAATTTTCAAAATGAACTGAAAATCAAGACTGATAGGTTTCGGTTTCTCTGTGACAGCAGTTTTATGCTCGATTTTGATTGGTTTTCAATCTAAATATTGTATAAGTGTCTTCTTGAGAGTTTTATTTCATTGAATATATTTTCCAACGGTATAAGATTTGTAATTTTTGGACGTATAGAACTCAAGTTATGATTTTTCAAAGAACACTGCTCAAAACTGAAATTTCTTCCAAGAAAGTTTAAAAATCTAGAATTTGAATGTTCAAAATTACTACTTGTCTTTTGGGCTTATTTTGCCCTGTTTTAACACTATTATTTTGTGATTATTCACTGCTAAGATGATGGTCTAGATGAGGGCTGGACTCTTTGCAAAAATGAGCATTTTGGTGCATGAAAACGTTTAACAAAAGCATGCGAAGATTGATGCACTAAAGTTGAAACTTTGCTGTTTTTCTTTTAAATTCATAGCAGCATTTTGCAGGCTTAAGGGCTGATTGTAATGCTTAAATGTTGAGTGTTATGTTGTTAATTTTCCCCACAAAAAGCCCTACAAAATTTATAGCAAGGGTGGTAGGAGAAAATTCTGTTTTGGAAGCTTTAGTGATGGCCGAAAATCTTGCTGTCTTATTTCTGTTTTGTGGCTGAGTTTTTGCAAGCTTGAAGACTAAATGTGATGCTTAAATGTTGAAGTTTAAGATGTTAATTTGTTCCACACAAATCCCTTCAAGAGTTGATGCAGAATTGGTGGCTTAGTTGGGGCAAAAATCTGGAATTTGGAAGAGGTAGGCTGTCCGAATTTTTGGGCTGAATTAGTGCTATGTTTCAATCTAACCTTGCATGACTCTTGACCGTCATTAGGCCTAGGAAGATTAATACTAGCTTGGTTTGATAAATTAGGGTAATTGGTGGAGATTTGGATAACTTAGAAGCTCATAAATGAAGAGGACAAAACTTCACAGGTTTGGATCAAGTTTGCTGAGTGCAATTTGGGCACTAATAAAACTGTCTTCCCATGAGAGTTTTTGGTTGAATTTTGGTGTGAACATAACCTATATATAGTAGAGTTATTCTACCAAATTTGGTGATATTTGAGTAAGAATTTGTCATTCAAATGGTGTTCTAAAAATGGCCCTACTAATCTGGAATTCCAGAAATATCAGAAATTCCGACCTGCTCTGTTTGGGCAGATATATTTTCTTGCTCGAGAGTTGGATTTGAGTGCCGTCAGTGGTGTTTAAAACTTCATACATAGGACTTTAAACTGTATAAATTTCAAAGTCCAATTCGTTTTCCACAATATTTGGTGAATTTTCAAAGTTGGCTGAAAAACCAACCTGTTATGTTCTCTTTTGTACTGTAGCAGTTTCTTAATTGAAATTCTGGGCAGTTTTCGTCCAGAATTTTATCTTGATGCCTTCTACAAAGTTTTATAACTTTTAATAAGGTTTCCAACGGTACCAACCATGTAAATTTTGGACTTATATAACTCAAGTTACAATTTTTCAAAGAATTCTGCCCATAAACCCCGAAAGTTTCTTCATATTGCAATAACTTGAAAGTGACTTGAAAATTTTGCTTGGCCTTGATTGTTCACTTACATGTCTCAGGTAATTACAAGGACTCTGAGGAGCTCGTTTAACTTCTTGACTTTCTAGTTAATGAGGTTAGGGTGTACTTTATCGCCCTTGTCCTCTCTCTCATGTGATTGCTTGCTTGTTAAGTGTTAAGTGTTACATGTGAATGCAAATGAAAGTGTTTCTCGTGAGCATTGAGCGGCAGAATGTATCACGCCCTTTTAGGGTGGGAGGTATCGCTCATCCCGTATCAATGCTATGACCGAATATGTCGATTGGAGCTTTGTCTCATCGACCATAGTAGGGGGGACGCCTCAACCCATTGGCTAGCCTTGTAACTCGAGCCGACAAGGGCTTGGTCAAGAAATTTGGTGAACCGTGGGAAGTGTTATAGCTTGATCCAGATTTGGGGTCTTGCAAGGTATACTTGTTAAGTATTACCATTTAAGTGCGTGTTTGGTTACGGATCCGAGAGGGTGTCATGGTGGTTGGAGGAAGTAAGTGGAGTACTACGGACATGGTTACTTGGGTTGACGGAGAGTCAACTAAAAGTGGATCGATCGGCCAAGACGTGGATTAGCTCCTGAGAGTTCCAGTATCCTTTTATTGTGTTTAAATTCCCTATTTGCTAATTGTTTCGAAATCACTTGTTATTCAAGTTTCTAGCTTCATTCCGTGTTCTTTGATCGCGTGCTCGCATGTTTCTTTTTCCTTGGTCTCACTGAGCGTTAGCCCACCCAAGTTTGTTTTCCTTAACAGGTCTTGAAGTGGGGATCGTAGATCGAGGTTTTAGTTACTTTGGTAGGGTTTTCATACTTTTGTATATGTTTAATATTAATTTGTGAAGTTAATGGTTTATTGTACCTGAAATTGATATTATCGGAATTTCAATAGAAAATTATTGAGGATTTACTCTTGTAAGTTAATTATTATTTATTGTTGGACCTCAAATAAGGTTATAAGAACGAATGCTTGTATTATTATTTCAGAGATCTTAAATTGTAATTATTTGAGGTCTGTAATATGATTGAGGATTTGTAGTGAGTCCTGGCGAGAGTTGGGCAGGCGGTCCGCTAAACCCTTTGGTTCGCCTTAGAGGGAGGTGGGGCCGTCACAGAATAACCTTTAATACCTGAAAAATTGAACAAGAAACTGCAGGAAAGGGTTAATTTCACTGATCCACAAAGCACAGTTAGCGTATTAGTTCGCGAATTTGGCTGGGTAGCTTTTAGAAGTTGATCCGCGATCCGTAGCTCGCGAATCAGTCCGCTGATCCCAGAAAACTTCTCTGATCTTGATCCGTGAGCTTCAGATCCGCGAGGCATACTTCGCGTATCAACTCACGGATCCTTCTGGAAATTGGTTTTTGCAATTTTCTGTAACTGTTTCATTGGACAATCAATTTCTACTATTTCCAGAACAAAAATCCTGCATGTTAATTATGCAATGCACCTTCTCTAACATATGTAATATGATCAAAACAACATAATTAACCTCATTTCTCGAATCAAAAACAACTAAAACACAAATTGAGGTATGAAGATGTTTGCATTTTTACTATTCATCGTGCACCAAAAAGGTAGATCTTGCCATGCTTGATTTTCCTACAAAACAAACAAAACAAACACACTTAAAAAAATAAAGTACACATACTTAAACATTAATACTAAACAAAATAACATAAATCGATGGGTTGCCTCCCAACTAGTGCTCTTTTATAGTCATTAGCTTGACTATGGGACCTTTTCATCAAGGAGGTTTAGTTAATGAGAAATCCACCATTTGAGGACGAGGTGGATCATTAAAAGGTTACTCAATCAAGTGAATCATCCCATCAAATGATAAGAAAGAAGGAAATGGTTTACCAATTTCAAGTGAGTCATAGATATTACCTTGTTCCACCACTTGAAAACTTACCAAAGGAATGTCCATATGGCCTTCTTGAATTATGATGACCTTGGAATCTCTACATTTTCCACATTTCTCAAAAGGGGTTATAGAAACATCATTCATGCTTACCTCTTGAAATTCAAAATTCATTCCAAAGACATCATCATGTGAAATGGACATTTCATCATTGAAATGCAAATAAGATTCATCATTATCATCAAAATGTACACCACTTTCACACACAACATTCTCACCATTGATAGTAGGGTCAATTGGCATTTCACTACATGAAATAACTTCACACAAATTATGCAATTGGTCTTGTATTCCTTCAAAGTGAAAAGCTAATTCATCTAATATTTTCTCAACCCTATCAAAATTATTGGATGTTGTATTAGCTAATTTTTCAATAGCTACTTCCCAACATGGCTTAGAATCATTAGCTAATCTTTATTGCTCCAAAGTTAAAAGTGGATTAGCTAGCTTTTCAATAGCTATTTCCCAAGATGGCTTTGAGTCAATTTGAACACCATTAGGTTGGTAATCATAAAAACATGAAGAATAATCGTAAATGCATGGATTATTCCAACCATAAGTGTAAGGATTATCACAATTAGCACCATTTTGATCAAAACAAGAATTGTAATGCTCAAATTCATCATAATAATCCACATTTTGTGCTTGCATACATGTATGTGTAGCATGATTTCTTCCACACAAGTCACAAACCACATAATTAGAATTAAAAACATTAGCATTCCTTTTTTGTTCAAGCAAATTTGTAAAGGTATCCATTTGCACATTTAATGTAATATAATCAAGTTTAGCATTAATACTCCTTGTGCAATCTTCAAATGACATACCTTCGAACATCCTTTCATTACCTCCACAATTATAGCCTTCAAAATTGTAGGGGTCCATTGCCAAACTTCCTTCTCTCAAGCTTTGATCCACGTCCTTGCTATCCTTCCTTGAAACCTAAAAATGCTTTCAAATACACTAAAAGCAAGATTAGTAAAGAAGAATAGTTACTATATAAACACGAAAATAAAAAAAATGTCTAAAATAATAAAGTTGTTCTTAGCACCGATATTGAACAAATTCTTCCCCGGCAACGGCGCCAAAAACTTGATGAGGTTTTACCATACACCAAATTTTAATATAAAACCTAAACACCCCATTTTCTACAAGTATACAGATCGTTTATCGAGCATAGGGTAGATTAGGTGTCGATCCCACAGGGAAGAATGTCAAGTACCGGTGATTTTCGAACTCCTCTATTATGTAGACTGTCACAAGCAAATAAATTAATCTAAACTACAAGCATGGGATAAAATAAGTAGAAATAACAATTAAGAACTCCTTAAGTTATGTAATTCCTTACTACTCTTGCAAATAAAGCTACCGGTTGCATTAATGATATTAATTTGGCTAAGCATGGCGTAATTTCCTAATGCATGTGAAACATACTTTCGTAGTGAATCATCTATACTTATAGCTAAACCATACCTACTAGCGTGGTTATGGAATTAACTACAAGCTCATTTGCTCAATGAAATTACATGAAATAAATCACTAAAGCCACAAAGGCGCCACCCTACACTTGTGAGTGACTTCCTAGGTTTAGAACTTCATGAACTAGTGTCAAATTCTCACTTTCATTTAAACTTAACACCTTGAGATGATCACAATTAATGGCCGGTTAATCATGATTATAAAAGCCAAAGTACTAAATACTTGCTCAAATAATAGCATCAAATAACCATGTAAATATCACAAACAAGATATAGAAAGTTCATCCATAACTCAAGGCAATAACTTAGCTAAACATAATTACTACACTACTAACTATACTAAGCTAAACTAAGGAACTAGTGAAGACTACATTTTGTAGTGAATCTAGCCTTCTCCTCTCTCTCTCTCTTCAAATGTCTACAAAAGGCCCTATTTATAGAAGATTTCATCTATAAGCTTCCAAAATTCTATCATGTGAACACATGAAAAATTTGGCCTTCAAAAGTCAAGAAAAATGTCTTCATGAATCTTCTTGAAATGCTTCAAAAGTGTCTTCATGCATTGAATCCATTGAATTTCAATCTCAAATGAGTTGTAAAGTTGAAGCAAATTGTGTTTTGGATTTGCTATGAGTTGTTTCTTCAACTTCACAAGATTCTTCACGCAGCTTTCATTGAAATTCTTCTGAAAATTGGGCTGGAAATGAGCTGAAAAAACCGGAATTCGGCTGCAACTTGCAGCTGTCGTTCTCATGGATCTGCGACCTGGATCCGCGATGCAAAGACTCACGGATCCTATCACGGATCGTCTCCCCTGTCTCTTCTGAGAGGGTTTCGCGAGCTAGTCTTTTTCTTCACTGGTTGCATCGCTTATTGGCTTGCGAATTTGCTCCAAAATTGTGAAATCTGAACTTTTCGTCGTGAAATTGTTGTGTTAAATCCTCCGACTTTTATCCCTTTGATTACTCAATATTTGAATTGCATTTTCCTCATTCCAATTTCGGATTTAATCAACTATGGATATTTCAGTTTTCCAACTTTTGTGATAGCCCATCTCCCTAGTTAACCCCAAGGTATCATGAGCAGCAGCTCTCGCCGGGACTCACTACGGATCCATAGTTCAAATGCAAATAACAAAATACATCGATGTCCTCAAATCAACTGTAACATTTAAACCCCAAAGTTTCCTTAACAAACCACAAACGTCCCGAACTATAATTACAGATACAAAAGTTTATCCATCCAAAATTCCATTAGTACAATTCAAAATACAAGGGCTACATCAAAATACAAGATTAGGTCTCCTAACCAATCGACCCAAAGTGTAACCCTTGGGCTCTCGATCTCAAATCACTGCTAAGGAAAAACAAAGTTGAAAGGGATGAGCTAAAAGCCCAGTGAGCGATCCTAATATCATACAAATCACACAGTAACGGTGGAGCAAAATATATATCAGTTAAGCACTCAGTAGGTTAATATAATTCAGTTTAAAAGCATAAAATGTATAAACACATAAACTGGGAAAATACCGGTGAAAGGATCTGTGTTCCAGAAAGCGCTTGCAGTCCGTCTTGTTCAATACTCAACCCCCCTCCTCCTTATAACTCCTAGTGGTAATACCGAGTATACAGGTGCCCTAGGTTATCAACCCACCGACCGAGTCCGGCTTACTCGAATGGTCGATACGAAGGAAAGGCCTTGTTCAGCCTATGTGTTAGTACACATAGCCTACCATGCACAAATAATATACAAACAATGGAAAAGCACACGGTTGAACGGTAGAATAAAAAGTAGGTCGAGTCGCGAGCAAAGTACACTCGCCTTCACATAATTATTAAAAGTATTTAAACACGTTAACAGATCAATTTATTCACAAACATGCAAGGAACACACACCAACAGTTGTGCGCAAACAAGAAAATGTAGGTTAAACACGATCTCCAACGTCCAGAATCTCCGAGATGTGAAAGTGCAAACAAATTACTTTTCCGATTCCAAACTAAAAGGTTTGGCAAAATCCATTTTCAAAGGTGAAATGACGTGACATGCAAATACTCAATGAATTAAATTCTCGAAACCGCTTATAAAACTTCATATAGTTAAAAGGAGCACGCATGGCGTTAGACGGAAACGAATGAAATGGAACGAAACGGAAAACACACACTAAAGGTCGAAGACAGTTTTGACACCCTGTACGCTAATACTCATAACTCAGGCTACAAGTATCGGATTAGAATGTACGAGGTTCCGTTTCGAAGCTAAGAGAACAAGCTACAACTTTCGTGAAGACAACTTCTGCCCAGATTTTCTCTTTCTAGGTGAAAAATGTCGAAACAGTTTCAGAAATTTTCCCCGTCAGAATTGCCGACAGGCTACATTCAAACGATCATAACTTGGCGCTCACAAATCCGAATCCAGAAATTCTAGATGCGTTGGAAAGGTAGAATGAAGGGTTATAAGTTCCGTGTTTTGGCCAAAAGCCAAATCACAAAGGATCAACACAAAAAATGAAGCTGAAGTTGCTGGTTTGTCATTCCTGTTTTCAATTTCGCGCCAAAACTCAATGCATTCAACCAAAACACACACATGCAGACTCATCGACTCGAACGCGACAACAAACATGCATTTATAGCTTCTACACATCCTAAAAGACCCCGTACACACACACGTTACATTTATACGCCTTAATCCGTTCTAGCCCGTACATTGCCACCCATTGTGCATCCTCGTTCTAACAATGCATTTATCAACCACCTAACACTACTAACCACTACTAACCACTACACACCATGAATTCACCGTCAAAGATAATAGCAAGGGCCAAGAAAACATCACAACAACCACAACCTTCAAGTTCAAGTTAGTGGGAATTCAAGAGCCCACACACCAACTCACCCAACAACACTTCAACACCAACAAATACAAACATAACTACAGCATGAACACTTCAATTAAGAAACCCTAACCCTAGTTCTTGGCCAAGATTCAAGACAAGCAAAACAAGAAAACTAAGCCATGGAATCATCTTCTCAACTAGCTTTGATCATCAAGAAGCTATAACATAAGCAAAATTCATCATCTTCACCAATCTTAATCAACTAAGATAAATTTCAGCAATTTCACCCAAATATCCATTATACAAAGTGTAGCATACCTCTTGAAGTCAAGGTTGAGCTTCCCAATCAAGTGCCCCCAACTTCCCAAGAAAGATTGGATGATTGAATTAACACAAATTTCCCAAAGCTTTTCTCTTTTTTTTTTCCTCTTTTCTCTCTTCTTTTCTTCCTCCCTTCTCACGGTTTTCCTTTCTTCCTTTCTTTCTTGCTTGGCCGGTTGGTGTCTTCTAGAAATAGCCACAAGATAGCACTCCAAAGATATTTTAGGCTTTAGTCAAAATTAGGTCAATTTTGTCATGCTCAATTTAACGTACTAACTTAGGTAAATTGCTCCCTTGCCCAAGTGATTTCTCTTTCTTATCAACTTAGTCCATAGGTGTTCAATTCAACTTAGTCTATCAAAACTTAATTACACCTACTAAGGCCACTAATCACCTAGGAATCGTAATCCCTCTTCTTAATCATGCATTAACACACGTAAAATCAAGAAATAACAAACTTGTCATTAAACGTAAAACTTAGATGTATTTTCAAAACTAGGGTTTTACAAATCCAAATTAGGGTTTTGCATATACATATTAGGGTTTTATCCCAATTTAGGGTTTTCGAAAAAACTAGGGTTTTAATCAAATTAGGGTTTTCAAACTTTGTAAAACAAGCAAGTCAAAACCAAACACTTTTAAAAGCAAAACAAACCATATAAACACCTTGGCAACCCAAAATAACTATAATTAACATTATTTAATATTTTCCAGAAATTGGGAAAAAATCGGGGCCTCACAACTTTTCTTCCAAGTTTCTTTGCAATTATCTTCTAAATTCACCTCATTTGATGATTGAGCAATAATCCTACAAAAACATGAAGTTTTCATTACATTAATCCACAGAAATGCATTTTTTCTATTTAAACCATAAAATGCAAAAACCTCACTAGAAACCCTAGTTAATTACCCATTAAAATAACTAAAATACACAAAAATAAGTACTTAAACATACTAAAAGCATGTAAAATGAACACTTATCATAGGGTTATAAAGGATTTTTAAAATTTGAGTAGTAAAGAAAACCCTCATCAAGTTTTTGGCGCCGTTACTGGGGAACTAACGGTTTTCCTAGACTAGCTTCTCAAGCTAGGACTAGGTGCAATATTAGAGTTAAAACAAGCTTTATGAATCTAGATTTTATTTTTGTAGCTCTTTTTCTTTTTCTTGTTCCTTGTAGGTACACCAATCTCTTCATCTAAGAGATCAATTTACCCTCATACTCAAAGATGGCGAGAAGAGGAAGGAGACGTGTCCAACAAGAAGAAAAAAGTGTGGTGGAAAATGAAGGTGAAACATCCGTAGAGATGGAAGAGTCAAGGCCAAGGGCATTAAGAGACTATGCCTTGCCGGATGAATCCAGTGCTCAAACAAGTGTGGCAAGGCCTACCATTAATGCTAATAATTTTGAAATTTCACCGGCACTTATTCAAATGATCCAAAGAAGCCAATTTGGAGGAAATGCAACCGAGGACCCCAATACTTATCTTGCTAACTCATGGATTTGTGTGGTACTGTTAAATACAATGGAGTAAGTGATGATGCTATTAAATTAAGGTTGTTTCCTTTTTCACTTTGTGATAAAGTAAAGGTATGGCTTAACTCTCATCCACCGAATACTTTTACTTCATGGAGTGATTTAGTAAAAGCATTCTTAAATAAGTATTTTCCTCCCGCTAAAACTAATAAGATTCGCATGGATATCATAGGTTTTCACCAACAAGATGCTGAATCTTTATATGAAACTTGGGAGAGGTTCAAATATCTTCAAAGAAGATGCCCCCATCATGTTCTTCTGGAATGGTTGGTTGTACAAACTTTCTATCAAGTTCTTACTATACCAACCAAGAACATCATAGATGCCGCGGCTGGTGGATCATTAATGGCAAAATTTACCGAAGAAGCTCAAAGCTTGATTGAAGAAATGGCCTCCAACAATTACCAATGGGCTAATGAAAGAGGTAACCAAAGAAAATTGGCCGGTATGTATGAACTTGACACTCTTAACATGTTATGTACTCAAATGCAAAATCTTACTAGCATGATTAGCAAACAAGGAGGAAATGGTTTAAGTTATTGTGTAAATGGTGCTTATTGTTCAATTTGTGGTGGTAATCATGATGCTTGTATGTGTAAGAATGTTGAGCAAGTTAACTTTACCAACAATTTCAACCGACCACCTCAAAACAATCCATATTCAAGTACTTATAATCCCGAATGGAAGAATCATCCTAACTTTGGGTGGAGGGATCAACCTCATAACCAAAGATCTTCTAATCCACCCGGATTTCCGTTTAAATCACTTGAGCCTCGACCATTTTGAGAAAAAGCCCTAGAAAAACATGCTCAAAGTACAAATGAAAGGTTTGAACAAATGGACACGAAAATTGATCATATACATAGAAGTTTAGAATTCCAAATAGGTCAATTAGCTAATGCATTTAATGGAAGAAAACCAGGGGAGCTTCCAAGTAAAACCGAGGTTAATCCAAGAGAACATGCTAATGCAATCACTCTTAGGAGTGGTAGAACATTAGAGGATAATAACCTTGGTAAAAGTGGTAAATCCCATGAAAATGAGGAGAATACGGAAAAAGAAGAAGTAAATAACCATGTTGCTATTGATATTGATATGCTTGCTTCTCATTTTCCTATTAAGAATGCTACTAACTCTATTCCTTTTCCCGATAGGTTGAAGAAGAACAATAAGGAGAAAGAATTTGAGAAAATTGCTCAAATTTTTAAGCAAATAAGAATTAACATTCCTTTTATTGATGCTATTTCACAAATTCCCTCTTATGCTAGATTTTTGAAGGATATCATGTCCAAAAAGAGGAATATTAAAGATTATGAGACCATAGCATTAGCGGAGGAATGTTCGGCTCGAATCCAAAATAAACTCCCACAAAAGCTCAAGGATCCGGGAAGTTTTACAACACCTTGTACCATTGGTCATCTCCAATTTTCTAATGCTTTGTGTGATTTAGGTGCAAGTGTATCATTGATGCCCCTTTCCACAGCACGGAGACTTGATTTAAGGGAAATGAAGGACACAAATATCACTCTTCAATTGGTGGATAGGCCATTAAAACGTCCGATTCGTATGGTTGAAAATGTCCTTATAAAGGTTAAGGATTTCTTTACTCCGGTCGACTTTATTGTGCTTGATATGAAAGAAGATATTCATTTACTTATTATTTTAGATAGACCATTTCTAGCCACCACCGGCACTTTAATTGATGTCCAAGAAGGCATAATTAAGTTTAAAGTGAATGAAGAATAATTGGTGTTTAACCGAAATGAAAATAAAGATCTTGAATTATGGCATGGAAAAGCCTTTAAACCAAAAGAGGTAGATATTGTTCAAGAATTGCATAATGATGGCTTGTTTGTTAATGATATGTTCCATGTGAAGAACAAAGGAAAAGAGATCTTTATAGAGTATGAAATCCCTAAAGTTAATGAGGAAAAAAGGAAAAAACCAACTTTGGGATTGTTTTAAATGTTTCTCAAAAACTCCTCATACAATATGTGATACTTCTAATCCTTATTTGTTTGATAATGAGGATGATTTGGAGAAAAGGGGACGCTTCATTTGTGGTGAACGGAACCAAAAGCTTTAACCCTTGGGAAGGAACAAGTTCCTTTTCACCTCCAAAGTGAATTTAAAGAGAAACACTTTTGAGTCCAGCCAACGACTTTAAACAAAAGTACTTATTGGGAGACAACCCAATTTTGTTTAAGTTTGTGTTAGTTTGGTGTGATTTCGTGTTTAGTATGTTTGCTTAAGTGTGTTTGTTGTGTTTTTGAGATAGGGTTCAAGATCGGAAGTCAAAAGTGCAAAATGAGGTTCCAAGGAAGTTCAAATGATCAACTTCTCCACCCCTCAAATTTGTGTTAGAATCATGTATTTGATCAAGTTACATTTGTTTGCTAAAGTACATTATGGTTTGTAGCAATTATTCTTAATTAGGGGTATGAAGTGGAAATCAATGGAATAGTGAAAAAGTTGCAGAAAAATTGCAGAAGTAGATTTCTAGAAGGATCCGCGAGCCGATACGCGAGGTATACCTCGCGGATCTCTGAGGCTCGCGGATCAGGATCAAAGAAGATTTCTGAACATACGCGGATAGATACACGATGTATACATCACGGATCTGGTTCTGAGACTTTCCCAGCCAAATTCGCGAACTGATACGCAACCAACACCTTGCGGATCAGTGAATTTAACCTTTTCCTGAAATTTCTTATCCAATTTTTCAGGTATTAAAGGTTATCAAGTGGAACTCATGAAGATTGGAGCAAAGTTGATCAAATTCATATATATCTTAAAGCTCACGGCGAATGAATCACATTAATAGGGGAGTATTACTTTCCTTTCTTTCTTATCTTTCTATTCCTTCTTACACATTGAGGACAATGTGCATTTTAAGTGTGGGGGGGGGAGGAATTGTGCTTATATGTTTATTATGTGATTGAGTTGTTATATGGTGAAATTTTTTCATCATTTTTTGAAAATCCTGTCCAAAATGTTTCAATTTCTCAATTAACTTGGAGATAACTATTTTGTGATTAAAATTTTTGCAATTTAAGGAAAGTATATCTTGTAAAATGGAGGAAATTATGCCTAATTTTGTATGTTTAATGAGATTTCTTTTCTTTATTTGATTTTACATAGTAGAGTGATAAATGTGGTTGATAAATGTAGTACTTTGCTCATGATTATTCTTTTGAGGGAATATTTATTTACGTTTCTATGAAAAAAAAGAAAAAAAAAGAAAAGAAAAGAAAAAAAATGAAAAAAAAAGAAGAAGAAAAAGTGAAAGCTCTACTCCAATGTGCTTAGTAACCGGGAGTCTTCATCTAAAAATGTCAACTTTTGCGTAAAACGGTACTTGAATAAAGAGTAGGCAAATAAGTGAAGTATTGAGTAACAGGGGATCTTCATCTAAAAATGTCGATCTTCTCATCAAAAGTCACTTTCACATTTAAATAGATGTTTGATATGTTATATGAATAAATCCCTCTCTTAAAGGTGATCATGGGTTTAGGAAGCATTTTATTGACTATATGATTCACTTTGCGTGTGAAATTGGGTGAGGAATGAGAAATTGAATTGAGCTACTTGAAATTATGGTATAATTACTCTCTTTTACTTGATATTATGAGTACTTATGGTTTAATGGATGGTTGCAAAATGGTTATCTACCTTGTTTTGAGAAATTGAATTTAAAGGTGCACATACACTTTAATCATTGTTGGTTTGCATTTTTTATTGCTTGAGGACAAGCAATGGTTCAAGTGTGCAGGAATTTGATTAATCAATATTTTGCATGCTTTTAATAGGTTTAATTAAGTAGTTTTTGTGTGTTTTAGTGGCTAATGAACTACACTAACTTATATTCTCACGAAAGTAGTGAATATAGTTGGTTGGTTGTGGTTTTATACTATGATTTCATTGAGCTTATTTAACTTGTTTCTCTCTTTTCTCTACGAAAATAGGTCAAGGAAGATTCCAAGGAGTTAAGGAATTGGCGAAAGCGATTCCAAGTGACTAGCTCATCTTAAATGAGAGCTTGCACATTAACGAAAGTGATGGCATACAAAAGGAAGTTATACCTTAGCGAATCATAGGAGAAAGGACATAATAGACTTGACTACCTTCTAATCTAAACATAACAAGGGATTCTAAAACTCTAGGATTTCTCCAACTTGATCTTAAAACTCTCTCTAACTTAACGCTCTAATTTCTTTACTTGCTTTCTTATTATTTCCTTTCTACCACCAATTGGATGTCTTCGACACCAAATGGTTGGTTTTAAATTGCTTAATCCCTCTTCCTTAGGTCGGTTTACCGCCTTCTCCCTTTTACCTAGCTTTCCTTTACTTTAATTGTCTTCCTTTAGTTGTTTTCTAGATAATAAAGCAAGTGATTAAACTTTAGTGTTTGCAAAACCGTAGTTCCTCGTGGGATCGACACCTTATTTCCCTATACTCAATAAACGATCCGTATACTTGCGGTAATATAGGGTTATAAAGGATTTTTAAAATTTGAGTAGTAAAGAAAACCCTCATCAAGAAGTTGCAAAATTGAGATTTAAAATTTGAAAGCAATATAATTTAACATGTTATGTTTTCCCCTACAGAAATTTTTTCCTCAATCCGCCCTCAAACTAAATATTCATCCTCTTTTAGTAATCCTAATTTCGGTGTGATTTATGTATTGGGCAATTTATAATTAACCACTGTGCAATTTTCATAATTTAACTTGAAAATGATGATTGAACGACATGCGATGTACACTTTCAAAAATATACCAGAAGCTAGTCATTGGGCTCAATAAAGTCTTAAAGCAAATTATTCATGAATGGGATTTTTCTTTACCATACAATTCTAGGCTTATATATTGCGAAAATCTGTAAAGCAATTAGTAATATTCATGAGTACATCATAGAAGGCTTACTTGCAATTGGACATTTGCAGGTTAAAACGAAATTTGTACCACTTATAATAATTGTCAATTGTTTGAAGTACAAATGTGAAAACGATTGATTGGTAATGCATTCTCATGGACGCGGGGCTGGACCTGTTGTCAGAAAAATAGTTCCGGACGATTTTGTGCATTTGCACAGCATATAACTCCACTTGCACAAGACGTAACTCATTTTTCACAACGTGTAACTATAAAATAAATTTTATCAGCCCCATACATGGTGTGAAAAAAGATGTACAAGAAATGATTTGGACCACACATTTTTTTTTTTTATCCAAATCTGATCATGAACTGTGCAGGAGCGGTCCTTCTGATGACCGCTACTGTCCCCGCTTCCCATTCTCATGTACTAGAGCTGGAAGTATGATGTCATGTTGCTGACAACATTATCTGTTAAGCTAAGCTATAGCAACTTGAAATTCTTAAAAGGAAGAGACTAATTCGGCAACAGTTTTGGGCTGTGCTTGTGTCTAGCAACACATACTCACACAGAGAGAGAGAGAGGGACAGAGGATACAAGTGACATCCTGTTTAAGAATAGCAACAAGGGTCTAGCGGATGGGGCGTGAGTGCGTGAGTATCCATTTAAAGTTTTTGCGGGAAAAAAAATTCTCTAATCCCTGTTCCTGCCCCACATTTTCTCTTGTCCCGTTGGTTCACCGTTGGCATCCTTTTCCATAATCCTAAAATACAAACTAATGTTTTTCTGTGCTCTTTCCTTTTTATTCCTGGAAAATAATATGCTTCATCTTTTTCTTAATAGAACTTTTTTATTTAACATTCCTTTTCCACCCAAACAATGCCAAAAATAACCCTTAATTTTTCATGTAATTGATTATAAGCATGGTTTGACTTGATCACAAGAGCATACTAAACTTGAATAGTGAAAATGAATTGATTCCTGTGCCGCATCAAATTGGCGCATGTGCTTCATACTATTTGTTTCTGTTGGCATATGTAACTTTTCTGTAGATTTTTCTAGATTTTAGTAGATTGTATTTAGTATTAGAATAAGTTAGTTAGTTGTTGAGTAAATATTATTGTTAGGATATTTATTAACTAAAGATCATGTTGGTTATTAAGAAATATTTTAGGTAGGATTTTCTAAGTAGAAGATCATATTATCAAGTAAGTTTGTTGAGATTTTTTTAGGATAATTGTTAGCTGGCAATTATGTTATTTGTTTCATGTAAACAATAAATAGAATGTTGATGAATGAATAATATAAGTAGACATAAGCTCATTTTCAACTTCAATATAAGGTTTTTCTAAACCATTTTTTTGAAACACTAATTAAGCTGTTGGTTCTTAGTTTATACCCTAAAAAACTAACAAAGTGATGTCCAGAGCTATGTCTTAAGGACCAATGTTGTTTTTTGAAAGTGAGTGCATTCGGTGAAGATACTTTATCAGTTCAAAGTCATGATAAGAAAGAATTTTTCGTCAAATGCTTCAACTTTTAGTAGTGAAACTTACCAAATTTAGGCCATTAAATGTTGGATTTATTTGGTATTCAATGGTCCATGGGTTATGGTGGAGACAAATTTTGCTTTACCAATATTGGAAGAACTAGTGGATACACAAATTAGAAACCACAGAATTGCAATCGGATAGAGATCCAATGCCAGCATTCACATATCATTTTTTGATGTCATTTTTACAAGAATAATGGCTTATGACTTGATTGAGAATAAACTATTCTCAACTAAAATGAAAAAAAAAGTTTTACTATGAATTGGTCAGATTTTGACAATTGTAAAATGGAATATGATGAAATCAGGATTTCAGATCTCGAAATAATTCAGGAGGAAATTGTCAAATTGATTCCTAATATTTATCAAGATTATAATATTATTATTTTTGAGTCTATTGGTTTTGATGCTGATGATAAAATTTATGAAGAACCATACAGAATTTTATATTTTTTATACAAGTTCAAATATCATAGAAAGATGCTCTATTTTGAACCTATGATAAGGTTATTTGGCTAAACCAAAGAAATAAAAAGAAATGGAGTTTGGCGCAAAAAACTAAAAAAAGTAGTCTGTTGCAAGGCTAATTTTCAACTTGAAAGTCAAAAGAAAAAGTCCATCGCAAGGCCAATTTTCAGTACAAAACTTCTTATAAGAGTTTTGTCCAAAATAAGGTCTAAAGATTTGAGAAGACAATTCAAAATTGTCAGTAAAAGCGGCAAGAAGGAGTATAGGAATATGCAACTTTTCTGTAGATTTTTCTAAATTTTACTATATTGTGTTTAGTATTAGAATAAGTTAGTTAGTTGTTGAATAAATATTGTCGTTAAAATATTTGTTAACTGAAAATCATGTTGGTTATTAACAAATATTTTAGTTAGGATTTTCTAAGTAGAAGATCGTGATATCAAGTAGGTTTGTTGAAATATTTTAGGATAATTGTTAGTTAAAAATTATGTTATTTGTTTCATGTAAACACTATAAATAAGGTGTTAATAAATGAATGATATAAACTGACATAAACTCATTTTCAGTTTGTAACTTGTAAGTCATTTTTTTGTAATATTAATTTAGGTGTTGTTTCTTATTTTATACTCTAAAAAGTCAATAGTTTCAATTTCTTGGCCCAGGGAAGTTGCCTTTTAGTCGAAGAAGAGCAAAGAAACCAAAACTTGAAATTTGGTTGGCAATGTTTTTTGAAATCAATTACTTACCAGGGACACCATTTTGATATCATCAGTAACAGGGGCTCTTTTTGGTGTTTCTGAATTTTGCGAACCAAGAATAAAACCAAAACAAGATTAGATAACACTATAGCCAGTCAACTTAAAGAATTTAAGGCAAAATATTTAGAAAAGAAAAATATATTCTGTACAAAACAAGAGGATGCCCAATTTACTGCAAGATGTTTACAGACATGGTCAGCCATGAAGATCATTTAACCAACTAATTAATGATAGGGAAATACTTGTATATTTTCACGACTCTGCATGTAACGAAATGTCAGTAATTCACTACGGCCGCGTTTCATTGGCAACAATTCAACACTTCCGACGAACATCTCAAATGAAGCATAGTCATAACGTGTACTAACAATAGCCACAGAGTATTGTCATGCATGATAAATCATAAATGTGTCGGCTACTTTATTCTTGCTGAACTTCTCCAGAAGCTGATAACCACTTGTGTCAATTTGTAGAAGTATTCTTTTCCTTATCATTTACCCTAAAAATTATTCTAATACGTGTTATATGCGATTTTATCTGTAGAATTGCGATCAAAAGATAATTGTGGCTCAAGTGAACTCAATAATAAGCATCAAATTAAATGATTTAGGCAACTTCAAATTATTATTATGCGTACATTATGTTGTGACTTGTGAGTCTACGTGACTTATTCTCATAATTGTTCGTATGAATTGGCCAAAAGTTTTCTTTTTGACCTTTCTCATTCTGGAAGACAAGAAAGAAAGTTGCCACTTCATTGACAATGTCAAACTCAATACACACGATAGAAGTCAACCATTCATGTTTTCTGGTTTCATTCATTGTCAGCTTCAATATTTTCAACAATAGCAGCTCCCCGTACTTAACAAATACTGATCCCTTCCAGTTCCCTTCCCTATATATACCCTTTCTTTCTCAAACAACTCCTGCCCACATCCTCTTCCCGTTTATCAAAATCCAAAATGAAGAATTTTCCAGCCATTATTTTCTCCATTATAGTTCTTGTAGGAGCCTTTCCACAGCTAAGTTCAAGCCAAAACGGTGGTAATAATGGTGCTTCAGTTGCTGATATTGTGACTGACGCTTTCTTCAATGGGATTGCTGATCAAGCTGCTTCAAGCTGTGCGGGAAAAGGGTTCTATACTCGATCGGCTTTTCTCGAAGCTCTGAATTCGTACTCTCAGTTTGGAACCGTTGGTTCTGTTGATGATTCTAAAAGGGAGATTGCTGCTTTCTTTGCTCATGTCACTCATGAGACTGGACGTAAGCTTTGAATAACTCTAGCTTGGAAATTAATATTTGAAGATATATTCTACTTTTAGTTGCTTCTTGAAATTTTTTGATAGTAAATCTTGGTATCTGAATTGTCGTGTTCACTATTATCCAAGATTTTTTTTTTTCAAAAAATAAAAGTTGAATATGAAAGATTTGTTACTGTCAAATAATTTATCATCATGAAGGGTGATCCTCATACGGGGACAGAGGGATTATTATCTCCATAATCTTTGTACTTTTCTTGTAGTGGTCACTGTTATATCTACAAAAGCAAGTTTTCTGCCTGTGTATAAGCATAAGGTGGTTGCGTATTTTGATGCATCTTAAGAATAGATCATGTGGCTTGGCTTCGCTTGGAAAGTATTGCATATATCGGTTTCGGGGTACAAGGTGTTAAGATTTTCCGTACATTTCAATTCATGTCTTTGATACATATCTATTTCGGCATTGTGTATTTTGTTCATCTTTTCTTCTTCATCAGTTTAAGATTGGCTCCCTCGTGAGTCCAATAACTGACATATATTTTCAAACTTCCAATTTGCCTAGTAGTATTAATTTTTTCAACAGGCCAGAAATGATTTCAACTTTATTATTAAATACATTTTAGACGTCAGACTAAGATTGTCAATGGGGTCGTTTGCAGAATATTAAATGATGAACTACTAACTTTAGACTAGACTGTTGGTCCCTTCTTAATAATTATCGGCACTTTTTATCTACCATATAATCGAATAATCCTAAATCAATCTAAAATATTATCTCAAAAAAAAAAAGTGTTTACATTAGTTCTGTCCAATCCAATCTTTACAGAATGGGATAAAGTCTTTTCTGACCAATTGAATTCATCAGTAAAACAGTCAACTCTAAAATTTTATGAAAATTTCAGGCCTGCTGATTTTCTTTGATCTGACCTTTTATCAATCATTTCAATAGAGTGACAAATTTTCTGTATATGTGCAGATTTGTGCTACATAGAAGAGATAGATGGCCCCTCCAAAGACTACTGTGATGAGAGCAACACTCAGTACCCCTGTGTTCCAGGCAAGGGTTATTACGGCCGGGGTCCAATTCAACTATCGTGGAACTTTAACTATGGACCAGCAGGAGAAAGCATTGGATTCAATGGACTCAGCGAACCTGAAACAGTAGCTACAAATAATGTCATTTCATTCAAAACTGCCTTGTGGTATTGGATGAACCATTGTCATGATCTTATCATTTCTGGCCAAGGTTTTGGAGCTACAATTCGTGCCATTAATGGACAGCTTGAATGTGATGGTGCAAATCCAAACACAGTTAGTGCTCGTGTTGAGTATTATACTGAATATTGTAACCAACTGGGTGTTGAGCCCGGTGAGAACCTTAGATGCTAGGCTATTCAATCCTAGGAAAGACAAGCTTTTTACATGAAATAATGTTGTGGACCTAGTGGTATACAGCTGAATGGAAATTAGAAAAAAAAAAAAAAAAAAAAAAGCAATCAATTGTTTACCTTGAATTGTTCTTTATAAGCTAAAGTTGTGACTTCTGAAATCAAATAATATATTTTGTTGATCTTAGTCAGACATTAATTCTGGGAGTATTTGCCAATAGTAATGTTCTAATTTTGATCCCTTGATCATATTTTTTGAGCTTTCGACTTTGGTTATTAAATCTCAAGACTTTTCTTCATTGAAGTTTCCCTCACTTCTTTCATTTAGTGCCATGTTTCAACTATTGGCAATTTTGGCCGTCATGTTTCGAAACAAAACAAAGGCTCATGTTCTAAAGCCCCATGCAGCTGACAAGAAAACGAAAAAACCCTCAGTAAAACCAGAACTCCTAATACAGGGTTTAATCCCATATTTCACTTTTTCAAACATAATCATGCAACCCAATTATACTAATCATTATGACACTTTGACAGAATAACAAATTTGATAAACTAATTGGTTTTAAGATTCCTACTATACAATGTATTTCCTAATTTTTTGTGAGAGGGATGCGAGAATTACTCATGAATTTTATGTGGATCATTATTCACATTAAATTTCCTAATAGTGGGTTTAATCACATTAAATTGTTAAGTGTATAGGTAATATACATTTGGCTGAGAATAATTTTACAAATGCCTCTAGTTATAAATCATTGAAAGTTGTTTTCTATTTATGAGTACGGCTAGACATATGCCACGATCACAAGTATCTTGCATATAATTTATATATTTGTGTGTACAAGTTGTCAAGGGTATGTTTAGATGTATAATTCAGCATTTATCTCGGAAAAATCAATAGCTAATAGACATGGGTTGAACGTGTGAAGGAAACCCAAAATATGGGGTCACAAGCGTAATTTAAAATTTTGAGGGGAATTCAGAGGAGATTTGTTAAATTATTCTGATGTCCAAATATGCAGCATTATTTACCCCAAAGGTTACTTACTCGCCTGAAAGATCTAAAAGGAGGCGGCAACAAACAGGAGGATTTTTCAGAAATTGGCTCAGTGATTGATGATATTTATCTTACTATGGTAGTTTCTCATGTTACTAATGTTACCTGGGTCCTAAAACAGTCAAATAAATCCGCTCATTAACTAGCACCTTCTGTTTAATCAGGAGATTTAGTTGAAATTTTTTAGAATTCTCCTTCAAATTTTGTAAAACTATTGATGTTGGATGACTTCCAGTAAGCTTCGTAATAGTATTTCTCCTTATTTGTCCCAAAAAAGAAAAGAAAAGAAAAAAGACCCAGCCGGGCCAAAATATCTGATTCTTATTTATGGCCTGTATATGTTGATTTCTAGCTGGTCTCCTTCTAATTGAAACGACTACTCGGCTTTTTCTTGAAGTTGCAACGCAATATCAGGTGAATAAGGAGTAGAGATTGCAATCACATAACTGGCCATACACAGCTGTTTTATTCAATCACTGATTGAATTATAATAATGCTTAGTATTCAGCTTCCTCAACTCAACCCCTTTTTTTCTTCTTCTTCCTTTTTTTTTTTTTTTTTTGAGCAATGATAAACTTTTCATTGAAAACCCATAAGAGAGCTCATGTACAAGGGAAAAACTCACCTCAACCTTCAACAACATCAGTTTCACGTAACTGCTTTATTGGATTACCAGTGACACATTAACATTCCAAACTTTCTGCAATGTCTCAGGCTAAGTACTGGCATGTTTCAACTTTGTCACTGATCTCTTTATGGCCATTAGTTAAGTGAACTTCGATACTTTAAAAACAACATTGAAGACTTTGAATATGTGCCGGAATCATTAAAATAGGCATTGCATCCGGCAGTCAAGTAGGCATTAAATAGTATCCAAACAAAGTAAAATAGTATGAGATTAGGTAGGGTACAGAGAAGCTTATAAGAAGCTAAAGACATGATCTGATGGCGCTCAGTGGCTGAAATGGTCAGCAATGGTAACGAATCCACTAACATCTACTACTAATTTATGGAATGTATAGACCCTTTGAGAAAGTTGATGAGCACTTGAGTATGAGATTTAGTAGACCAATTTGATTGCACTATTAGTTAATTAAACCATTATAAGCCTATTCAATCAACTAGGTTCCTATACAAAGTCCTTTTGCCATCGCACAATGGATGTCTAAATCAAAATAAAGTACACTAAATAAATATCATTTTACATGAATCTTTTTTTTTCTTTGCGCATGGAAAATTATGATTAACTATGAAATATTACTTAATACATTATTAGGACCAACTCCTACGTTTAAAACCTGAAAAGCTAACTATGAAGGGCTATATTAGATTACTCAGCATCTATTTTCAAGAAAAATTTGTTCATGATTATGAATCTATAATTTTCCACTCTTGCGCCAAGAGACATTTTGGATTTAGGCACTAATATATACCAAATCTGGGAAAAACTAAATGTTGATTTTTGTATATGGAATATTGAGAGAGAGAGAGAGAGAGAGAGAGAAAGTATTACAGTACCAGGCTGCTGCAACAAATTGGAATTAAGATCATCCAAACCTATCATATTTCTCTTCTCTCTTTACTTTTTTATCCGAAGATAATAGGCTTTGTCGTCCCCCCTCCCCCCTCATACACAACTAATTTGCTTAATGTGATTTTCCTCCCAAATAATGGAGAAAATTGCCGTTGCATTTTGATGTGTGTGATTACAGGACTAGACCACTCTCCATTTCATTGAAGAGAATTTCTCTCCATTACTCTCCAATTGAATTAATTTAAAAGTTATTTTTAAAAACCAGCACCATGTATAATATATTCCATCACTTGTGTTAGCTGTACATAAAATTTTGTATTCAATTGACTAAGTTTTACTCTCTGATTAATGATAATAAATATTGTTATAATTTTGAATTATTTTTACAATTTAGTATACATTGAATGTCAGAAAAATAATGACACAATCAAATAATTTTATATAATTATAAAAATTTCATATATAAATAAATAGTGGGAACAATGGGGAAAAATTCAATGGAGAGAATTCTAACTCAGTAATTATAAGCGTGGTTTCCCTTAATGTACAAGATAACAATAAATTTGAGGAGAAAATAAATTGATTGTTCTCTTTTTCTTCTCTAAATGTTTTAGTAAAGAAGTTTGTCCTGCTAAATTATAAGCATATTTCTTTCCAACTGCCTCGACTGCGGAAGTTGCCTTTAGGACAAGAACAACAAAGGAATGAAATTTGGCTTTTGATTCTAATAATTTTTTTAACACAATTACTTACTGGGGGCACCAATTCGATATCTTCACTAACAAATTTTTTTTTTTTTTGGGGGGGGGGGGGTTCCTGTGTATAAACTATAGCATTGAAACCGTGAATGAAAAAAATTCGGAGGGTTCAATTTGTTAAAGATTCACTCTAACAAGGCCAATGCAATTATGCTTTTATTTAGTTCTATGAGGCTATTATTATTTGATACATTATTTTATTTATAAGTAAAATATATTGTTGTATTCGTGAAAAAGTTAATATACATGTGTAGAATATTTCACATACGAAATGGAACATGATATAATTGGATCTGCTCGTATCCCTGACAAACACGTCAACTGAAATATTGCCCTAACGTGTATTATCAAAAGCCGCATAATTTTGGCATGCATTATATATATGTGGGCTACTTATCTCTTTCATAACATTTCCAAAACTGACTACCACTTAGATCGAAATGTAAAAGTGTTTCTTTTCATTAACCTTTGACCTGAAAAAAATTCTAATACATGTTATATATCTACACTATTTCACTTCATGAATTATAACTGACAAATAGATATCAATTTGAAGTATGACTAAAACATAGTTTGCCAAGTTATTGCACTATTAAGCACTAAATCAAATGCTGTAGACAACTTCTGTGACAGCCCCACCTCACCCTAAGGCGTGCCAAAGAGTTTAGCGGGCCGTCAGCCTAACTCTCGCTAGAACTCACTCACTAGCATAACTAATAACACTTAAAAGGGAAAAATAATCAAGCATTCCAATCCAAATCACAAATAAAACTTAACTAGATTCAACTTACAACTCGATTCTCAAATTACAGCTCAAAGTACTTATGGTACAGCCACCATTCCATCTTACAAGCCCAAACACATCGAAAGTCTAACGATCCATGATTACAAATGGTACAAGAATTAACCCAGCCAAATACACTAAGAAAGATCACGGCGCACGCTATCCATCGTCTCGAGCCCTATGGGGGAAAAAATAAAACTTTTTGGGGTGAGCTAGAAGCTCAGTGAATGTCCAGTAAAAACAAGAAATTCATGGACCTTTGAGTTAAACATCATTTTGTAAAACATTTGAGTCTTTAAACAATCATTCTAGAAACACTTATTTAGCAAACAACATACAGTAAGCAATAATTCAATAAACATGTAGTTCAAGTAATGAAAGGATACAGTGTCTTCCAATGGCAGTCACAGTCCGTCTTGTCAGTCAACCACCCTCCTACTCCTCCTTATAACTCCAAGTGGTAATACTTGAGTATACCGTACAGTGCCCTAAGTACCAACCTACCTGACCGAGTCCGCTTCTGGCTCGAGTAGGTCGATAACGAAGGGGAAAAGGCCTTGTTCAGCCAATGTGGTAAAGTACACATGGCCTACAGTCATGCGCAAGTAATATACAAATAGTGGAATAGTAGACAGTTGAACAGTATATTGACAGTTAGGTCGAGTGCGGTAAAGCACACACTCGCTTAGAAACAAGTATTTAACACTTATGAGATCAAGTAACATCAAGTATTAATCACATAAGCATGTAATTCACATAACATACAGGAAACACTCACAAACTCTTCATAACTTCACTTGTAAAGCATTTCATTTGGAAATGATAGTAAATCATTTCAATAAATTGTTCCTTTGGAAACTATAGCCAGATTTCATTTGAAAGGGAGTTGAAACACTCACAAATCCTTCATAAGTTATTTCACTGGTAAAAGCATTTTACTTGGAAATAGTGGTAAATTATTTCTTGGTAAATACTAGCAAATCATTTCACAAATCATTCGTTTACAAACCGTGGCAAGATTTTCATTTAAAAGGGAGTTAGAACACTCACCTTGATTCGATTAAACGAGTGAGCAAAGAAGAAGGCTAAACTTCGTTAGTTGGTTCACCCTCGACAAGGTCTTGGGCACCTGAGCCAAAGTTCATCTATTAGATACTAACCAAAACATCTAAAACTCAAAGTCTTAACTCAACTACTCAGAATCACCAAACCCTCACTACTATAGTTTCTTGTTCGCACCATGTCTAAGATTACTCTCGTTGAAATGGAGCAAGGCTTATGGGTACGGAGGCTAGATTCGGAGAACTACAATTCACTAGAAAACTTCATTTTTCAAATTCATTCGGTAATATATGTCAAATTAAGTTGCAGGACTCAGTAGTAGTTAAAGTACAGTATTATCACTTTACAAAATCAATCAAAACTCACATAGGAAATCAAAGTTCTAGACGACTAAAATCGCTGCCTAATTTTTCCAAAATTACCTGTTTACCCAAAATTAGTGAAAACACAACTTTTCACCATTAAAATTTCATAACTTCACTCCAATCAAACATGTACTCATAATTAAACATAAAACAAATTTATTTAGGTAAAAATCTTTTCAAGAGAAATTACAAAATTTTGAAATCAAACATTAAAATAACCAAGCATGGGTTTGGCCATCGTATACACATTTCCATCACAATTTCCAACAACAAAACCTTATTTTCTAACCATATCACGGCAAGTTCACAAATATCATTCAAGGGCACAATTAGGTCCTCAAGTCCGCTACCTAGAGGCCACCTCAAGTCCGCTACCTATGTTGGGATTTCAAGAGCCCAACGTCATCTTTTCAGATGAGATCATTATATCAATAACAACCACAGATCTGAACTATTTAACACTAATAAAGCTATATCTACAAGTTTCAAGACTTATACCTCCGGATCTAACACGATTCGACACGATCAAAGATGATCTCGTGAGTTTCCTCTTTCCAAGAGTGCTTCCAAGCCTAGCAAGTTTCACAAGTTTCGATCTTAGCCTCCGATCTACAAGCTTTGTTGAGGATTTCCGTCACCAAGCTCAAACCCAAGCTCAAGACAACCACCCCAAACTTTTCTTTCCTTTCTTTTTCTTCCAAAATTTCGGACCTCACTTTCCAATCTCTCTCCTTGGTTTGGCTGCCATAGAGGGAAGAATTCAAGCCAACAAAACCTTCACAAACTCAAGGTTCTAATTGAAGAAGAAATGGAAGATTTCAACCACAAAGCTTACCTTTCTTTCTTCCTCCAAAACCGGTCCAGCCCTTCACTCTCTCCTCTCTCTTTCGGCTGCAAGAAGTGGTGGGGAGGATGGGCTTCAATGGTGGTTGAAGGTTGAAGGAAGCAAGGATGAAGAATGAAGGAGATGAAGAAGAAGAAAGCTTGCAACTTCTCTCTTTTCTCTCTCTCTCTCTCCAGCCGGTTCTCCTCTCTCTCTCTAAGGCTCCAAGTTGGTTGCTGAAAAGTGAGGAAAGGAAGCAAGAAACAAGGCTTTAAGGGGGCAAAAGGAGTGGCTCTCCTTAAATTATGGAAAAGTTGTCTCATGACCACTTTATGTCGCGTCAAGCGCGGTATTCTAACTTACACTGTTTTCCTCCATTCCAACACTGTCCAATCTTATTAATATTTCTAAAATATCACTACATATGCCTAATTTCAACTTAAAGTCACTAATCACGCTCCAGTAGAAAATTAAATGTTTAATTCGACCAAAACCGCACACCGGCAAATAATTCGTATAAAAATTTTCTAAATTGGAAATTAATAATTCAAACCATAAATTCACTTATATTTGAGTGAAAATACATCATAATATTATTATTATCATTATCATTTATTTTCTAATAAAAATAAAATTTCCGAGCCCTCACAACTTCAAGTCATAAATTATTGATATCAATTGATCAAAATCATTCCACAATTACGATTCTAGAAGCCAAGAACAAAAATTCGCACCATATTGACACTGTCAAAGTCAATATACAAACTTAAAGCCAAACATTTCTGTTTTCATTCATTGCTTAACTTCATTTTTTTCAACAGTAACAACTCTCCTTATTTCACACAATCTGATCCATTTTCCAGTTCTTTTCCCAATACATACCTTTGCTCTCAAACAACTTCTGCCCACATCCTTTTCTCTTTCTTCTAAGTCCAAAAATGAAGAATTTTCCAGCCATCACTTTCTCCATTATGGTTCTTGTAGAACCTTCCCACTGATTTCAAGCCAAAAGCGTGGCTGTGCACCAAACTTATCTGCGAGTAAGTGGGGTAATGCGTGAGCAATGACTCACTGTGCTCAGCTGCTAATCTGCCCTTGCGCTTGGGTGGAAATAATGGTGCTTGATTCTGGTATTGTGACTGGCTTTCTTGATTGGGATTGCTAATCAAGTCTCTTGAAGTTGTCGGAAGAGGGTTCTATACTCGATCGGCATTTCTTGAGAGAAATTTCTAAAAATGTTATGAATTTTAAATTTTTTCTGCAAATAGGGTGATTTGGGTGTAGGGTTCAAACCAGTGAATTTCGCATTTGGAAAATGTGAGTTCCAGTGGTCTCGCATTTCCCAAATGCGAATTTAGTGGAAAATGGCAAATAAAAAAAAAAGAAAATGAAAAGAAGAACTCGCATTCATAGAATGCGAGTTCCTTGGGAAATAAAAAAAGAAAATGATTAGAACTCGCATTCGGTGAATGCGAATTTTCTTAAATATCGTAAATCGCATTCCCTGGATGGTTGAAGTTTACTTCAATTTAAAAAAAAAAAGGTAATTTGAATTGCAGTTGAAACTCGCATTTGAAATAAAAAAAATATTTTTTTTGAAGTTGTATTCTAAGATGGCGTGTACTTTCCAAATTCTCATTGCCGGACTAGAAGACTCCAACCATTTTGGACATGCCCACGTCCAGAAGGATAGCTGGTTTTGCAAAAAAAAAATGTCTCCATTTTTCATTCCGATTATTACAATGATTATTAATTTTGTTTTCTTTCCCTTTGTGGTTTAAGGAAATACTTGATTGTTAAAAAAAAATGAAATTTTTCCCCTCTTTATTTTTTCTTCTTTACTACTTGATACGGTCCATGGCTGCCCAAGACAACCCTTAGGCCTCCTTATTACAAGTGCATGATGGGGTCCAAGCCCTTAAGCCTTTTGGACCGTGGAAAAGTGCAGCAAGTGGGCCAGATAAAGAAACGTGCAGAAAACGTGAGTCGCGAATCGAGCCGTGAGCTATCACATCGCAAATCCCTGCCTCGCGTTTCTTGATCAGAAACCAAAGTTGTGAGATCCGCGGACCAATCCGCGAGACATGCATCGCGGATCCATATCGCGGATCCTCGTCGTTAAAATTTGTAATTTTTAGTTAATTTTTATATTTTCAGAATTTTATTAGATAAGCCCATGGTTCACTCCCCAGAGAGTCTGTGGCCGAACCTAGGCCTATTAGTGAGATGTTTAGGTTATTTTGTAAGGGGTATTTAAGCATTTCTTTGTACTTTTCATGGGACTTCAGATTATTCAGAAATAAGAAAACCCTTTGAGAGTTTCTCTCTCTTGCTTCTTGAAGCAGCCATTGAATATCTTAGATCATCCTAGGCTATTCGATAGACTTATCAATCTAGGAATGCGCTAGGTTGTGGCGTCTCTACCATATCAAGAGATCGTTGACCGTGTGATCAACGGGTTCTTGATTCTTCCGCTGTGTCGTCGAGTCCAAACGCAGATTGACCCTTCTAGATTCGTAGTAGTCTATACGGGTTTTGTCACAGGTTGGCGACGTTCGTATCAGCTGGTATCAGAGCTAGTTGAAGGTTTGCGTTATATCATTTTCTTTTGTTTTCGTTCATTGAAAATTTCGTGTTGTTCTAGCCATCTAGGGTTTTTACTGTTGTTTGAGTCGTCTCTTGTTGAGTGATTCTTATACAAGTCGTGATTTGTGTTTGTTTTAAAAAAAAAATTTTCCACTGCTACTGTTCACAAGCACTGTAGCACCGTTACTGTTCACACGGCGCAAGCTACTGTTCATCCAAAAAAAAAATTTTGCTGATTGTGTGTGTTCTGTCTTGTGTCAGCCGTGGTTGTGTTGAATTGTTAAAAAAAAAAAATTCTGATTTAGTGTCAAGTCTTGTGTTGTTGATTTTGTGGGGAAAAAAAAAAAGTTACTGTAGCAATTACTGTAGCGATTACTGTTCATTGTTACTGTTCACCCTTTGTTACTGTTCGTACGAAATTTTTCCCTAAATTATCTCCTAGATTCTAGCCTTTTTCTAATCCCAAACTTCCCTACATTATATCCTACATTATCCCCTACATTATCTCCTAAGTCTTAGCTTATCCTAATCCCCAAACCCTTACCATCTTAATCTCCTAGAATCCAACCCATATCTGGTCATCCTACACCCAAACCCTAGCCGCCTCTTACCCACACACCATACCCCAATTCGGCCATCCCACTTCTAAACCCTAGCCGCACATAAACCCCTAACCCTAGCCGCCCCTTCTCAAACCCTAGCCGCCTCTCCTTCTTTTCTTATCATTTTCATTTTTTCTTTCTTTCCTTTCTTGAGTCAACTTCATCTTTGGTATTGTAGAGGGTTATCAAACTCGTGTGTACTACATTGATTAAGTTGATCGTTTATCTAAAGGAAATCTAATTTCTTCAAGATAAGCCTTCAAGCACTTGAGAGAGTAAGGTGAGCTCATTATCGAGTTATACTGAGAGATACACGAGTGTTGAGTGAAAATACTTCAAGAAGTGAGTGAGGATTATACAACATATATTTGTATTTTCTTTGCTAACTTTTTGTAGGTACACCTCATAGAAATGGCAAGTGAGGGTGATAAAGCTCAATTTGATCCAAAGTTGTTCGCCGAGACATTAATGGGGCAAATGCAGAAAATGTTCCGGGAGCACTCCGAATCCATTGGACGGAGAATGGAGCGTCTTGAGCTAGCCCTGACCGCATCTGCATTTGGCAGAAACCGAACTCCACAAAATGACGATTTTGCCCATAACAGTAAGGAGGAATCATGGTGGGAGACTTATCAACGTCTTCTACATGAAAAGCAATTGAAGGAATAAGTTGAAAGCAATATTCAAGAATCTCCTAAAGAAGAGCTTATAGAGGTCATTGCTCATGAAAGCCAACATAATCCCATTCGAAGTGAAGTTAAACTAGAAGAAATCATCATTGAACCTGAGGAATGGGAGAATGTAGTTGAAAGTACTAAAGATGCTCTCCAAGTGCTAAATTGTGAAGTTACTCTTGGTGGTATTCAATGGTCAAGTGGATTGCAAATAATTGGCAAAGATTTGAAGGAAGATTGTGCCCATAGTGAGGCTACATGTGATGCGTATTCGTGGTTCATGGAGCGATGCATCCTTGTTGGCCTTGGTTAGTGCATAAGTTAAGATCGTGGTTGAAGCGTGCTCGTTGGTTCCACTTCAAGCTAAGTAGAAGGCATGCTTCATGGCTTGCATTTATCCACATGTTACCTACAATTCTTCTCCTTAAGCAATCGTTCGATTTGGGACAAATTGCCTTTAAGAGAAGGGGAAGGATACGATCCATGGCTGCCCAAGACAATCCTTAGGCCTCCTTATTACAAGTGCATGACGGGGTCCAAGCCCTTAAGCCTTTTGGACCGCGGAAAAGTGCAGCAAGTGGGCCAACTAAAGAAACGTGCAGCAAACGCGAGTCGCGAATCGAGCCGCGAGCTATCACATCGCAAATCCACGCCTCGCGTTCTTGTTCGAAAACCAAAGTTGTTAGATCCGGACCAATCCTGAGACATCATCAGCGGATCCATATCGCGGATCCTCGTCGTTAAAATTTGTAATTTTTAGTTAATTTTTATATTTTCAGAATTATATTAGATAAGCCCATGGTTCACCCCTAGAGAGTCTGTGGCCGAACCTAGGCCTATTAGTGAGATGTTTAGGTTATTTTGTAAGGGGTATTTAAGCATTTCTTTGTACTTTTCATGGGACTTCAGATTATTCAGAAATAAGAAAACCCTTTGAGAGTTTCTCTCTCTTGCTTCTTGAAGCAGCCATTGAATATCTTAGATCATCCTAGGCTATTCGATAGACTTATCAATCTAGGAACGCGCTAGGTTGTGGCGTCTCTACCATATCAAGAGATCGTTGACCGTGTGATCAACGGGTTCTTGATTCTTCCGCTGTGTCGTCGAGTCCAAACGCAGATTGACCCTTCTAGATCCGTAGTAGTCTATACGGGTTTCGTCACAGGTTGGCGACGTTCGTATCAGCTCAAATACCAGCCACAAGAAGCAAAACACACGGTTTGCTGAGAGAGAAATGGCTGCTTCAGAAAAAAAAATGATACGGTCCATGGCTGCGCAAGACAACCCTTAAGCCTCCTTATTACAAGTGCATGACGGGGTCCAAGCCCTTAAGCCTTGTGGACCGTGGAAAAGTGTGAAATAAGAAAACCCTTTTAGAGTTTCTCTCTCTTGCTTCTTAAAGCAGCCATTGAATATCTTAGATCATCCTAGGGTATTTGATAGACTTATCAATCTAGGAACGCGCTAGGTTGTGGCGTCACTACCATATCAAGAGATCGTTGACCGTGTGATCAACGGGTTCTTGATTCTTCCGCTGTGTCGTCGAGTCCAAACGCAGATTGACCCTTCTAGATCCGTAGTAGTCTATACGGGTTTCGTCATAGGTTGGCGACGTTCGTATCAGCAGTGGAAAAGTACAACAAGTGAGACAGCTGAAGAAACGTGCAGAAAACGCGAGTCGTGAATCGAGCCGCAAGCTATCACATCGCAAATCCTTGCCTCGTGTTTCTTGATCAAAAACCAAAGTTGTTAGATCCGCAGACCAATCCGCGAGACATGCATCGCGGATCCATATCGCGGATCCTCGTCGTTAAAATTTGTAATTTTTAGTTTATTTTTATATTTTCAGAATTATATTAGATAAGCCCATGGTTCACCCCCTAGAGAATCTGTGGCCGAACCTAGGCCTATTAGTGAGATGTTTAGGTTATTTTGTAAGGGGTATTTAAGCATTTCTTTATACTTTTCATAGACGAGATTATTCAGAAATAAGAAAACCCTTTGAGAGTTTCTCTCTCTTACTTCTTGAAGCAGCCATTGCAATGATACGGTCCATGGCTGCCCAAGACAACCCTTAGACCTCCTTATTACAAGTGCATGACGGGGTCCAAGCCCTTAAGCCTTTTGGACCGTGGAAAAGTGCAGCAAGTGGGTCAGCTAAAGAAACGTGCAGCAAACGCGAGTCGCGAATCGAGCCGCGAGCTATCACATCGTAAATCCCTGCCTCGCGTTTCTTGTTCAGAAACCAAAGTTGTTAGATCCGGACAATCCTTGAGACATGCATCATGGGATCCATATCGCGGATCCTCGTCGTTAAAATTTGTAATTTTCAGTTAATTTTTATATTTTCAGAATTATATTAGATAAGCCCATGGTTCACCCCCAGAGAGTCTGTGGCCGAACCTAGGCTTATTAGTGAGATGTTTAGGTTATTTTGTAAGGGGTATTTAAGCATTTCTTTGTACTTTTCATGGGACTTCAGATTATTCAGAAATAAGAAAACCCTTTGAGAGTTTCTCTCTCTTGCTTCTTGAAGCAGCCATTGAATTTCTTAGATCATCCTAGGCTATTCGATAGACTTATCAATCTTGGAACGCGCTAGGTTGTGGCGTCTCTACCATATCAAGAGATCGTTGACCGTGTGATCAACGGGTTCTTGATTCTTCCGCTGTGTCGTCGAGTCCAAACGCAGATTGACCCTTCTAGATCCGTAGTAGTCTATATATTTTTTTTAGTGAAATGGCTATCTCCTATATATTTTTTTTTGTTGTTTTTTTTGGTTCTACATTTGGTGAAATGGCTGCTTCAAAAAGCAAGAGAGAGAAACTCTCAAAGGGTTTTCTTATTTCTGAATAATCTGAAGTCCCATGAAAAATACAAAGAAATGCTTAAATACCCTTACAAAATAACCTAAACATCTCACTAATAGGCCTAGGTTCGGCCACAGAATCTCTGGGGGTGAACCATGGGCTTATCTAATATAATTCTGAAAATATAAAAATTAACTAAAAATTACAAATTTTAACGACGAGGATCCGCGATATGGATCCCATGATGATGTCTGATTGGTCCATGGATCTAACAACTTTGTTTCGATCAAGAAACACAAGGCGGGATTTCGATGTGATAGCTTCATGGCTCGATTCAGCGACGCGTTTTAGCACTTGCACTTTCCACGGTCCAAAAGGCTTAAGGGCTTGGACCCCGTCATGCACTTGTAATAAGGAGGCCTAAGGGTTGTCTTGGGCAGCCATGGACCGTATCACTACTGATGATTAATTTGTTATGTAGTGAACATTGTGCGTAATCCCCAAACCCCAAACCCTAAACCCTAATAAAACCGAAACCCTAAACCCTACAACCCGAAAGATTAGTAACTGTAATCTCGAAATCAAAAACCCTAAAATGACAACGCCAAGACCCTAAACCGTAAACCCTAAAGCCTAAACTGTAAACCGTAAACCGTAAACCGTAAACCCTAAACCCTAAACCCTAAACCGTCCTAAGCAATGTTAATGTCAATTGAATTGAATGTGAGTTGCCAAACTGTCCTAAGCAAACTGGGTTGATGATATGTATCTACCAAATTCCTTTGTCGCCACCAATGTCAATTTTCTTGTATGATCTGTAGATAACCATACACATAATTGTACCACACGGGTTCATAATTTTTCATTTTACTAGAGAAACAAGTTTAATTGTATGCTATCTACGATCAAATACAAGTAGAGTTACACTGAGGTTCTCACAATTACTTGACATTGTCTTCGTTAATATAATCCCTAAAACCCGCAAGCGGGCAATTGTTTATAACCTTATAACATCATAACCCACAAGTAGGTTAATGTGTTACCAAAAATTCCTTAAATAACAGGAAACTAGTTACCAAACACCCTCTTAGGGCTGCAAACGAATCGAGCCGCTCGCTAGTTGAATCGACTAAAACCCCTTGCCAGCAAACACAATTTTTTCAAACTCAAACATGAATATACTAAACTCAATAATTTTCAACTCTCCCCAATGAAAATACAAGATCATTTTGAGTTACTTATGCCATGTATAATAAATTCGATAACTTTCGATAATTTACACGCTGTGTTAGTAAATTTTTTCTACCAGCTTTTTCGGTTTATGAAGCAATAGCTGTGGCTTATATCTCTTCTTGTATTGGTTAATTTGTGTAACATATTTTGTGGATAGTTTAGTGAGAGTAACAGAGTTTATGTAAAAGTATCTTGGACAGTGAAAATTCTTCAGTAATTTATAGGATAGTTTTATTCCTTTAATAAGTGGTTACAATTTACAACTGTTATGCAGTTGTAATACATGATACATAAATGTTGTAATACACGATAAAAAACATGGACAGAATTAGCAGCAGAAACGGAAAAAAAAATGCAACAGAAATGGAAAAACAAAATTTGCATCAGAAATTGGAAAAAAAAGCAAGACAAATGGAAAAAAATAATTGCATCAGAAATGGAAAAAAAAAGAAAAATCAACACAAAATGCAAGTTATCACACGTGAAAAATATATTCCTTCCCTCTTTTTTCTTTTTCGTCCGAAATTACCATAACTCGCATTTGGCAAATGCTAGTTTAGTGAAACTCGCATTTGTCAAATGCGAGTTTAGTGAAACTCGCATTTGGCAAATGCGAGTTTCACACGTGGAAAATATAATCTTTCCACTTTTTTTTCATCCGAAATTACCATAACTCGCATTTGACAAATGTGAGTTTCACTGAACTTGTATTTGTCAAATGCGGAAATCACAATGTCAAAAACTCTTTTGCAAACAACCCCTCTTGTAGAAACTTTTTTTTTCCATCACAGTTTTAGAATTTCCTCCATTTCTTGAAGCTCAGAAGTCGTATCCAAAACTGGGAACTGCTGGTTCTGTTGATGATACTAAAAGGGAGGTTGCTGCTTTCTTTGCTCATATCACTCATGAAACTAGACGTAAGATTTTTCAACAACTCACCGAAGAGAATTATTTTTTGGAATTTTCTTTGAAATTTTTTAGTAACTTTTGAAATCTCTGGATACTAAATCTTGGCACAGATTTTTTTTTTTAAATTTTTCTTGATACAGTTCTACATAAAGTATTTGTGCTGTGCATCATTGTCCGAGAACTATCTTCAAAAAACAAAATCTTTTACAAGGAATACTTATTACTGTCAAATAATTTGCCATGAATATTGGTCTCACTTATAACTAGACAGATAAATTATTGCTTTCTATTCATTTTACTTTTTACTTTATTGCAATGGTGAAATTTACAAATTGGTATGTCGGTGACTACTTATGACTTTATAATTTTTTTATCACTTATGGCCCAATCATAAATATTGATGGCATTTTTTGTTGGCAAAACAATCAAACTTCAAAATTTTTTTATTTAATTATCATTAGATTTATTGAAGTCAACTGCTAGTTGTTTTATTGTTTAGAAATTGGTGCTTTGTTTGATGATTTATCGTGTCCTTTCTTATTCAACGATTCTAATAACTTATAAATACAGTATAATGTAAAGTACTTTCTAAAAATTTAAAAGACTCTAAGAGAGTCTACAAAAAATTTATTATGTTTTTATTATGGTGAGACTTTCTTCTTTGTCTAAAACATTAATAACACTTTTTGAGTTAAGTTATTTATTCCCTTTTCTCCCACATACATATGCTTCTGTTTGATTCTTAAATCCTTTTGGTTCTATAGCTTTCCTATTAATTATTATTAGAACTCATAAAATTTGTTTTCTACATTTTCCATTATCATATCATCCGATAATACTTGTCTTACTTAACGTCCATTTTTTCCATTTTTTTCATATCATATCTGCATTTTTTTGTTCGACAATTTTTTTCCATTTTTTTAATGCTGCTTCTCTATATCTTGGCTAATTTCTAAGAAAAGTGTCAAAAATCAAAATCGTCTGGAAATTGGGGTTCCGCGATGTTGTGGTATAAAAGTAGGGTCACCGAAATTCACAATTGCAGTTTCTGGTTGGTTTTAATTTTGTTTCCATTTTTTTTTAACTTTTCAGATGGTGGTTAAATTTTTTTAAGAAACTGCAATTGAGACATGTGGTTTCTCTAAAGATGTCGAAAACTGATCAGCAAATTAGAAAAAAATCAACAAAGTTGAAATCGCAAAGCTGAAATGCGGTTTCTTCAATTTCGTAAAAAAAATTCCAAGATGAAACCGCATATGGGAATTGCGGTTTCTTTAAAAAATTTAGAAACCGTAATTGCCATATGCGGTTTCTATCAGTTAAATTTTTTTTTGTTTCAGCTAGGTTTTGGATTTGACATTTTGGGTTACAATTTAGGGTTTGGGAATTAGGGTTTAAGGTTTTTAGGGTTACGGTTTATGGTATTTGGGTTTGAGGTCTAGGGTCTGGGATTAGGGTTTATGGGTTACTATTTAAGGTTTTTAGGGTTTAAGGTTTTTAGGGTTATGGTTTTTGGGTTTAGATTAGTTTTGGAAGTTTAGGATTTAGGTTTTGAGGGTTTAGGGTTATGGGTTTTAGGGTTTAGAGCTAGGGTTTTTAGGGTTTAGGGTTAGGGTTGTTTTGACATATTGTTGATTTAATTTACATACATCGGACAAGTATTTGTTTTCTCGTCGAAATGAATTCATTTTCAATTTTGATTTGTACTTGTCAAGTGTGAAAAATTGATTTATAAAGAAACTCCATTCTTGAATGTGGTTTCCTGAAGTTAAAAAAAAACTTGAAAAAGGAATTTTGGGTTTAAGGGTTAGGGTTGTTATTTGTTTAGGGTTTAGGGTTTAAGGAATAGGGTTAAAAGTTGGTTTTTGTTTAGATTTAGGGTTTTTGGGTTTAGGGATTAGGGTTTAGATTATATGGTTTAGGATTTAGATGACATTTGGTAAATTTTGAAAGTATATGAGTACTTTCATTATTGTGAAATAGGAAAATTTTATAGAATAACAATTATTTGATGCAAATAAATGAGAAAATGAAGTGCACATAAAGAATAAAGTGAGGGGAAAATGTAATATGAAGAATTCTATACGAAAAAAAATTAATAATGTCAAAAAATATAAATTTATTGAGTTGAAAGTTAGGGTCTACAATTATACTGTATTTGAACTGTGGCAGTACGTTTGGTTAGGGTTTGGTTGTGTATTAAATAAAAAAAGATATATGGACATATTTTTTATGTAACATACTTACACATGACAACTTTTCCTCTTTTTGTTAAAATTGATAATTTTTTTATAAATTATTAAGGTTAAAACTTATGTTATTTAATGAAGGTAAATTTGGATGGCGTAGAAATGAATAGGAACGAGGAACAAAAATCTAAAATGGTGTATAGTACAATAGAAGGGATTGTTTGAAATAGAAAATAATGAGTACGAGTCATGAATTTCATCAATGGACATGCCTCTTTCCTTTATCATGTGGGGTGGAAGAGCAGTCGCACCTCCAATGGACCCGCCAGCCCTGCTGATTTTGCGTCTGTAGACGGACGGATCTCCTTGGTTGCATGTGTTCATCCAAAACCACCTGCTCTTCAGCTTCAACAGTGGGGTCTGTCATTGGCGTCTTTCCACACCTAAGACAAGAGAAATCAGTAGACATAGTTGAAAGAGTCGGATCAGGAGTAGAGAAGTCTGCCATCGACGGTCCAAAAAGTGTGAAAATATCACCATAATTTTCACCACACTGGTCATCGGGACGGAGCATTGTATGTACTCCATCGGATGAAGATGTGTCACCCCTCCTTGGGTACATAGAAGGCATGAAAATAGGTGTGGTAAAAGAATCGGTGGCAAATTGTGGAATGTATGGAGAACCAGTAGTATGGTGAGGAGGCGTACGGATAGGAGCGTCGTTTGCATGAAGAGTCTCAGTTCTCGGCTCCATGCCTCGCCTTCGACGCCTGCCGTCTCGTCCATGTCCATGCACTTCCCTCAGTAAACGCTCGATAGGATCGACAAGCTCGTGGACGTGGACATCCTGATGGGTAGATGGCCTGACTCCCGCCTCGTCAAATGTACCGCACATCATTTGCTGCTCCTGATTCACATACGACAGGGCTTTAAATGCTTGATCTCGTATGGATGTGAGTTCGGGATGGTCACATCGAGTTGGATCGGATGGATCAACGTATTGATTGCAGACCAACCCTATACGAGACATTGCATCAACCTGTCCATATAAAGTTTCAAAAAAGTTAATAACTAAAAATTGTTAGGTACATAAATAAAATGATGTGATTTAATGAAACAAGGGCATTAATAAACTAACCAAGTAATTGAACTGAGCCATATCACCTCGATGGCCATCAATTCGTGGGTCCATAGGTAGCGGAGCTCCGATATATCGGACGGTCCGGCTCATATACCAAGTCATGTAATCATGTCCGAACCTATCTGGATTGAATGGATCACCACAAACTAGGAATCTATCACGTGCCTCCCAAAATTCGATCCATGTCCTATGCTCTTGAATCCAATTCCATCCTGGTCTGCCTGCTCTCCCTAACCTATGCAACTTCTTTTCTGTATCCGTGTCAACGGCATCTGGAATAGGTTGGTGCAAGCCAAACTGACGCATAACTCTAGATGGCAAATGGAACTCGATGATATCCTAAAATATCAAAGCGTCTACGCCTGCCAAATCCGTCTACCTGCTGTGCAGTAAAGGGGAAGAGCTTCCAAGAGATCCTCTGAGTATGGCTCCCAAATAAACTGTCGTATTTGAGATATTTATTATATTATAATCATTTCTATTTGTAGAAATACATATTTAAAAAATCACATTAGTATATGTATACCTCATGGGGGGCAAGCATGGTGAGCTGGTCTCTAAAGAGTGAAACCACATGCGTAGGCATGTATTTTACGGTCCGCTTCGTGGCCCACCTACCTCCTCTAAGGAAGTCAAAACCCTGTGGCACCGGGAGAATAATGGTGGGCCAAATACGAGGAATCCTCTCCCATGGCCATAACTGTTGGACAAGTTGTGTAAAAGACAGGCCGATTAATCTAAGAAATCAAGCACTATTCAAATTGTTGTAACTATTTATTCGACACATGAATTTGAATTTGATCACTTACCCGTAGTAGCATGTATGGCCCAGCCGTACAACTCTGTGAGGCTCTAGATGCTCGGCATGGAGATCTGTACAAATAGGCTAATGTTGCACTCCCCCAACTATACTGATGCAGACCCTCAATGTCTCGAACATATTGCAGCCAATGGCAGCTAACAATGTTACCGCATGTATCGGAGAATAAATGTCCCCCAAGTAAGATAAGTAGGTAACAGCGCACATGCTACCGAATTAATTCCTCAGGAGCATTCTCGGGAAGTGGCGTATACAGGAACAATAATAGAGGTCGTAACATCAGCCTACCATTCTTAAAATCCGCATCCGGATTGGTTCTAAACCCTAATAACTCCTCAATAAGAACCTGCTTCTGAGGTATCGACAAAGCCTGATCAACAAGGGTGACAGGCAAGCCATCAACTTGTAAAACCTATAAAACCTCAACATCCTGCAATGTAATAGTAGCCTCTCCCATAGGTAGATGAAATGTATGAGTCTCCTGCCGCCATCTCTCAATTAGGGCAGTAAGCAGTCCATGGTCTAGCTCAAAGTGGCCTGCTCGAGTAACTCCCCGAAACCCAGACTGTATTAAATACTCTCTGATCCGTGGATTAAGCTCCACACTAACTAGGTCTCAAAAGAATCCATCAGTGCGTTTGAAGCGAAGCTCCTTCTAAACACATAAAAATACAGCTCTGGACCGATGCTTATCCAGTAAGTATAGTAGACTCGGATTTTAAGGACTCTGTGACAGCTCGGTGATAGATGCAGAAGCACCCTCCATTTGCGAGGTATCTGAAAAAAAAAATTTGATCATATCACGGTGTTACAATCGTTATACTCTATTTCAAAACGAATTTATTGAAACAATTGCAACTTGCAATTCTACCTGTTAAGAGTAAGTAAAGGCACACATGCATTTATAAACAACGCATATTATATAAACGGTAATAATGAGGTGTTTCAATACTCTCAAACACACAAATAACATAAGCAGCACACACGGTACAATTGACACTTAGATAAATCATTTTCTACACATGAAAATGATTAGAGTATGGACAATTAGAGACATTGTGACCTGTTTGTGAACAATTACTACACCGGTGAGGTGCATTTGAGCATCGACATCCATCTCCGTGTGTATGCGTGCAGTTCTCGTGGGACCAGGCGTCTTCTATTTGATCCTGTTAATATCATAATTGAGGCACAGATCGGCTGGTTCCCAATAATAAGTGTCCCTTAGCAGGAAAAATTGCCTCCCACTAGACGCCTTGTAAGCTGCAAGCGTGTGCATATAATTCACAAGATCGCACGCTATGGTGCCAGATTTGTAACAAGCAGCAATGACGTGCGAACACAAGAAATGAAGCTCACTCCACTTGCCATATGTGCAGGTTCCGTTACGGAAATGGATGATTTGTGCACTTGAACCTTTGTGATTTGGTCGTCGTCCTGTAGTGATGCAGTAAATACCGTTCCTCTGGTCATACACCTGGACTGAATGCATCCTCGCTTTTAACTCATTCACCACAAAAATATCCCACATTTCTGCTGGCAATGACGTGTCAACCCTGATGGCCAATTTGCGTTTTCTGACGAACAGATCCACGGTTTGATTGAAAGTGTACTGAACGCATGCCTTGATTGGTAACAACCGAGCCTTACATAGTAGATTGTTAAAACACTCTACTATGTTGGTCGACAAATGGCCCAACCGATATCCGCCATCCTTACATAGAGCCCATTGCTCTGGTTTAACAGATCCACCATTCAATCAATTGAACTCCTCCTCGTTCGCCAACCAAATTTGCTCCATGAATGCCTCATATTTACGTGATTGGTTTTGAGAGCCGACAGCCCACATGAGATCTTTAAGTCTAATAGACATACATAAGAAAAATAATAAGTGAAAAAGGTTTAAGAACATTGACAGATTAGCGAGCTATTATATGAAAAGTGTCAGGGTTAACATATGACGTATTTCTGATTCTTGAATTTCTGTGTGAAATTTGCTTGTACATGAACCAAACAGTACCGGTGCACTCCAAAGGGTTCCTTCCACTCCGGCAAGGTACTCATTGCATGCATTATTCCTTTGTGTCGATCAGAGATAATACAAACATTTTCGACATCTTTGCACACATTTTGTCGAAATTGACACATGAACCACAACCAACTCCTATTGGTCTCCTCATCAACAAGTGCAAAGGCTAATGGAAATTGACAGTTGCACGCATCAAATCCGATGGCACATAGGAGTTTTGCCTTGTACGGGCCCTTCATGAATGTGCCATCCACGCAGGCGACAGGTTTAAGATGTCGAAATGCCTCAATCATAGGTCCAAATACCCAAAATGCATAGTGAAAAATCACTGCTGAGGCTGTATTTTGTGGATGGTGCTCCCAAACAATAGTCGTTCCAGGATTCATCGTAACCAATTCCTGCATATAGCTTGGGAGTTGTGCAATAGAAGTAGGCCAGTCGCCGTACACAATGTCAATGGCATGTCGTCGGGCATACCATGCCTTTTTGTATGACACATCAGTGTGGAAGTGACGCTTAATTGCTGTCTGAATTTCCTTTATCGGAAATAGGGGCCCATTCTCAATGTGATTGATGATGTAATCAGCAATGATGTCAGAAGTCAACTGACAATGATCATTGTTGTTGGACACACGGATGCATCTGTGCTCCTTTACAAAGATAACTATCTTCCACATGTTTTGGGTGCATCGTAACGTTGCCCTCAACTGCCAATTGCACTATGTCTCCCCGGCCTCCGACTTGCATCAGACATACCAGGTTGTTGGCTTGCTTTCCTTTACTTTATACTCCCTATTCTGCCTGATTGACCACAACTTTACGGCTTGCTGAACGTGTTTCTTTGACTCAAAAATCATGCCTAACCGCAACTCACATTCTCGATCATCCCACACATTAAGCTTCTCGACATCCCTTCTATGTGTGGGATCGAAATTCATTGCTGCATTGACACCGTCGCTGTAATGCAGGTACAGTTCAAAAATAATGGATGACGGTCCACTTGGACCAGCCTCATCCATCTCATGTGACACTCTTGCTTGGATTTCAGCCTCGTCAATTTGTTCATTACAATGCCTTAAAGCATCATCTTCTGGTTCTAGGGAGGGTTCATTATCAAAAAAGGGATCCACATCCATGGCAATGCTCTTCGGAATTGTGGTCGGAGGAGGTGTTATAAGCATCTCCATTGCATCAGCTGCATTCACAGCACTACACCCAGCAGTCTGTGAATTTCGCACAGGTTGTTTATTCCTAGAGCAGCTAGAACGGACACGGACTGCTTGTTCCTGCATGGAGCCTTCGTATTCCAATTGAACTTGTAGCCTAGATTACTCGGCATCAGGTCCACGGCTTGAACCACCAACATAGTCATGTTCGTGGAGACGTTTGACCTCCACATAAATCTCACAGCCCGATTCAGGTGTCATTGACTTCATGTGGTACATCAAGTCAATGTCATTCTCACACTCTAACTAAATTCCGGCAAAGGCCCCTACACCTACACAATTTCTAAACCACAAATGCAACTTGAATTCCCGCATATCTAGCCCCATGTAGGTGTACACTCTATCAACCAATTCTTGATAACCTATTCGGTCCTTTGCCAATTCTGCCTTCTTACACTTTGGAGGGTTATACACAAAAGATCCGCCAGCGTCAACTATTTTTCCTCCCTAATAAAATTGGAATACCAGGGCAAGGTTCACCGACATCTCTTGTCTAACATTGTAATTTAGACAATAGTAATTTAGAAAATTTGATGCAATAGAACGTGACGTAAATCTAGTATAATATTGTAACAGTATCATATAACAAATGAATGCAGTAAATCTAATATAACAACCTAGTGAATATCAGCTAATGGGAAGAGGTAATTAAACAGATAATTATGGGCAAATACTATATATTTATGCTTAAATGAGTAAATATCAACTACACAATAGCAATGGATAACGAAATTGTGAGGCCCCGATTTTTTCCCAATTTCTGGAAAATATTAAATAATGTTAATTATAGTTATTTTGGGTTGCCAAGGTGTTTATATGGTTTGTTTTGCTTTTAAAAGTGTTTGGTTTTAACTGGCTTGTTTTACAAAGTTTGAAAACCCTAATTTGATTAAAACCCTAGTTTTTTTCGAAAACCCTAAATTGGGAGAAAACCCTAATATGTATATGCAAAACCCTAGTTTGGATTTGTAAAACCCTAGTTGTGAAACTACATTTAAGTTTTACGTTTAATGACAAGTTTGTTATTTCTTGATTTTACGTGTATAAATGCATGATTAGGAAGTGAGATTACAATTCCTAGGTGATTAGTAGCCTAAGTAGGGGTAATTAAGCTTTGATGGGCTAGGTTAAGTTAAGTACTTATGGACTAATTTGATAGGAAAAGAAATTATGTGGGAAAGAGTGGAAATAGACCTAAGTTGATAGGTTATTTTGGCATGACATTTTTGACCAAAATTTGACCAAGTGAAAAAATCTTTTTGAGGTTATCTCTTGGCTTCTTTTAAGCCATATAGCTGCCGGCCAAACCAAGGGAAGAAGAGGAAAGGAAAACCGTGAGGGAAGAAAGAAAAAGAGGGAAAAAAAAGAGAGGAAAAAAGGAAGAAAACTTGGGAGATTCTTGCAACTTCAACCGTACGATTTCGATTCGGAGTTGGGAGGAGAAGCTTGGACTTGAGCACTTGAAGTTTCACCAAGAACCACCTCAAGAAAGGTTTCTCCTAGTTTCCTATAAGCTTGAGTTGAGTTGAAGATTTTAAATTGAAGGATTTGGTAGTTTTCATGGCTTGAATCATGCCTATTTTTAGCTTATGGAATGATGTTATGGATTGGAATGGTTGAATTTGATGTATGTATGCTTTGCCATGATCATGAGTTAGGGTTAGGGTTTTGGCTTTAATGCTCTTGGTAGAAATCAAGGTTGGATTGCATGTTTAGTGGTTTGGTAGGCTCTTGGATTCCCACCCGCGTGTAAATTCGAACGGTTGGTGGGCTCTTGAATTCCCACTTGTGGTGTGTTGTGTGTGTAGTGTGTGTATGTGCGTGCTGATTTGGAGTGGTGTGAGGTGTGTGAGGAGCTGTTTTGCATGTTTGTAATCACAGGCGAGTCGCTGGAATTTGCATGAATGCGTTTTGGTTGCTTGAAGTTCATTTGAGGTGCTGAACGGGAAAACAGGATTTTGTCGGCAGCGACTTTGGTGTCGTTTTTGGTGTTGTTCCTTTGTGATTTAGCTTTTGGCCAAAACACGAAAGTTATAGCCCTTTGTTCTAGCTTTCCAACGCATCTGGAATTTCCTGATTTCGATTTGTGAGCGCTGAGTTATGCCCGTTTGAAGTTGGCCTGTCGAACATTCTGACGGCGAAACTTCTGAAACTGTTTTCTGCGTTTTTGACCTAGATAGAGTAAATCTGGGTTGAAGTTGTCTTCACGAAAGTTGTAGGTTGTTCTCTTAGCTTCGAAACGGCACCTCGTACGTGCAAATCCGACACTTGTAGCCTGAGATATAGACAATGGCGTACGAGGCGTCAAAACTGTTTTTTTCCACCTTCCACTGTGTGTTTTCCGTTTTCGAGTTGTCATCGTCCGTTTCTCGCCCAACGCCCACATATGTGCTTTTTTTGCTATTTTAAGTGCTTATAAGCCTTTATGAGAGCTTAGTTCATAGGGCATATGCGTGTCGCGTCGGCTCACCTTTGAAATAGTTTTCTTCCAATCTTATAACAAGATTGCTTTAAATAGAAACCAAAAGAGTTGATGGTTTATTTGCATGTTCCAGGTGAGTCCGTGGACGTTGACGAGCGTGTTTGACTTCTACATTATCTTGCTTACGCTCAACTGTTGGTGAGTGTTCCTTGCATGTTTGTGATTAAATTGCTCTGTTGACGTGTTTAAATGCTTTTAATAATTATGTGAAGGGCGAGTGTGTACTTTATCACACTCGACCTACTTTGTATTCTACTGTTCAACTGTGTGCTTTTCCATTGCTTGTATATTACTTGCGCATGATGTAGGCCATGTGTACTTTACCACATGGGCTGAATAAGGCCTTTCCCCCTTCGTTATCGACCTATTCGAGCCAGAAGCGGACTCGGTCGGGTAGGTTGGTACTTTGGGCACGGTACGGTATACTCGAGTATTACCACTAGGAGTTATGAGGAGGAGTAGGAGGTTGAGTATTGAACAAGACGGATTGCAACTGCTTCCAGTGGAACCTGTATCCTTTCACTGGGTAATTCCCAGTTTATGTGTTTATACATTTTATACTTCTAAACTGAATTATATTATCCTACTGAGTGCTTACCTGATATATTTTTGCTCCACTGTTACTGTGTGATTTGTATGATATTAGGATCGCTCACTGGGCTTTTAGCTCATCCCTTTCAACTTTGTTTTCCTTAGCAGGATTTGAGGTCGAGAGCTTCCAAGGGTTACACTAGGTCGTTTGGTTTGGAGACCTAATCTTGTATTCTGATGTAACTCTTGTATTTTGAATTGTACTAATGGAATGTTGGATGGATAAACTTTTGTATCTGTAATTATAGTTCGGGACGTTTGTGGTTCGTTAAGGAAATTTTGGGGTTTAATTGTTACAGTTGATTTGAGGATATCGATGTATTTTGTTATTTGCATTTGAACTAAGGATCGGTAGTGAGTCCCGGCGAGAGCTGGGCAGGCGGCTCGCTGATACCTTAGGGTTCGCCCTAGGGAGAGGTGGGGCTGTCACAGAAATTGCACTGGAGACCGAATGCAAATATGACAAACCTCACCAACTGAAAACTTTTAAATTTATTTTCTAAGTTTAACAATGTTTTTTTTTCTTTTTTCGTTTTAGGTTTTACAATTTAGGAATTAATGGTGGTACTTGAGATAATGGTACTAATTTTGGGATGTCAAAATATGGAAGGTTTACAATAGTAGAGCTGTCGATTGGAACTGAGTTTGTGAGGTCGTGCATATTCAAATTTTTTTAAAGAATTTAATGCAAAAATAAATTGAATTTCACAATTTCAAGAAGGCGTTTATGGTAATTCACTCGAAATATTAAAACATTTAATAGTTTTTGTTCCACAAATAATAATTTCAGGGAAGGTATATATAATTTAATATTTTTTGTTACCAAAATAATAATTTCAAAGAAGGTATATATAATTTAATAGTTTTTGTTACCAAAATAATAATTTCAAGGAAGGTATTTATAATTTTCTTAGGTAAAGAGATTTAGGTGCAATAGAACGATCATCTCAAGGGAGATTTCTGAAATCATCCATGGTAACAACATTTTATCAATGATATGATATTTGAAGGTTTCCTTTCAAAGCAGAGTTATTCCCACCCTACAATTATTTATTTTCTGGTTATATTTTTAGAATTTTCCGTGCTCAATTAACCACATACACTTTCGGTCAACTGAAATTATTAATGCACAAAAATCAAAAGTCAAAGCTCTGGTACATGATGAAACCAACCAACTTTAATAAAAAAGCATATTGCAATTGAGATACTATATGTTTACTAGTTCCTATGCAATCTCAACGAGGGTTTCTCTCATTAAACTAATTTAAATACAAATACTAAATTATGTTTAAGAATGTAATGTACAGATATGGTCCTAACTAAGTAACGGCTGGTCTAGCCAACAAGTTGCTCTTGAAACGGAACCATTTTCTTAATTGAATCATGTGTATTTTCTTTGATTCCAGGAATCAACCAATATCCGGAGTCTTCAGCAGAGTTACATGTATTTTTCAACTCGAAACAAAGCCAATAACATCCTGGATAAGGATCCATGCAATGTTGTTGTGCTTTTTGTTCGTTTTGAGGTCAAAATGTTCATGCAAATATTCTTTACACAGAATTAATGCCTAATGGGATTGTTGCCCTATCTATCTTGCTTTTCACACAAAAAGGAGAAGCCTAAACGGAAAGTGCACTTGGAACTACTGCTACCATGGCCAAATGCTACAATATACCACCGTTTCATTTGTTTGCTTTCTTTCTTTACAAGTTTTTTTTTTATTACCTTTTTCTTATACTTCCAGTGGATGACATATTTTAGATAGATTGTGCATCATGTGCAATTCCCATCGTACATTTTAACTAGGTTTACAATGTCAAATTCCCTATTTAAGAAATTTAAAAAAAACAAAAAAAAATTCTAAATTTTAATCGGTGATACGATATGCGGATGCTATATCATATCCAACAACTTTAAACAAATGTATATAAACTAATCATTATGTAATACCAAAAAAAAAAATTTAATGACATAACACATTTTCATTACCATTTAACATTTTAACATTTTAACTACTTAACAAAATAATTTATACTACTTCATATGAATTAATATTAACCATCCAAATTACTTACGTGGTTGAGGCCACTAAAGTCCTCGTCTTCTCCACTAGCAAGCTCCGTACGTATCTAAGCCTCGGGAGTTGGCTTCACAGCAGGACCCTTCAAGGAATCAAAAAAAAAATTATTAATAACTTAGGCTTTATTTCTTCTCTTTTGTCATTTATAGAAATTAAATCAAAGCAAAGCGGATCGACCTTCACTGCTTTTCCAGAATTTCTTGATAGCTTTCCTTCTCCTCTCTGGCCCTTCGCTCGACTTTGATGAAGCTTGTTCTTTTTTTCTTCTTTGGTTGCCGGCTATTTTCGGGCTTCGAGAGTGCTTCATAGTGCACTATCAAATAGACGAAAACAGAGCTTGTTTTTCAAAGAGGCAACTTTGCTCAAGCATGAGCAAGAAGATTAGAAATGAATGAAACAAAGGGCGAGAGAGGAGAGGATTCAGAGCATGCTGTGAGTGAACTTGTGGATGATTCAGCTGTATTTATGCTTGAATGATGAAGTAGGTATCGGTCATTTCATGTGAATAACGGTTTTACGTACTACTGCATGCATGCATTCTGACTGGAAGAAAATGCACGCAAGCATTTTGACAGGTTTTGTGGTCAGACTCTCGGAAATGAAACCTTAGAAACAGACTCATCAATGCCCTCTTGTCTTTATTCGGAACCTTTGTGGTCAAAACTCATCTTGCTATTCATTCACGCAGTATTGCAACCAGACTGAATAGCCTCAGTCACTGAAAAAGTAGGGAATCACTGAAAAATCAGAGAATTCATTTTATTGTGCAAGCAGTCTGACTAGTTTCAGGCACTGAAAAAGCGTTTGAACACTGAAAAAGTTTTAGATTCCCGATCAAATCAAGAATCAACTTTAACTCCTTAAGAAACTGTATTTGAGCATTGCGGTTTCCTTGAAATTTTTTTTACACAAAATTTAAGAAACCGCATTGCTGAAATGCAGTTTCTATTTTCATGAAGAAACCGCATTTCAGCATTGCGGTTTCAATTTTTCATTTCTTTAAAAATTGGCTCCACATTTTGTTAGAGCGGAACTCTTTTTTCAACCCTTTTTTTTACTTCTTTAAAATGTTGAACTCTTTTTTCAAGCTTTTTTTTAAATTATTTCTAGAAACTGCATATCTCAATTGCGGTTTCTTATTTATAAAGAAACCGTAACTGAGCAATGCGGTTTCTTAAAAAAAACCTCTGACAAGTAAAATAAAAAATTAGAAAGAAAATAAATTCAAATGAGAAACCGCATTTCCCAAAATCGGTGACCCTATTTTCGTACCCCACCCTCCTGGAACCCCACTTTTTGAACGATTTTAAATTTTGACACTTTTCTTAGAAATTAGCCGTATATCTTGCAGATATGTGCTATATAGAAGAGATAAACGGCCCATCTAAAAACTACTGCGACAAGAGCAAAACTCAGTATCCATGTGTGCCAGGCAAGGGGTATTACGGCCGTGGTCCACTGCAAATATCATGGAACTTCAACTATGGACCAGCAGGACAAAGCATTGGGTTCAATGGACTAAGTCAACCTGAAATTGTAGCAAGAAATAATGTCATTTCATTCAAAATGGCCTTGTGGTTTTGGATGAACAATTTTCATTCTCGCATCATTTCTACCCAGGGTTTTGGGGCTACGATTCGTGCCATTAACGGTCAGCTTGAATGTGATGATGCAAATCCAAACACTGTTAGTGCTCGTGTTGAGTATTATACTGAATATTGTTGCCAATTGGGTGTCGATCCTCGTCAGAATCTCGGATGCTAGGGTACCTATGGAGAGATTTAAGTGTTTGGAAGGGAATAATATGTTTGAGGTATAAAGTTGATTGGAAATTGATAAAAATTAGCAAAAAGTGATTACTTTTCTTGTTCTTTATAAACAAAAGTTGTGACTTATGAAATCAAATAATTTACTTTGATTGTCTTGGTCCAATTGCGTGGATTATTTACAAATAAGCATGTTCCAGTTTTGATCCCATGATCATATTTGTGGGGCTTTCGACTTTAGGGTTTTCTGTCTTTATATCTCTTCATCGGAGTTTCGTCACGTATTTCTTTACTTTCTTGTTTCAGTATGCTAATTGGCAATTTTGGCTGTGATGTTTCTCAAGGTATGATACTTGAGGACCATGACTATACTAAGATCATGAATCACCAAAGGCAATATTGAGACTTAAATCAAAGTCCAAAAGAGACGAAGAACAGAGAGCCCTGTTATATTGAAGTGCAAAAGACTTTCGTAAGATCTAATTCAACTGGTGAAGAGAATAATTATGAATTATGCGGTCTTTGGTTCAACTTTAATTTATCTTTCTACCACCAAGAGGCCAATAATTCATCTGCACACGCGTGTGGGAATGAATGACAAGAAATGAATAATTTTTATTGGTAAAGTTTATGAGAAAATAGGGAAACTTATGCATTGAAAAGATTTTTTTGGCTCATGGGAGAAACCAAAAAATTGTGCAGCATAATATGTCCTCAAGTAGGAAATACAGTATTTTGTAGGGTAAATTACATTTAACCCCCCTGTGGTTTTGACTGTTGCTACATAACCCCCCTAATGTTTGAAAATATCCACTTCACCCTCCTATGGTTTTATGTAAAGTGGAAAGTGGACGGAATGTACAATTTTGTACCAAACGCGCCCCAAAAGTACATGTGATAAAATTTTAATATCCATACAACCCCCTTGAAGTGGATATTTTCAAACATTAGGGGGGGTTATGTGGCAACAGTGAAAACCACAGGGGGTAAAATGTAATTTACCCTATTTTATATTGGATTCATTTCCTAAACACTCCCAAAATTTCCCCAATTTATTCATGTAGTATGCAATAAGAACTCTAAAAAAAGGATTATTCATTTTAGTTAGGGTTCTACATTTATCAAATTGATAAAATATGATAATTTGAATTATTTTCACTACAATATACAAAATTTTATATGTCAAATTAAAGAGAAATTTGCATGATGAGGTAAATATTATCCATTAGTTGTAAAGTTTACCCGCTTTAAATGTTTTTTAAGCCAAATGACAAGTATGTGTTACAGGCCCGTTTGTGCATCTAGGCCGATACAAAATTGTTTGTGTTCTAACTCTAATACACAAAAGTTGTTTGTGGATCTAGGCCGGTACAATTTTGTGTTAACTCTAATCGGGATGGTCTCCACAAACGTGACCCACCTGACATGTCGTTTGCTCAACTTTTGTTGAGACTTGAGGTGCTTTAAAGCCTCATGGTCAGTGTGGCTAACGAACTCCTTAGGCCTCAAGTAGTGCTGCCAGGTTTCCAAGGCACGAATTAGTGCGTATAGCTCTTTGTCGTATGTGGAGTAGTTTAGGGCAACTCCGTTTAGCTTCTCACTGAAATACGCTATTGGCCTTCCTTCTTGGATCAAGACCGCTCCAATTCCTACACCAGAAGCATCACACTCAACCTCAAAAGTTTTATCAAAACTTGGTAAGGACAATATAGGTGCGTGTGTGAGTTTGGGTTTAAGAAGTTGGAACGCCTTATCCTGTGTGTCGCTCCACTCAAATTTGACATCCTTTTTGATAATAGTAGTCAAAGGGGCGGCGATTGAGCTGAAGTCTTTCACAAAGCAACGATAAAAGCTTACCAGTCCATGAAAGCTTCGGACTTCACTCATATTCCTGGGCACGGGCCACTCATTGATGGCTTTTACCTTGCTGTCATCCACCCGTATGCCCTAGCTTTTCCCAGTTGCTCTGATACCAGCTGATACGAATGTCGCCAACCTGTGACGAAACCCGTATAGACTGCCACGGATCTAGAAAGTTAAATCTGCGTTTGACTCGATTGAACGCAGCGGAAGAATAAAGAACTCGTTGATCACACGGTCAACGATCTCTTGATATGGTAGAGACGCCACAATCTAGCGCGTTCCTAGATTGATAAGTCTATTCGAATACCCTAGGGTGATCTAAGATATTCAAGAATTGCTTCAACAAGCAAGAGAGAGAGAATCTCTCAAAGGTTTTCTTATTTCTGAATAATCTGAAGTGTCTGATGAAAAGTACAAAGAAATGCTTAAATACCCCTTACAAAATAACCTAAACATCTCACTAATAGGCCTAGGTTCGGCCACAGACTCTCTGGGGGTGAACCATGGGCTTATTTGATATAATTCTGAAAATATAAAAATTACAAATTTTTAATGATGCGGATCCGCGATGTGTGGCTTGCGGATCAGTCCGCGGATCTAAGATTTTGGCTTCTGATCTTGAGACGCGATGCTCAGATCCACAAGGTTGTGGATCGTGACTCGCCACGCGACTCGAGTTTTTCTGCACATTTTCTTGGGCTGGCCCACACGTTGCACTCTTCCGTGGGCCGAAGGACCTAGGGACTTGAACCCTCTTCATGGACTTGCAACAAAATAACTTTTCTTGGATCATCAAGCCCCTCGATAGCCTTGGGTTCTCCAACCGATGCTCGCACCACCCGTACGAGGGTTTGTAATGCCTCCCGCATTTGCTTGGCCCGAGCATGCGTCATGGGCACCAAGGGCACTTTTACTTGCTCTACGTGCATCACCAGCTCACCTTCATCATCAGTTGAGTAGGTAAACATGACTGGTAACATGCTTGCGCCCCGTAGGCAGTATGACCCATATGCCAACACATATAATTTAGGTTGGAGGGAATATCCTCACATGAGCTACAGTGGAAATTGGCAACAAAACTACTTTTTGAATCATCAGCAAGAATACCAGCCATCACACCTATTTGAGAATCAACCGTTCTCATCTGATTCTGGTACAACTCTTGAGAATATCATTAAAACATTAGCCTCTGGCACTTTGCAATTTCAACAGAAAACCGAGGAAAGCATTCAAAATTTTCAACAGAAAACTGAGGCGAGCATTCAAAATTTGGAGAATCGAATGAATCTAATGGTATGTGCAATGAGCGAATTAGCACATCAAATTCCCAAAAAATTGCCCTCACAGACCATTGTCAACTCCGATCCAAATATGAGTGCAATTACCTTGGAAAATGGTGAAGAATCGCAGATTCAAAAGGAGAGATCTAAACATGCAGTTGAAGAGGATGTTGAGAAAGACGTAAAGGGACCTCAACTTCAAATCTCTCCTCAAATCTCTCCGGTAGAAGAGTCCATAAATCAAAACCCAACTGTGGTGATATCTTCTTCATCTTCTAGCCAACAAACTCCTAACTCTCATTTTATATTTTCCACCAATGAGATTGATTTTGTTATACCAGAAGTTTTTGAGTTTCATGACAGGAATAAGTTAGGAGCTGTGATGACTATTAAGCTTTTAATTAGTCATGATGAAGAAGTAACTAAAGAACAAAAATCATTGCTTTCTTGTTTGGAGTTATCCTCTAGTCAAGGAGTGAAAAGAGCTCGTAAGATTGAGCATTACTCCATTTATGAAGAATATCAGGAGCATGCAGAGAAGGAAGCAATGAAACGCGCTAAACGATTTTATCCTCCTTGCAAATAAGGCTTTATGTCTAGCCAAAGACATTAAAGAAATGCGCTACTTGGGAGGCAACCCAAGAATTTTAAGTTTTCGTCATTTTGTGTTTTTCCTCTTTCATGTTTTTTGTATGCATGCTAAGTCACTCTTTTATTTTAACAAACTTGTGTTTATAGGCTTTGGGCGGTGTGCCAACTATTTGCTTAATTTGGAGTGTATCGTCCAATAATCAGAAGACTTTCAACAATAAGGCGTGCCCACGCCTTAAGGAAGCAAGTCTTCTGACCAAGACACAAAAAAAAGTAAAAAAAAATGACATTGGACAGAAGACTCCTGAAGATAAGGCATGCCCGTGCCTTAAGGGAGCAAGTCTTCTGACCATGACAAAAAAGAAAACAGGGAGTCAGCAATCAAAGTCAAAAGCCCTAATCCTTTTCCTTCCCTTTTCTTTCCGTTTCTTTTTCTTCTTCTTCTTTCTGCTGCGTCTCTTTCTTTCTTTCTTGTCTTTTTCTTCCTTCCCTTTTCTTTCTCCTTGGTCCATCATTTCTGCCCACTGGAGGTTCGCCGTGCTTCCCCGCTGCTGCTCCTCGCTATTCTCCTTCGCTCACGGAGGCTGGCCACTTGATGTTACTATCCTCTACTCGCTGTTGCTGCTGCCGGTCAGCCCAATCTCTGGAGCTCGGGAAACAACGCCACTCTTCATCAGCTGCCGCTACTCCATATCCAACACCTTGGCAGCTTATTTCACCTATATGGGATTCACTCCACCTGCTCCTCCCCAATCATAGCCCTGCTATTCAGGGAAGTCCTCCATTATTTCTTTGGCTTTATTACATTGAGGATAATGTGTTTTTCAGGTGTGGGGGGAGGAATACTTTGGCTTGGTTGATACTTTTCCTAGTTTTTTTTTCAAATTTTAGTTTCAGGTTTTGTTTTTATGCCTTTTCAACTCCAATTGCTTGTTTGCTTCCTATTTTTCAAGTTTTTCCTTTTAAATTTCTTTAGAATTTAGTTGGTTTTATGTGGTAGAGGTGCAAATAGGAGTAGTGTAATGGAATTTGCATGAATATTCTATTTACTTGCAATTGATTTGAAAGAGGGATGTTCTTGACATGACATATAGCCATTTGTGAGTTTTTGAGCCCAAATATCTTATTATTCAAATTTTGTTCTTCATCGTTTGTGAGTGTAATTATCACATCGAGTTAGATCATTCTAGAACTTGCTATGATATACATGTCGAGACTACATTCTTGAGTTTGATGCTCGAAAATGATAAGGGCAATTAGGTTTAACCCTTTTTAACTTTCTAAAACCCTATCCTAAATATATTTTCCCCGTAGTTGACCAAGTTTGGGCCTTAATCTTTTTCTTTGTTCAATAACACATTTTATCACCCTTTAACCTCTTTATTTAAAACCCCTTTGTTTGAACCCTATGTCAAAGGAATAACTTAATGTTCTTTTGCATAATGATATCACAAGTGAAGGAAGCTGATTATATCTATAGCTAGCAAGTGCTTTTACGTTCTTATGTTATCAATGTCTTGTTCAAAAAAAAAAAGAACAAAAAAAACAAAAAAAAATGAAAAGAAAGAAAAAAAACTTGTGTGAAGCACTCTTGTAAATAAGTGCTGTGTTTTGATAGGGAGTCAATCCCCTTGTTTTGTATGCAGTTGCTATGCTTGGGAGTTGTTGTCATACTTAAGAGCTAACTATGTGAATGAAGATGATATTTCAATTCATGCAAAGGACGTTTAGGTATTCTCTTTGATGTATGCAACCTAAATTACCCTTTTTTGTCCAACCTTTACCCTAAGCCCCATTACAATCCTTGTTAAAGACCCTTTGATTCTTGCATTTGAATTCATATTCAGTGGTAGAGATGTGATAGATTAGTAAGCTTATGGTAATGTCTTTCTATGGTGTTGATTTGAGTGTACATGTCCCTTTTTAAACATCTTAAGTGCTGAGTGCATACACTATTTTTCATGTGAGAATTGTCAAGTCTTGAACATCCTGACTTTGATGAGATTGTTGAGAAAGGTGGAATATTTGTGCTAATCTATTATGCTATTCTATATTTGTCGTCTTGAGTTTGAGTTTTGGATCAGCGAATGCTTGAGGGCAAGCATTGTCTAGGTGTGGGGGAATTTGGTAAGTCCTCAATTATGCACATTATTTATGGATATTTCCCCTTAATTATGGCCTGAGTATTGTGTTAATTGTTTAATTCTACTTATATTTCGTTTTTGGCATTGATTTAGGTCATTAGACTTATTTAGAGGTTAAAAGTGTAATTGTGGTGAAAATTCCAGAAGACAATTCCAGATAAGGCGCAGGCACGCTATATTTTGCTGTGAAGAAGGACTTTGTGAAGAAATCCTACGGAAGATATTTTCTTTGGAAACAAGATTTGATTCACTTTTGGGAATTGGTCAAAGATCCTTTTATTTAGGAAAGTTGTAATTGGTTTCCCTTATTATTTTGTTATTGCTTAGTAGTTTAGTTTCCAAGGAGGAATCGAACTCTTTGAGTCCTAATTAGGCAGCGAAGCTTAGAACCTTCGGTATTTATAGCTTAACCTATCGCTTGGAACCGGGGGCTGGGCAGACTTTGCTTGGAGACTTGATTGGAGGCTGCCAAACTTTAGTCCTTCGATTGGTCTAGAAGCTTTATTTTCGTTCCTTTGTTTCTTCTTCTTATTTTTGTTCCTTTATTCCTTCTTTTTAATCAATCAGTAATTGCAATTTTCAAAAATATCTCTTGGTTGCGATTCTTGATGAGAAGCGGCTAAATCTCTCGTCTACTCAAACTCGAAGGCGCGGTCCATATCATTTGTGAGATCTAATCGAATCTTTATTGTTTCTTTTAATTTGGTTACTATTCATACATTTTCTGGATTAATTGTTTATGGTTATTTTGTTAATTAAATGTCAACGGCCGGATATTTAATTTAACCTTATAGCCTACTGTCAAATTAACTAAATTGAATCCGTAATTGTTCATTTAGTTAATAACTAGTGGCGACCACCATAATTGGTTTTATGTTGGGGAAATGTAAGATCTAGTTTAAATGAACCCTCTTAGCGTGTTCATTGGTTAGGGTTGGGTTTTTCTAACTTTTAATGCAATTGGATAATTAAATTCCTATGGTCGTACCTAGGGTTGCTATCTGGTTAGAGAAGCAGTCAACGGTCGTACCTTGGCTGTCGAAAAAGTAAGGAAAAACTGGCTGTCAGAGCTTGTTAGTAGTTATAACTAACCTAGTGACAAATGAATGAAAATTTCTGCATCAATGATCATTTGATTGGACTGTGCCTGAGAAGTTGTTCCTTTGGGTAGAATTTTATTACTTGCTATTTCTATTGAATTATTCTCTGCTTATTCTCTGGTGATTTATTTAATTGGTATTTTCATTTTTTATTTTCTAATTTTATTTATTTTATTTCTAGTTCTATCCCATCCAAACCCCCCATTTTCCTGTGACCTAGAAAGAAACATTTTTCCTACCCGTTCTCTGAGGAGACGACCCTGCTTGCCACTACTGCAAATTAATATTTTCTCAAAGGTGATTTTGGTATATCGGGTTCAGTATATTCCTTGGAATCAGAATGAAGCCAGTAACACATTGCACATCCGAAACCCCTGCTCCAGTACTCAGAATTATTCTGTAATTAATTGTGGTGGTAATTGGGATTTTTAATATTTATTATTGCATAGGTTCGGCACCTGTCAATTATGTCAAACTAATTTCTTTTCTAGGGTTAAGGTTTTTATGAAAGAATTTTGACTGATATTCTCATTTATCTTAATTTTAATTACATGTTTGTTATTGACCACCATGAACATGATTTTTGGGTTTGTATTAAATTGAGGAAGAAGATACAATGGTGCACTAGATAAATAAACATACTTAAGCTACACATGAGAGTAGGATAGAATTTGTATGACTCACTTATATCACACAGGATTTTAATGGGTTTAATTGAACTCTTGTGATCTCGAGAGAAACATAAGATTTAATTAGGCACGCTTTAATGCATTTATAACTTATCAAGAAAATAATTGGAGAATTAATTCAAATTCTGAATTAAAACTTGAAACACTAGCCTTTTCATGTATTGCTTTCTAAACCACTTTTATTTAATTTGATTATTTATTTTCTCTTCTTAGTTAAACATTAAATCTTGTTAATTTGAATTTTGTTGTTTTTATTAGAATAATTAAAGTAGAAAATTTACTCGTCCTTATGGGTTCAACCCCTGGAATATTCCAGGTGATTTTATTACTATAATTGACCCTGTGTGATTGCAAGAAATTGTCTATCACAGGTAATTTATTATGTTTATTGATGATTTTAGCCAAAAAGACCGGTTTTATTTTTTGAAGTAAAAATCCTATGTCTATGACACTTTAACATTTTTAATAATTTTATTGAGAAGTAAAGTGGGCGCGAAATTAAAATTTTAAGAATTGACAGGGGGTTAGGAATATGTGGTGTGTGATGATTTTCTTGAGAAAAATGATACTTAGCATCACTTAACTACTAGGTACACTTCACAAGAAAATGGAGTGGCAGAGAGGAGAATAGGATAGTTATGTATATGGTAAGGTGTATGCCGAAACTAAAAAATATGCCAAAATCATTTTAGGTGGAGGCCATGGCTTGTACTGTGTATTTTTTTGAGCAGGTAACCGACCAGAAATATTTCCAAAAAAAAATCTTGAGAAAGCTTGGAGCGGTAGAAGACTGTTTATTGGCCATTTCATAGTATTAGGCGCATTGCCTACTCTCATATTCTTGATCAGTTGAGGAAGAAATTTGATGACAAATGGAAGAAATATGTTTTTATTGGTTGCAATGAAACATTTCATGTCTACAGTTTGTATAATCCTATACAGAAAAAGTAATAGTGAGTAGAGACACGACCTTTGAAAGATGTATTTGGAATTGGGCTACTAGAGATCCCAAAATAGCTGAAATGACTTTAAATTATTAGCTAGAGAAAGATAACTATGATGTTCAACCATCACTATTCACTCAGGGTCCATAGTTTAAATTAACTGGGCATTTGCAGTGTCAACAACAGTTGCTAGTTCATTTGCAGGATCCTTCTGACAAAAATATTGTTAATTTTACTTTACAGATTTTGACTCAGTAGTACTTGAGGAAGCAGCTTGTGATGATCCTTAATGAAAGTAATGGATGAAGGAATTCATACTATTGATAAGAATGATACCTAGGAGTTTACTTCTTTTCCAATTGTTAAAAAAGCCATTGGAGTGAAATAGGTATACAAAACAAAGTCTAAGGCCAATGGAGAAGTTGATAGGTACAAGACGAAACTAATGGTAAAGCAATACGAGTAGAAAGCAAAAATTGATTATTGGGTCTTTGCACCTATTGCCAAACTTGACACAATTCATATGATAATTTCTCTAATTACCCAAAATATTTAAGGAATTTATCAAATGAATATCAAATCAACTTTTTTGAATGGAGTATTCAATAAAAAAGTATACATAAAACAGCATGCAAGATTTGTCAAATAAGGTCAAAAACTCAATTGTATAGGTTGAAGAAAAACTTGTGTGGATTGAAGCAAGTCCCGAGGGCTTGTATGAGAAATTGAGAATTGACTCTTATTTTCTTACTCGTAGTTTTTAGAGATATTCATATGTGAATGCTTTATATATTAAATCTTTTGTTCGTGATGATATTTTTGATATGTGCTTATATGTAGATGATTTGATTTTTATAAGAAATAATTTGGAAATGATTGTAGAGTTCAAGAAGGTCATGATCAAATAGTTTAAGTTGATAGATATAGAACTTATGTCGTATTCCCAAGAAATTAAACTTTTTCAGTTTGACCATGGGATTTTTATTTCTCAAAAGAAATATGCCGATGATATTGCGGAGATATTCGAGATGAATATAGCGAAGCCAATTGTGACGTTTGTTGAAGAAAAATTTAGGTTGACTAAGCATGGTACTAGTGGATATGTTAATCCCACCTACTTTAAAAGTTTGGTAGGGAGATTGAGATAGTTGATGTCTAGAAGGTTAAATATCAATTTTTCTATTGGTTTGATTAGCAAATTTATGAAAAATTCACATCAGTTATGTAACAACCCCACCTCCCCCTAAGGCTAACCAGAGGGGTTAGCGAGCTGTCTGCCCAACTCTCGCCAGGACTCAAGCATTCAAATCATTACTAATTTAAACGTGCAATATCCCCAATTAACACAACATTAACACTAAAACTGAGAATAGCATTTAAGCTTAAATTTTACATCATCCATTTAAAGTACTCACAATCCTCGAGCCAAAGCTCATACACCTCCATAAACTTAAAGTATTCAACATCAAACAAATATACAAAATGAAGCTTTGTACTCGAGACCAAAAATCAAAAGATCACGACGCTAGCCCTAGCTACGCCTCGGGATTCTCTTCACCTGTTAAGGAAAATAAAAAGGAACGGGGGTGAGCAAAAAAGCTCGTGAGTTTTCAAAATTCATGCACAGGCACTTAAAGCGGTAAAATTACAAGTAAATAATTAAAACACATAAACAAATCCAATTAACACACAGTGAGGATACGGGGGCTCTCAGGAGCCAATTTCCACTTTTCACGGGCAATTATAGTAGTCGACACTCCGTCGACTTTCAATCCAAGTAGACGACTCTTCACGCCAACTCCATCCACCTTACTCCCCTACAGGGCCCTGCGCCACATATTTCAACAATAAACAAGAACAGAATTTACTCAAGGCACACGCCAAGAGTAAGTATATTTCACGTTTTCCATCTCCCAAGTTTAATACATGCAAAAATCAAATTTCCGACTCTACAAAAAGGGAGCAATAAAGTATACTCTCCTTTAAGTGAGCGGTCCATCAAATTCTCAATTTCACATTTCAATCAAGTAACAAGTCACGAAGCACAAGTTTTAATCTATAAAAGCATAATAACATGCATTGAAAACTCACCGACAAAGTAGGGGTCGGAGTCCAAGTTTTGGTCAGTTGCAAAATCAGCACTTTGCCCTAAAATAATTAAAAGAGAACAAAAATGAGTTCTCCTAATCACTGGTGAAGTTTAATTCAAAAAGTCGAAAGTTCGACAATTTCCCGAGTTGAGCTGAAAACTTTGAAAAATCATAACTCAAGTTATACAAGTCAGAATTTTGCTCATTTGGTACCGTTGGAAACCTCTTTGAAAGTTATAAAAATTTTCAGAAGACATCAAGTTAAAATTATGGACGAAATTTACCCAAATTTTCGTTAAACTTTCTGCTACAGTAAAATGACAATGCTCGTCAGGCTGGACAACCAGAGCATTTTGAAAATTCGTCAAAAATTACAAAAAATTAATTAACCTCTAAAATTCATACACAATATATTCCTACATAAGGAGTTTCAACAGCCACTGACGGAACTCAATTCCGACATCCGAGCATGAAATGACAACAGTTCAACCAGAGGCAGTTCGAAATTCTGCAGTTTCTGGAAACATGAAGATACAGGGCAGTTTTCAAGATACTTTTTGAGTGACGAATTCAAGTCCAAAAATTGTGAAATTTGGCACACTAATACTTCCATATATCAACTAGATTCATACCAAATTTCAACTTAAAATACCAATGGGAAGGCAGTTTTCTACGTGCCTCAAGTTCGCTCAACTCTTTCATCTAAAACTATGAAAGTTTGATCCTTCACTTTTAACATCTAGTTCATGCCTCAAATCACTACCAATTTGCCTAATTTTCGAAACCAAGCTAGTATTGAACTTCCTAAGCCTAATGATGATCAAAAATGGTCACATCTTTTGGCAAGAATATCACAAAATAATCCTCAAAATTCGGACAGCATAACCCCCTCTTTTTCCAGTTTTCACTTTGCAAATTAACAACCCTCATAACATCAACTCTTAAAGAGCTTTTTGTGGGGCAAAATAACAGCTTAACATTCATCATTTAAACATCAATTTCAGCCTCTTAACTAGCCCAAAACACAGCCACGAAATTCAAGGAAAAACAGCAAATTTTCAGTCCCATTTCCCCTCTCTCCATCCGGTTTTTCCCTTGAGGTTTCTTCCTCAAATTCCAACCACAAATTCCAACATCCACACACACACATATCACCATTTTCATGCTAAGAAGAAAATTCACATATTTGTGGGAGTTCCAAGAGCCCACTCACAACATCATCCAACTTTCCAAGATAAGTTCCAAAGCATCAAAAGGGCAATAAAAATTCCATGACTTCAATCATCAAACAAATACCCAACACTTCCACAAATGTACCACAAACCTCAAACAAGGAACCTAATTAAAACTGAAATTCGAAATTTAGGGTTGAGATGAAGAGTTTACCTTACAAACAATCAAACTCTAGCTCAAAAATCCCAAGAAATGTTCCAATGTCCAGACCTAGTCAACCTCCCATGTGTTTCTTGCTTCCTAGAGCTCCTTTGGTTGGTTTCCTTGCTCCAATTGAAAATGGCAGCAATCAACCACCTCTCCTCTGCCCAAGTTTGAGCCGGCCAGCCTCCACCCAACAACCGTTTCTTTTTTGTTTTCTTCCTCTCCTTCCTTCAAGCTCTCGGTTTGCTCAAGAAAATGGAGGTGATGGAGGTGATGGCTTGGGTTGTCTTGCTTGAGCTTCTTGGAGTGGGTTGAAGGCTAGATGAAGAAGCTCCCTTGCCCCTCTTTTCATTCTCTCCCTCGGTTCACAGCTCTCTCTCTCTCTCTCTCTCCCCTCTCTGCTGGAGTAGCAAGAAAGGATGAAGTGGAAGTGAAGCTTGGGTTTTGGCTATGGAGATGAGAGGGAGGATCAGCTGAAAATGGAGAGCTTGGGGGGAAGGATGAAGAGCAATTTTTTGTTGAGAAAAGGGGAGAGAGTGATCGGCTGAAATGGAGGGGAAAAGAAGAGAAAATTGGGTTTGTTTGGTCATAAAGATTTGACAAGACATAAAGCCCAAATTCATGGGTTATTATCTTATCTAAATTTCCATGTCTTGCAACTTAATTTGGGGAGAAAATGGAATGACAAATTTAACTAGAAGATTAATGGGGTTTATCTCGGTTAGGGGAGAGAAAGGAAGAGGAAAAATTAAGGTGATTTGGAGGACATCAAATGGATAAACAATCATAGGTAAAAATCCTAATTTTCGGAAAATTTGTCCAACTAGGTCTTAAGGTTCCAAAACCCTACTTAATCTCACCTCTAGTCACTGGATAACATTTCTAACCTACGGTGATCATCCTTACATTCCATCGCTACGTCACTCACTGCCCGAATTTTTTTTACCTTGAAAAACGTGTTTTCTCATTTTCTGTCTAATTAATACAAAAAGGGCAAATTTTAAAATAAGAGGAATGAAATGTTGAAAATATACCTGAAAAATTAATATAGAGCTAAATTAAGTTTTTCTCAAAATGAAATAAATTAAACTAATAAATAAATAAATAAATTGAATTTTCATTTAAATTTTCTAAAAATTCGTTTAAATGTAATTTTAAAATAATTATACGAAGTAATATTAATAATAACATTATTTAAAAATATTAAGTTGTAATAATATCAAAATAAATTTTTGAGGCCGTTACAAGTTATTCTTGCAGGCAGCTAATAGGATTTTGTGGTATATTAGAGATAGTCACAGTGCCAGTATTTTTTATTCATGAAATGATCCAATTGAGTTATTTCACTACATAGATAGTAATTGGGCAGGTGATATAATTCAGAGACAAGAAATGCATTTTTTTTTATTGGTTTTGGGTGTTTTCCTAGAGTTTGAAGAAACAACATGTGATTGTATCGTCTACAGGAGAGGCGGAATATATTGCAGCGATTGACAATGCAACTCAAGTTTTGTGGTTGCATCATATGTTAAGTGTTCTACAATACAAAGTAGCTTGATCCTATGAAAATTTATTGTAACAATAAGTCAATAATTGAGTTGTCCAAGAATCCAATTCTCCATGTACGTAGCAAATGTATCGACATCAAGTATCACTTTAAACATGAGTTGGTTCAAAAGAAGGAGATTATGTTAGATTATTGTAGAACTGAAGAGTGAATGGCAGGTATTTTTACGAAGGCTATAAAAATGGAGACATTTGTCAAGTTAAAGAAGGTTTTGAACATGTCTTAGTTTGAGGAGTTCGATTTAAACGAAGTATTGTAGAAAGGGATTTAAAAAAAAACCTAACCTTTAAAGTGTTTATTTAATCTATTTGCCAGTCCAAGTGTTAATTGCTTAGTTTTATCATGATGGTCCGCGGTACTGAGTTCATATTAGTATTAGTACCACTTAGTTTGGGAGGTAACTACACAAGGTTTATTAGTCAGCAGAAGGTTTCGTACACAAGTCTACCCTCCAGTTTCATGCAAGACATGTGGCCTCGGGCTTCTGTAGAACAGTCAGTAGCCTCCGTGCTGTTAGTTTCATTTCTTTTGTATCACTGTAGCCGCAGCCTTGTTTGATTAGTGGAGAAATTTTTCATTTGTCTCTTATATTAATTTCTCGAATATTTCTTGTGGAATTATATTTGATTATTATTTTGTGTTCATCAAAAACAAAAATTTGTATACTTTGAATGATAGACTGCACTATTCTACTTTTTCATCAAATTCGTCATTATTTAAAATTAGCCAAGGATAAAGAATCTCGTTCCAAAAGTCCGGAACCCCAGAGCTAGAAGGCAACAATGTACACAATTTGAATAGCTCCTAGGATCGGCTAATTGCTCCTTGCCTATTCCTTCTGTAGATGGATGGATGAGCATCTTTCCTACAATGGCCTTGTTTGGAAGTGAAATTTTTTAAATTTTTATATAAAATTCTACTGTAACTTAAGTTATAAAAAAAACTTTTGGGAGTGAAATTTTTTGTATGTTTTGGGGGTGGCATATTAAAAAATTTGAGAGTTTTTAGAGGGTTCCTACAGTTAAAATAGAAAATAAATAAATTTTATACAAATTTTCTAAAAATTTGAGCTAAAATTTTAAGAGTTTTTAAAGAATTCATGTAGTTAAAATAGGAAACAAACAAATTTCACACAAATCCTACTAAAAAGTTGACCTACCAAACAGGGCCACTGCACTTTCAAGCCTCTTCCCGCCAATCCATGTATCGCTGTTTCGGCCATATTCGTCATCCCACGATCTCTAATGCATCCTCAGTACCTTTACTCTAAATTGGTTCTATTTCATTGTAGCAGATTTGTATGATCCTCAATCTTCACCACCGTAATTTAAATTGATCACTCTTGTCAAATGCAAATGTTTTTTCCAATGAAATTTTAAGTGTATCATATCTAGGAAATCCAATAAGTTGTACATCTAAATTCATCTAATGCCACATCATTTGGACATAATAATTACATCTCCATAAAAAGTTGAATTCTTAAAAATGACTCTAATATTAGGTTGGGGGCATATTGTAAAAAAAAAAAAAATTGCATTGTTACTGGAAAAGCAAAATAGTCACAGAGAAACTGGTTTTATGCATTTAGACTTTATACTCTGCATCTGATACATCTTCTGAAGCTTCATGTGATTAGATCCATTATTATTTTTGCATCCCATGTTTCAAATTATTAAAGGGGGAAAAAAAAGAAAAGAAGAAAAAAACTCGTACTATTTCTATAGTTTAGTAAGATGTATTTACCCAAGAAAGAAGAAAAATGAAGAGTCTTAATATATTTTTAAAAAAAAATCCTCGAAGGTTGACTTTGGTGAAACTCTGACTGTTGGGACTATGAGCAGATTGTTGCATAGCCTTTTTGAGCTTGGACTTGTCATGGGCCTATCCTTTATTTTCCCCTTTTTGGGTGATATTTTTCTTTCGTCATTGGGATTCTTTTCTTTTTTATTTCATATTAATAGTGGGTTTGGACATACAAGTCAGGTAGGGCTGATAAGTTGTCTCCTCTTCCCTTATTTTTCCCCCCTCATTATAAGCAAAACTTTCTCTCCCTTTCTATGAAAAAATAACCAAGAAGGCTTTCATTTTCCTTTTCGTTTGCAGTCTCCTTCTGTGGTTCCTTTATGTTATTCATCAACCAGCCCCAATTATAAAAAAAATAAATGTCCATAAAAACATGAAGTGTGATAATTTCTTAACAAAAACGTTCAAACTACTAAAAGAAGTTGCAACATTTATTGTTAGGAAATAAGATAAGAATAGATAGAAAAGATAGATATCTACATAAAATAATTGGTAAAATTTGATCTTCATTAGTATTTATAAAAGGATGGAACTTTTCTAATCATGAGTATACACAATTTTTTTTATCCATAATGCACATATTGCATTTGTGTGTTTAACCTCACAAATGGACCAAAAACTTGACACCTACAGACCATAATTATCAGCTAGCCTTTTCAATTTTCAAAGGCAAAACAAACTTTTCAAAGAATCTATACAATATATGAAAGGAGGGCATTTACTGTGTGGTGCAGACAGATAGTGTCACTTTTTGATATTTCTAATATACCCTTAATTGTAAAGGCGAATTTGCCCCAATATGTTCCAAAAAACATCTCCAAGATTAGCCAATAGTTATTAAGGTAACTATTTATTTAGTACCCACTAACTACAACTTTCTAACACTAACTCTCTAACTCCCATATATTTTGCTCCAGTTCCATCAATTTTTTCTATATGATTATTTATATTATAATGGAATTTGATTCATAAAACGCATCAAAATTTTTTTTAAAGAGATATATTTGATAAATATATTTTTTATTAATTGCACACATATTAGAGATTTAGAGTTTGCTTTCACCTCTAGTAATAATAAATAGTCCTAAATTTGATTCTGATGTGAACTAACTTAAAACAAAACTCCTTAGGAACATATGTAGATTTCAAATAAGGATAATTTTTTTATACACTGTCAGTGTATAAGTTTTCATACACTAGCAGGTTTGGATTATGCCACATAATACAAATTTAAATTTGAAATTTAAATCATGCACATGTGGCATGCATCCAAAGCTGCTAGTGTAAAAAAAACATTACACTGACAGTGTATAAAAAGTTAATCCTTCAAATATATGTAACTTCCAAGCGTAAGAACCAATACAAACATAAATCTTTAGAAAGCCATGTAGAGTTCAAATATATCTAAAATTCTAATGTAAACATAATAGCACTTGCAAACATATCTACAATTTAAATATTTCTCGATCCTTGTGTTTTGATCACTTTACGCTACAAAATCTTTTGCCATTAGACTTTTGGAGTTCTGGTTGTATATCACTTCTTTTGAAAAACTTAGCAGCCATGGCCCTCCCGCTCCTTAGTTTTGTCTACTTTTGACCTTCTGTTTTGTGCCCATAACAAGAACCTGAATTAGAGTACTTAATTGCTCGTTAAGATCTGGTAGTGAAGATGAAAAATAAATATCGACAAATTCGGATAGTTTTTGCTTAAAACTTATTGATTAATATGTTATTCCTGCAAACTGATTTAGCGAGATAAACTTCAGAAATATATTTTTTAATGTTAATTGATAGTACATTTTGTCCTTTATGTTCTGCATAGTTACACCTTCTCAAGTTTATTCCACTACAGTTTTTTCTATCCCATGTTTTGACTATTAATAAGAAAAAAAATATAAAGAAAATTCATATTGCTTTAGGGACTAGTGAGATGTTCTTTATGTTCTTTATATTTTCCGAAGTAACAAGAAAAAGGAACAGTCTTGTACATCTTTTTCCACGCAAGACTATTATAGTCCCCATATGGGAACAAGAAGAAAAAGTCGAATAGGGAAAGAAAACAAACTTAAAGGTTAACTTCAATGCAACCAGCAAATTTGATCGTTGGGCTCTAAGGACGGGCTGCCGGATAGGGTTATTGGGCTCACTTCGGGTTTCCGCTTTTGGACTTGCCCTGGGCCTTTCCTCTAGTTTCTCTTGATTTGGGGTTTTCTTTTTCTTTTTCTCTTATTATTTTATAGCTTTTCGTCGGGTTATATTTTTTTTCTTTCATCTTCCGGATTCCTTTCCCTTTCTTTTTTAAATTTCATACTAATATTAGGATTGGAGAATAAAAGTCAGCTAGGGCCGATGAGTTCTTGTGACAGCCCCGCTTTTCCCTAGAGCGTACCCCAAGGTATCCGTGAGCCGCCTGTCTAACTCTCACCAGGACTCACTCACTCAACGATCATTAATAACCAACTAAAACACTATTCTCAAACCAACCAAAAGGTTAACCCATACATGCATAATCCCAAATCTTACAATCTCATAACTTTCAAATTACAAGCTAAAATACATAGAGTACTTCTCACATACAATCAGAATACATAGAACAAAAGCCTTCAACCACATAATTCAAACTTCTCAATACATATATATAGAAGTAGACCCTACTTCTAAGGGTTGGCACCTTCCTTTGGATTCTCAGGCCCTGCTAAGGAAAACAAATATAAAAGAGTGAGGTGAAAACCCAGTGCGTTCCCAAAAACATGCAAAACACATAACACATATGAAACTTCACTTCACTTGAATTTAGACATAAACCAAATAGGAAAGCAATTAACAAATTCAGGGTAGGATACAGGGGTTCTCAGGAGCCAAGATCCACAAAACTTGAACACGATCCTCGTAGTTAACATTCCGTCAACTTGGTACAAACCATGTAGAACTCCACTTACTCCTTACTCCACCAAACCCCCACCGGGCCTGACACCAAACACTTATCACTTCACTTCACTTCACTTTATGTATATACATTGTGTATTTCTCTTTATCAGGGACAAGTCCAAATGCCAATTCCCTAGTACATTTAACTTCATTTAAGGAACCCTATGGTTCGTACCTTTCTCCTCGGTTTAAGCCTAGCCTTCGGCTAGAATCGAAGGTCTCACCGATAGGTCTCAGGAATGCCCGACATTATACATACACACATAAGTCACTACAAAATGCTTTCACAATTATTTCCATTCAAAATATTTTTCACTCAAATAAGGATAAGTGTGATAAAGTACACACTACCCATTTGATGGTTCGAAAACAAATCATGTTTCACTTCAAATCACTTATCTAAACATAATTCCATTCACATTCACATAATCACATAACAAGCATGAAAACTCATCGAAATAGTGAGGTTTGGCTTCCAAGTTAGGCTCGATTTCACTTCCTTCCACACCCCCTAAAACAAATGAAAACAATAGTTGAGAGTCACTTCCCCACTCATTAACTAAAACAAATCACTTTCATTTATTATATTCAATCAATATTTTTTCCCAAAATTCCCTCAAGGAAAAGCTTTCATTTCACACGATACAATGACTTAATTGGATCTTTTAAAAATCATTATATCATTCCAAATATAACACTCCATCGATGTACTCCCTAAACACTACTTCTAAATTCTCTTTAATACAATATTTTAAGTGAGGTTTCTTGCCTCAAAATTGCTCTTTTCACAATTAACTCAACACTTGCTCTTTATCAAAGCTTTAACACAAGTTTAGAACAATTCTCACCACGTCTTTATATTCGAAATTCATAGAAATTAACCAAAATATTGCAAAACCCTCGAATCCATCTAATCAACACTTTTTATTCAAAATTTCATGAAAAGTTTCACTTTTCAACATTTAAAATCCAAGACTTTACCCTACTCAAATGCACACTCACAAATATCGTATCACAAATATATATTAGCAAAATATCTTCCAGAAATGTCACAAAATTTCAAAATCAAACATCAAAAATGCCAAGCATAGGTTCGGCCATCTCACATCTCTTTCCTTCAAAATTTCCAACAACAAAATCTACTTTCTAACCATAAAATGAACTAATTTCACAAATATCAATCAATCCACAATCAGGTCCTCAAGTCCGCTACCTAAAAGTCACCTCAAATCCGCTACCTACGTTGGGAATTTAAGAGCCCAACTCAAAATTCCAAATATAAACATTTCTAGTAAAATAAACCGTAGATCTATCTTATTGAACACAAATCAAGCTAGATCTAAAAGGTTCAAGTCTTATACCTTCAGATCTAAGTAGATCTAACAAGATCACACAAGATCTTGCAAGCACTTCACAAGAATGATACTCCAATCTTGATAACTCCAAAAAGTCCCAACCTTAGCTCGAGATCCTCTTGCTTTGATGGTGATTCCAACAACAAATTCAAGAACAAGAACAAGGCAACTCTTACAAGCTTTCTTTCTCTTCTTTTTCTCTCTCAAACTTTCAGATCTTCCCCCTCTTCCTCTCACACTCACACGGCTGCCAAGGATGAAGAAGAACAAGCCAAAATCCTCCACTAAAGTTTCACAACTTCAAGATGATAGATGAAGAAGAAAATGGAAGATCAAGTAACAATTTTCCTCTCTTTTCTCCCTCAAATTTTTTGGACCATCCCCTCTCTCTCCTTCCCTCTCTCACGGCTGCTCCAATGAAGGAAATAAGCGTCTTCAATGGTGGCTTAAAACTTCAAGAAAGGAAGGAAGAAGAAATGGAAGAAGAATGCAAGCTTTCTCTCTCTCTCTTGCTCTTCACTCTCTCAGCCTCTCTCTCTCTCTCTATGATCTAAATTGCAGCTGAAAAAGTGAAACTTTAAGAAGCCAAAAAGTCAAACTTTAAGGGACAAAAAGGTGACATTTCCCTATTTTAAGGAAAAGTGGTCTTATGACCACTTTATGTCGCGTCAAGCGCGATACTCTAACTTACACTATTTTATTTCATTCCAACACTATCCAATCTTAAATATATATCGGTAATATCACTACATATGCTCATTTTCAACTTAAAACCACTATTCATGCTTCGAAACAAAATTTAACGCTTAAATTGGCCGAATCCACACACCGGCAATTAATTCTTGAAATAATTCTCTAAATTAGAAAATATTTACTTTAAACATAAATTCACTCATATTTCAATGAATAAAAATAATATAAACATTATTTTGCATTTTTAAAATAAAATTCGAATTTTGAGTCCCTCACAGTTCTTTTCTTTTTTTTTGGGATAAAACAAACAATTCTCTTATTTTCTTTAACAAACTAAGTGGCATAATAAACAAAAAGAGCATTCATTTTTTTCCTTATGTGTTTCCCTTTTTATTGATCCTAACCAAAAATACTTGACAATAAAAATATGGAATGTGTTAATTTCTTAACAACAATGATCAAACTACTAAAAAATGTGGTAGTAATAATGTTGAAGATTTAAACAAAAATAAAGCAAATAAATGTTGGGAAAGAATAGATTAAAAAATATATATATCCACATGAAATAATTGATAGAATTGATCTTCAATAATATTATTACAAGATAGAATTTCCTATCCATGCAATACATTTAAATTCTTATCTCTAATGCACCCACTACAACAAAAAGGGCCTTTCCTGACATGCCTATAACGATACTAGTTGGGTTGTATCACCCTAGTATGTCTGTGCTGACACTTGTAACAATACCCAATATACTACAACAAGAAGGGCATTTACTGGCACTTAGAGGTGTCAGTATAGACAATTTAAGCTGACACTTTTACTTGAAAAACACCTGGGCCAAGTAATGTGCTCTTAGACTACCTTTGATGACACTTGTGAGTATGTGAGAAATCAAAAAAAAAAAAAACAAAACAAAATGACGTCGTTTTAATTTGGGACCGAAACGACGTCATTTTACGTTGGCGGACTCTAAACAGTGGCTGAAATATCAAAATCCCTTTTGCCGACTAAAACTCTCTCTTTCAACACTTAGTGAAATTTGCTTTCAACACTTAGTGAAAATTGCTTTCTCTTTGCCGGCTAAAACGATGCTCTCTGAAATGGTTGAGGGATGTTCTCACATACTTGCAAGCTAAATCCTTGTCCCCTCTTCTCATCCATCTCACATCTCTGAAATCAATTGCTCTCAAATCGTCTCATCTTCTCATCTCTCTCGCCTACTTTCTCCTGTTGATTTCTATTCGGCAATGTGAGGTTAAATCCTCAAATCACCTGGTTTCTTTGAATCAAGGGTTAAATTGAGTAGTCAATTTGTGCGTTTGTTTGCCTCCCAACTGTTGGTGGCTATTCAGGTATCGTAATCCCCCTTTTTGTGCATTTTTCTGGTTTCTAGGGCTTTCTCCCCTCCCCCTTTTTGTACATGAAATTTTTCCTCTCTTTTGGCTCGGCTCTGAGGAAAATGAAAGGAAAATTGCAACTTTTTCTGGCGGCGCTCTGGCGTTGGAGCAGATCAGAGCTCGTAAACTTCATTGTTTAGAGACTTAACTAACTAAAAGTCTATTTTGATTTTTTCAAATATAGGCTGTGAATTTTTTTTAATTTTTCAGTTTTGCTTCTAGTTGAAATCTTTGAATTTGGATAGTTTTTGAGTTTTCTTGTTTTCTTTCCTACCTGCAGCATGTGACTGATTTGTCTGGGCGAGAAACTCTTGTTCGCATTACTGGTAAAGATTCTTGTCTTTTCAATCCCTTCTTTTAACTTTGTGGAAAAAGAGAAGTTTTTGATTCTTTGTTTTGTGAACTTTGGCATTGTAGAGATTTGAGATACTAATATGGCAGTCAAAGTGATTCTTTGTTTTGTGAACTTTGGCATTGTAGAGATTTAAAAAACTAAAATGGCAGTCAAAAGTAGGTTAAAATATCCTACAGACACCAATTAGTAAATTCTGAACCCCAAGTAAAATTACAGCCATTTGTTTGATATTTTGCCTGTTGGTTATGCATTTCTCATTTTTAATGTAACTTGATAACAGTAGCTTGAATTCTGGGTATTTGGGAGTGAAAAATAATCCTTTTATTGAATTTGCAGCTTCTAATTTTATGGTGTTTGGATGATTTTTGTAATAGATTGCTGTTGAATGCAATGTTCGCTTGTTTATTTATGTTTTTCAAATAAAAGCATAGTTTTGTTATGAATTTCTTGGTGAAACCATACAAATAGTATTTTTTTGGGTTGTCATTTGCTTACCTTTCCTACTTGACTTTGTTTCTTTGGAGATAGACAAAATTGCTCTGTTCATGGAGATAGACAAAATTGTTTCTTTCCCTTTCCCAGATGTCTGTCAAGTGATTTTAGAAACGTAAAAAGGCTGTGTTAGAAGATTCGATAGTGTATTAGTTTTATGTATGGATCGATAAACAGAATATTTCTTTCGAATTAGGATTAGTGATTTAGTTCCTGTGATCTGAGTGAGTTCAGATATGACATCATTTTAATTGCCTTGCTGTCAGGTTCTAGTTTGAGAAGGTTTTGACTTGATGAGACTTAGTTAATTAGATTCTTATGTCGTAATCATGAAAGCTTTCTGTAGCATATACAAGTACTATCTATTTATTTATCTTATTAGTTTCATCTTCGTGTCTAAAATTGATTGCTTTCTTTGACGGTTATTTCTCAAATTTTTTGATCTTTCAATTGGAGCACACTGAAAAACTGATAAGATGACAGTTTATCAAATTTGAATGAAGAGTTCTGTTTGAAGCAAAAATGAACTTTATCTGTTCTGTTATGTCCATGTATTTCAGTTTATCAAACTGATAGGATGAGAGGCTGTTTGAATAAAACAAAGTGCCCCAGTTGGGTCTTATTGTTGGGCAAATTGGCTCTATATGCTTCCGTGGGAACAGTTGGTACTGTGATGATAGTTTTCTTGCTTTGGTTAACTAGCCATTGAAAGATTCTTGGTGGACTAAATTTTTTTTTAATTGGCTGTATATGAAAAAGAATAAACACGAAATTTTTCTTGAATTGATTAGAGTCGGAGTTGTATCAAATTTTATCAACCCCTGCTCACCTAGTACAGGCCTCACTTGAAATTCTTTTATTGGTTAAATGAAATTAAGTAGTGCTGCTACTAGTAAATGAGGAAAGGGAGTTGTTATGATGGATTTTAGAGATCTTGTCTCTTCACTCTTTTGGGCAATTGCTAGAAGATTGACCAAGTTACTTGCACATATTAAAATCCTTTCCTATGTTGAACTTATCAACTTTCTCCCACAAGAGGGGAAAAAGAAAACAAAAGTTACTGTGAACTAATAGATAGTACCTATGCATGCCAAAGGTGATAGATATATCATACTTACCCTCTATCCTTGTTCTTATCTAAATCTTATGAAAAGGATATGTGCCGTTTGAGAATCCTATGTACTAGTTTACCAACTCGATTGGAGACATTTTCTAGACTTTGGACTAAATCAGATATTGTCATGATCATATGTTTGTCATATACAATAAAATAATATTTCTATACAGACATGTCAAATGTCAATGGACAATCTAACTAGGGAAACTATGACTAAATTTCTAATAAAGTTTGGATAAATAAAATTTCTAGTAAAGTTCTTTTGATTTGGTATGAGATTTTTAGCTACCGAGTCTAGTTTGTCTTTGACTGACCAGCTTTTTTTTATGAGAATCAACCATTCAAGATCATGAGCGCATTTTCTTTCTCAAATCAATCCTGGGAAAGATAAATAGGTACATGAAGGGAACACTAGAAAGAAAAGGAGAAATGAAAATTGAGAATCATTGGAATTCCTAGATGATCTCCCACTATATTCATTGTAATCCGAAATGAAGAAATCAAGTGTTCATTCCCAGAAGTTATTACTTTCAGATTTGTTACGCTATTAACATTTCTTTTGGTTCTTTTGATTTCAAACTAATGCAATTTAGATTCATAGAGTCCTTCTCAGGTTTTTATTTTCTAATTTTTTTAATTAAGTCAATCTATTTTTCACTTTTCTACAAATATTATTTCGTCGTTCATGTGTTTTTTTCCTTGATGTGCTTTTTACCCAAGCTGAAACTGATTTAGATGGACACTGGGTCGAATATAGCATATGGATCCAGTTTACGGCAGGCATTGGGCTTCCCGTGGCATGGGATCTTGGCAAGCTCATACATATTAAGGGGCTTACATTGTAATTCAACCGTTTTATGTACTCTAGGTAAAACTCAAGAGTAAGTCTTTTGTGTACTAATTCGTCACCTTATGTGTGTTAGTGTGTGTCTCTTCTGGTCTTGCATTAAGAAAACAAAATAGAACAAAAACTCAGGAAGTACAATTTCACATGGGTTCCTGCCTTTGTTGCTCTACTAATGTTGTTTTTTTCTTGCTGTATTTTTTTGATGGATCGATCAATCTTCTGGTTCGAAGAGTGCCCATGAGATCTTTATGCTTGTTAATCCATGTGATGCAGACCTTAGCAACGTGCCATAGGTTTGGACTTTGAAAAAGGGATAAAGGGGAAGGAGGATGAAGAAGTTTGGACTTTGAAAAAGGGATAAGAAGATAGCAGCTAGGGATTATTCAATTATATATCTAGGTATGACAGTTATGGCTTTCAATTTGTTTCTTCATCTTTATAGCCAGAATTTCTTCTATATTAGTTGGATTCTCTAATGTAACATTATAGATTTTGATTTACTTGGACTAATACATACTAGTTCTGCTGGGTAGACATGGTAAACTCATAGCTTATGAAGGGAAAGGGAATGATTAGGCTGCTTGGGGCCATTCCAGTTCTCTCTTTTTTTTTTGTTTCTTTTTTCCCCTTTCACTTAGGTTAATAATCGGACATATGAAGATGTTTGCATTTCTTGTTCATTTTCCTTGGCTCTATGGCCTGTTATATTTTCATCCGTGCAATATATTATTAATTGTTACAATCTCATTAATACCCTTTGATGGCAGTGTTCAAAAAATAGAAAAAAAGATAAGACATTCTTATATGATCTTTGGGCAGCAAAAAGAATTTTAAACATGTGGGCTAGCAATGTGGATAATGTCATGGAGAAGCTGGAAGGCAGACTTAAAAGCTGCATATTTTGATCCGGACTTGCCAATTTCCTCAACTCGTCTTCAAAAGGATATAAGGGTTCGCGAAGAGCAATAGGCAAAAATTTGGACTTATTGGAAAAGTGAAGAGGCAAAGGTACAATCAATTTCTGCATTCTTAATAAAGTTGTGTTTATCCAATCGCATAATTGTCGTCATGACTTTCGCTTGTAGAAAGTAAGTGAGAGGAACAAGAAAGCTCGAGAGGAGAAGAAGATGAACCACACAACCAGAAAAAAGTCATTTGCTAATCTTCGGTATAAAATGGTAATATTCCTAAAATTTGGAAGTATCAAACTTTTTAAATTTTGATACTTGACTATGTTAGGTTTTTTTTTCTTATGTTAGCTACTAATTCTGTAATTTAAAAGAAAATTTACATTCCGCACAGGCCAAACATATGGGGCGACCTCCTAGTAGACTAGAAATGTTCAATAAGTTTTACACCCATGCCGATGGAACTCCATCTAGTACTGTGGCAGCTGAGAATTTGGTAAGGGTCAATGAAAAGCAACACAATCATTTTAGTTGTGCCATTCTTTTTATTATTAGTGTAATAACAATTAATTTCCTATGAGTTTGTAGGAGAAAATGAATGAGTTGTGACAGGTGTCGAGCCAGTGCAATAAAAATTAATAAACCAAACTTTCCAGTAAAATACCCAAAATCCAATTCCAGGTACTGGAGCAGGGATTCCGGATGTGCAATGGGTTACTTGCTTCACCCTAATTCCAAGGAGTATACTTGGTCCGATATACCAGAATTAGTTAACTTGCGCATAGTGGCAAATAGGGTCGTCTCCACAGGGACTGGGGAAAATTAGCTCCCTTTTCAGTTACAGGAAATGGGGGATTTTGAGAATTAAATGCTAACAAAATATTAACTAATTAACCAACTATAAAAAATAATTAAAAGAGATAATTAAGGGGAAAAACTCTAGCCAAGGATACACTTCAGAAATGGTTCAAATAACTGATCATTGATGCAAATATAATTCCAACATTCATCAATAAATAGGTTTTTAATTGCTGATACGATCTGACAATTAGCTTCTCCTTACTGTATTGACAACCAAGGTACGACCATTGACTATTTCCTTATTCCAGAAATAATCCTAGTTACGACCATAGGATTTAATTCCTGATTGCATTAAAAATTAGAGAAACCCTATTCTAATTAACAAACACGCTACGATGGTTTATTTAAATTAGATTGTATACTTCCCTAACACAAAACCAATTATGCCAGTTGCTACTAGGATTAGAGTAATCAAATAATTACGGATTCAACTACTCGAATTAGCAAATAGATTATGTGAATAATTAAATACTGCTCACTTATTTAATCACACACAATAATCACAACCAATAAAGGCAGGAAACATACAAATATCAACTAATAGAAGAAATAAATAAAATCGTTTAGATCTCACAGTAATAGTTGAACCAAATTCTCAGTTGCCCCTTGACTAGAAAGATGGAATTAGTTCTCCATTAATGGAGAACGAGCCATGCAAAATTATTGGAAGCTTTTCAATTGTTTTCCTAATTGTCGACAAGAAAAAGAGAAGAAGACGGTTGATTGTCTTTCGTTTCTTGCTTTTCCCTTGAGGTGCATGAAAAAGAAAAAATAAAGACAAAAGAGGCGATGTCCTCCTCTTCTCTAAACTACAATGAAAAGAAAGGAACAAAAAAACTAAAGAATACTAACTTCCCTCTTTTCCGTTTCTCCCTTTTGCTTTATACTACTACTATCAATTCCCAAAAATAACAATCCAAATAAATTACTACAAGCTTTCCAAAATAAATGCCAGGAGTTCTTTTTTTTTTTTTAACAAAGTGCAACTCTCTTAATTAAAAATAGCTTTTAGGCTTCGACTTGAATTAGGAAACTTTTTGGTGTCCATCTCGAATCTTCCTATCTTAAGCCTTGAGCTCAAACACGTCCACGTACAATTTACTTTAAAATCATCAATTAGGCACGTTTTACTCTAATTCCTACAATTAACACAAAATATCAAATATAAGTAGAATCAATCAATTAAAGCAATATTTGGTATAAATAAAAAGGAAAATAGGAACAAATTTACCGACAAAATACACCTCATCAACTCCCCCACACCTAATTCATGCTTGTCCTCAAGCATAACCAAACTCAGAAATGCAATCAAGAATTTAAGTGATTCGCAACAACCTAAATTAGCATGAATAACTTATACTTCCAACAACTTAATTGGAGCCAAAATGTGCCAAATTCAACAGTCCTCACAAGTTGTAAACGCTCATCACTCACAAGTGTATAAAGGGAAATTTTACTCTCAGAACGACACCATGGAGCGATATTACCATATGCTTACTCCTATATCATATCTCCACCACTAAAAGTGAATTCGACACAAAAATCAAAGGGACTTTAAAAGGGTTGTAATGGGGTTTAGGGTAAGGGTAGGACAAAAGTAAGTGAGAAGGTGAAAATATGTCAAGAAAATGCCAAAATTCACTACGTGAAAGAAATTCCAAATTCACAATAACAAGGCACAACTCCCTTCCATCTATTTAGTAAGAGCAAAACTTGTTTTTTCCCCCTTTTTTTTCTTTTTTTTTTTCTTTTTTTTTGTTTTTTTTTTTTTTTGTTTTTTTTTTTTGCACTTTTCTTCTTTTTTTTTCACTTCATTTCATTTTTTTTCATTTTTCTTCATATACAAACATTGTAAAACAACTCACATTCCAACACTTGCCAACTCACATTCCAACACTTGCTACGGTACTTTCTTGCCTTCAATTTAAGCTCGGGAGTTTCACGTAATTAAACTAAGACATTGCCTTGACATAAGGTTCCAAAAGAAAGTATAAAAAGAAGTAATGGGGTAATAATTGCAGGTTTTTTTTTAAAGAAGGAAAAGGTTAAAACTCAAAAGGGGTCTTCTAGGAGTACACTAAATAAGGCGAGTTTTTCAAAGAAAGTCAAAAATGGCTAAATCCTATGTGCCCTTATCATTTCAATGCATCAAATTCAACAAAAACGTGGCCTCAACATGCATAATAGAGTAAGTTCTAGAATGAAAAACCATGAGCGTTAACTACACAACAAACGAAGGTAGAGTAGAATATGAATAAAAATATGATTAAAATGCTCGTCACAAAGCTCAAAAGCTCACTAGGTGGTTTAAATTTGTCAAACTCAGCATATTTATCACCCAAACATATTGTCAAGAAGAATAAGAAATTTAACTAGCATGGATTTACTACTGACACTCGCATCTTGATTGTACATTTCGTCACAGCCAATGAAAACAAACAAACAAAAATAAGCATTATGCACACATGCTAGCCAATCAAAACCCTCCCCCATGCCAAAACATTACATTGTCCCCAATGTAACCAGTAAATAACAAATAGAAAAAGGAGGACAGGAACGCTCCCCTGAACACGGAGGAAGGGAATGGCAGTCTAAGGTGCCGGAGGAAAGCCCACATGGTGTAGGTATTGCGCCAAGTTCTGCGCCATATGCGACACTTGAAGCTCCAGCCGGGAGAGATGATCATCCATGCTGCCCATCTGGTGATGAAGGTGCTGCATTTGGGCCTCCCAAGTAGGAAGTGGTGGTGCCAAAGTAGAAGGCTTGAGAAGACCACCAAGGGATCCGGTAGGGTGAGAAGGATCACCAGGAGCCTTAGACCATACGACCGGGGTATGTGGTTGGCCCAGGGGTGTAAAGCAATACACATCGTTGACCTTCGCCGCAACCCCCATCTTCAACAGACAAGGCAAATCCAATGGCTCCATAGGACAAGCGAGGTGCAAATCATGATTAGAAAGATCAAGTACACCCAAATTCACAACTAGATGAATGATATAAGAACCAAGAATCAAAGGTTTACTTTTCCTAGAAAGCACGACTTGAATTGTTGAGCCAACCAACATCCCAAATTAACTTTTATATTATTGGTCATGCACCAAAAAAGAAAAATTCAGGCTTGGCAAAGGTACCAGAGCTATCCTTCCGACCAAAAAAGCTATAAACTAGAAAACGCTGAATATAGCGCCAAACGGGGTCCTTAAGGAAAGAGCTCTTATACACGCTCGAGTCATAATGCTGCTTATCAACAAACAATTCGTGCCATAGACCAACATTAGTAGAGTAAAAGGGTTCAACATAATCACAGATGCTATCCACATACTCCCTAGACTCAGAATAAGCTTGATCAATGAATCCAAAGGCAAGATTAAATTTTGTAAGTGACTGTTGAAACTCCCGACCTAACAAACGGATTCGAATCACGTTGGGAGTTGTGACAGTGTACTCATGAGGCAAGTTAAACTCAAAAGTAGCATAAAATTCACGAACCAACTCAACAAAAGTAGGACATTGAATAGTAATGTAATGTGACCATCCAACTGCAGCAAACATATCCCGAACGGTTTCAGTAATCTTCAAAGCATTAAGGGTCGGGGGTGATTGAATTTACAAGGGATGATGGGACGCTCACAACAGTTTGCATATCTCTTCTTATCTACCACCCATGTAAAAGTTAGATTACCACTGAAATTTGATGGTGAGGAAATATGGACACCCCTAGCCTTACCTAGCCTAGACCATTGACCTAAAGTGGAGGACGGACTAGTTTTTCGAATTGTGGGTTCGGGGGAAGAAAGGCTGGCTTTGGATTTCTTTTTGTCTTGTTTTTTCGCCATTGGGTGACAAAGATATTAAACCAGTCAAAATCAAGGTCACATGCCTAATTTAGAAATCAAACTCGACCACGCAAGTGCCACCACGTACCAAATGACTAATTCAATGCACAAATAAAACTCTTCAAAATCAGAACTACCCTGAATTATGAAACCAAATCAAAACATATAGACAATTCCAAACTAGAAATTTCCCAAACCAGCAGTCAATTCCAATTGTAACACACCAATTAGCACAAAGAGATGCAAGTCACAGTGTGAGGGCCTCCAAAAATCCCGATTTTATTTTAAAAATGCCAAATATTGTTTATATTGTGTTTATTCATTGAAATATGAGTGAGTATATGTTTAAAGTGAATATTTTCTAATTTAGATAATTTTATACGAATTATTTGCCGGTGTGTGGTTTCGGCCGAATTAAGTGTTTAATTTTGTACCGATGCGTGATTAGTGACTTTAAGTTGAAATTGAGCATATGCAGTGATATTAAGAAAATATTATTAAGATTGGACAGTGTTGGAATGGAGTAAAACAGTGTAAGTTGGACTGTCACGTGTGACGCGACATAAAGTGCCCAAAAAGGCATTTTTCCTTAAATTAAGGAAATGGCCACTTTTTGTCACCTTTTGTCTTGACTTTTGGCCTTTTGAGCTTCACTTTTCAGCTGCCAATCTTGGAGCAAAGAGAGAGGGAGTGGCCGAGAGATTGAAGGAGAAAGAGAGAGAGAGAAAGCTTCCTAGTTCTTCCATTTTTCTTCCTTCTTGTCTTGATCCATCAAGCCGCCATAGAAGGCCTTCATCTTCTTCATTCTTGCAGCTGTGAGAGAGGGGAGAGAGAGAGAGAGGCTGGTCCGAAACTTGGGGATGAAAAGCGAGGAAAAAGCTTGTGGTTTGATCATCCATCTTCTTCTTCATCCAACCCCTTGAAGTGGTGAGACTTTGGTGAAGGATTTTGGGCTGTATTTCCTCCTTCTTGGCAGCCGATTGAAGGTGAGAGAGAGAGAGAGGGGTGAAGTTCAAAAATTTGGAGGAAAAGAAAGAGGAGGAAAGCTTGGGTGGTTTGTCTTGAGCTTAATCCCGAGATTGGTGTTGGAAATGATCGTCAAAGCTCGAAGATCTTGGCCTAAGATCGAAGTTTTTGGGTGTCTCTAAGCTTGGAAACAACTTGCTTGAAGAGGAGCTCGAGAGATCGTGTTGGATCATGCTAGATCTTGATAGATCTGAAGGTATAAGCTTTAAAACTACTAGATGTAGCTTTATTAGCATTAAATACCGTAGATCTGTGGTTTAGATCAGTAGAAAAGATTACATCTGAAAAGATGAAGTTGGGCTCTTGAATTCCCAACCTACGTAGCGGACTTGAGGTGGCCTCTAGGTAGTGGACTTGAGGACCTGATTGGGATTTGAATGATATTTGTGAAATTTGTCATGATATGGTTAGAAAGTAGGGTTTTGTTGTGGGAAATGGTGATAGAAAAATGTATGAGATGGCCAAACCCATGCTTGGTAACTTTTATGTTTGATTTCGAGACTTTGTGGTTATCTGTTATGAATTTCTAATTAAGAAAATATATGTTATGTTCATTTATGGGTGTATGAGTTTTAAAAGTTGAAAAGTGGAATTTCTCGTGAATTTTGAGTGAAAAATGTCATTTGAAGGAATTTGAGAGTTTTACAATATTGTGGCTAAATTTTATGAATTTTGAAAGCAAAGATATGGTTTGAAGTGTTTTAAAGTTATATTAAAGTACTATCAAAGAGTGAGTGTTGAGTTTGTGTTAAAAGTGATTTTGAGGTGATAAACCTTACCTAAGTGTTTTATTAAAGAAAATGTGAAAATAGTGCTTAGTGAGTACATCGGTGACGTGTCATATTTGAAATGAGTAGTGATCTTCCAAAGATCCATTTGAAACATTGTATTTGAATGATTAAGTGATTTTCAAAGAGATTTGAAATACGATATCATGTGATATGAAAACTTTTCCTCGAGGGGATTTTGGGAAAAACATTGATTGAAAACTAAAAAGTGAAAGTGAATTGTTTTAATTAATGAGTGAAGGAGTGAATCTCAATTATTGTTTTAAATTGTTTTAGGGAGTATGCAAGGAAGTGAATTTGATCCTTACGTGGAAGCCGAACCCTACTATTTCGGTGAGTTTCCATATATGTTATGTGATTTGTGAATATGATTTGAAGTGATTTTAGATTTTTGAATCGATAACTGGGGTAGGGTGTATTTCATCGCCCTTACCTTTATTGGAAATAAAAGAAATTGTGAAAGTGTTTCGTAGTATTCTATAAGTGTGAGTATTCCGATTCCTTTACAAATCAAATATTTTACTACTATGTCAAAATGACTTGTGAAAATAATTTGCTAGACTCATAATTGCAAAGATATGATTTACCACTATTTCCAAGAAAAAGTGCTTTTACAAGTGAAATAATTTATGAAAGAGATGTGAGTGTCTCAACTCGTTTTCAAATGAAAATCTTGCCATTGTTTGCAAAGAAATGATTTGATGAAATGATTTACTAGCATTTATAAGGAAATGAATTTCGAATGTTTAAAAGACTTGAGCTACCATGTGAGTGTTTACTCCTTTCGTGTGATTTTGGGAATTAAAGGAATAGTGCGTTATCTTGTAACAAATGTGACGTCGATGGGCGAAATCCCTCGACTAGTTTCAATGAAGTGATGTGACGTCGATGGGCGAGGTCCCTCGACTAGTTTAAGTGAATTATTGTGACGTCGTTGGGCGAAGTCCCTCGACTAGTTTCAGTGAAATACTGTGATGTCTTGGGCGAAGTTCCTCGACTAGTCTATTTCGTTGGGCGAGGTCCCTTGAGTAGTTTTAGAGAAGTATTGTGACATTGTTGGGCGAAGTCCCTCGACTAGTATGTGACGTTGTTGGGCGAAGTCCCTCGACTAGTTTCTATGAAATAAAGTGACGTCGTAGGGCGAGTACCCTCGACTAGTTTGTGATGTCTTGGGCGAAGTCCCTCGACTAGTCTACTTCGTTGGGCAATGTCCCTCGAGTAGTTCATACGAGCAATATCCATTTAAGTGTCTATCTACTTGATTTGAATTGTATACTTGAAGTATGATTTGAACTGTTTTACGTGAATTGTAAGCCTTGTTGGAACTCACTGGGCTTTTTAGCTCACTCTTTCCAAAATTGTTTTCTTTGACCGAGAACCCAAGTGAAGGAGCCAACCTTTAGAGTTAGGGTTTGCTTTTGTATTGATGTGACAAATGTGGATTGTGATTTCGAGAGCTTTTGTGTTATGAGAATTTGAACGTTTGATGAGTATTTTATGTAATATGGGGATTTAAAGAATGGTGTAATGTGATTGTAAGTTAGTGTTGAGTTTAGATTTGAGATTGGAATGTTAGTGTCATGTTTTAGCAATATTTATATGACTGAGTCCTGGCGAGAGTTAGGCAGGCGGTCCACGGATACCTTGTGGTACGCCCTAGGGAGAAGTGGGGCTGTCACAGGTGGTATCAGAGCTTAGGTTTCAGATCTCTGTGGTGTATCCTAGATTACAAGTTTAGGATACCGGACTGTGGGATTAACTTGATTGTTACGTGAATTGGAGAACTTACTGTATCCTAGTGATTAAAGAAGATTTGTGACTTGAGAGTTTCTTGTATGGGATCGGTGGAAACAAAATTGAAGAACTAAGTAATGTTATATTGAACTGAAACATTATGTGAGAGATTTGTAGTGAAAAATTGATTGAGACTTGAATGACTATTGTACTCGTAGGAATGGGAAAAATCGGTGTAACTATTGGTATTAAATATAGAAGATAAGAAATTGAGATTTGCTAATTAAGTCCTTATGTGATGATTTTGAGCTAAAATGAAGGAGGTTTCAAAAGAACAAAATGTGTCTTTCTACTTGTTTAACTACTAGAAGTTCTTCACCCTAAAGTTTAAAAGAAACTTGTGATGAACTAGTTTTATTTTTCAACCGATGGTTGAAGATGACACATATGTGTTTTAAATACTCGCTAACATGTCGTTCTTGACATGTATGTGAATTTCTCTATATTTTTGAATTAAGAGTTGGAAAGAAATTTATGAGTTTGCTAGATTTCTGTATAGAGGAAAGTTGAAGTTTTTCCAATCGTGTTTTTCAATTCTTGATTTTAAATTGATACATTTTCGCACATGATTTTGGCCATGTTTGCAAAAGAAATCTTATGTTTGAAAGAGATATGAACTTCTGTTTTAGTAAAGGTAAACCTTGAACTTGAAGAGAGTTTTATAACCTCAATAGTTCTAGTTATATTTTCAAAAGCTTATTTTGAGAAGTGAACATACAATTCAGGTATAAGGACTGAGAAAGTAGAGTGAGCGTATATGAGAGCATGCAGTTAGTGTGATCGGGGATCAAGAATATATTGGTGATTTTGTGAATAGTTTAAGAGTTCAATGACTGTGATGATTGAAAGGAGAGACAACTATGGGAATGGTTTAAGCGTTGGATGTATTCTTGTACTGTATTGTGTGATCTACTTGGTATGCCAGGTAGGAATGAGAATTGAGTTGATTGACCCCTTGGGTGGCCAACCATGAGGTGGTGCGTGCTTCATCGCACTTCCTTCTATTTGAATGAAAATATTTGTGAAAGTGTTTTGAAGTAACCTATGTGTGCGTGTGAAATTTTGGGAATCCCCGAGACCTATTGGTGAGTCATTTCGACTCAAGCTGTAGGCCAAACTTAGGCCTAGGAGAAAGGGATGAGCCATAGGGTTATCAATGTGATGTGAAGTGAAATGATATGTGCTCGAGACTTGGCATTTGGACTTGTCTTGGAAAAGAATAATATACAAGTGATGTGATATGATGTGAAGTGATATGATGTGATGGGATGTGATGTGTTCATGTTCCTGTATTTGCATGCCGGTGCAATTATTCTAACTACCATTTCCTTGCTTGCTTCTATTTGTAAGTGTGATGTGATTTGATGTGTTTTCTTTGAAAACGAATGTACTATTGTGACATACTTGAGTACTCCTTCTCTTGTTATGAAGATATAAAATATTTTTGATTTCCCTTGGAATTCAATTTGCTAATATTTTATTTTCACATTTATCTTAAACGTTGGCCCTCTAAAAGGATCATGGACGGTAGAAGGAGAGGACGAGGCCGTGGGAGAGGGTTTAGACAACCCTAAAATGTGGGAGGTGATTGGGAGTCAGCGGTTGACCAAAATCGTGAGCCTAGGATTGAGGTTGGGGAACAAGTAGCTATTGCCATTAACCGCATGACAGACATCCTAGAGCATATGGTTAACCAACAAGGTCCTGGACTTGCCAATCAACCTATAGGCCCTGAAGATGGTGAGGATAGGGCCTTAGAGCGATTTCAGAAATTTTTCCTACCTAAATTCTCTGGAGGACCTAATCCCGAAATGGCCGAGAATTGGTTCGAAAGAATAAGTGACATATTCGCCACTCTAAACTACTCCGAGGAAAGACAAGTGACTTTTGCGGCATTTCAATTTGAGGGAGCCGCCCGATCGTGGTGGAATATGATTAGGGTTAAATGGGATAGAGACCAAACCCCTAGGACATGGATGAACTTCACTAGAGAGTTTAATGCTAAATTCCTCCCTCCCCTAATCCAAGAGAAGAGAGAAGATGAATTTATTAAGTGTCGACAAGGAACACTAAGTGTCGCGGAGTATGAGGCATTGTTCACAAAATTGTCTAGATTCGCCCCTGAGTTGGTGGCAACTGAACAAAGGAGAATAAGGAGATTTGTACAGGGGTTAAATGTGAAAATTCAAGAAAGCTTAGCAGCGGCCCAAATTAATAACTTTAGTGATGCAATCGAGAAGGCCCAAAGAATTGAAAGTGCAAAGGCTCAAGTGAGGATTTTCAATGCAAGAAAGAGGAATGCTCCTAGTAGTAGCCGTGAACCAGTGGACATGAATGCTTCACCCCCCAAGTTTAGTAGAGAAATAAGTGAAGTGAACACCCCTGGAGCGTCAAGAGGAGCTATGACGAGAGGGGCATTCTCTGGTGGATCACCAAGTGGAAAGGGACAATCAAGAAGCGTCCCACAAGGAAGCCAAGCATTAACTCCCAATTTGCGTTGTGATTTTTGTGGAAGGCTGAATCATACGGAGGATAGGTGTTGGAGGAAAGAAGGGAAATGTTTGCAATGTGGAAGTAGTGAGCATCGGGTAGCTGCATGCCCCAAGGCCCAAGAGAGAAGTGGAGGCCAACAGGTGGACAGGCCAAACTCCAGTCAGGCTAGTGCTGTGGGAAAACGATCGAAGGTTCCAGCTAGGGTTTATGCTATTGACCAACAACGGGTTTCCGACCTCCCTGCGGTCGTTGAAGGTATAACCTCCATCTTTCATCGACTAGCTAAAGTATTGATTCATTCAACCATTACATTCATTATGAATATTGCCTTTATGGGTGGTGCTGACCTAAAACCTATGAGATTGCCTTATGATTTGGAGATTGGAACATTTCCTGGGAACCGGAGTTTGATTACTAACTTAGTACGTAAGGAGTGTGAATTTTGGTGGAGGGAAAAAGTTGTTAATAGGCATAGAGAGTTGGATATTAAGGATTGAATGAGAAAATGGTGAAGAAGAAGTATCTAGAATTGTCTGTATATAAAATGTGAATTTCAAGGACGAAATTCTTTTAAGGAGAGAAGGATGTAAAGGTCTCGAAAAATCTCGATTTTATTTTAAAAATGCCAAATATTGTTTATATTGTGTTTATTCATTGAAATATGAGTGATTATATATTTAAAGTGAATATTTTCTAATTTAGAGAATTTTATACGAATTATTTACCGGTGTGTGGTTTCGGCCAAATTAAGTGTTTAATTTTGTACCGATGCGTGATTAGTGACTTTAAGTTGAAATTGAGCATATGCAGTGATATTAAGAAAATATTATTAAGATTGGACAGTGTTGGAATGGAGTAAAATAGTGTAAGTTGGACTGTCACGTGTGACGCGACATAAAGTGCCCAAAAAGGCATTTTTCCTTAAATTAAGGAAATGGCCACTTTTTGTCACCTTTTGTCTTGACTTTTGGCCTCTTGAGCTTCACTTTTCAGCTGCCAATCTTGGAGCAAAGAGAGAGGGAGTGGCCGAGAGATTGAAGGAGAAAGAGAGAGAGAGAAAGCTTCCTAGTTCTTCCATTTTTCTTCCTTCTTGTCTTGATCCATCAAGCCACCATAGAAGGCCTTCATCTTCTTCATTCTTGCAGCTGTGAGAGAGGGGAGAGAGAGAGAGGCTGGTCCGAAACTTGGGGATGAAAAGCGAGGAAAAAGCTTGTGGTTTGATCATCCATCTTCTTCTTCATCCAACCCCTTGAAGTGGTGAGACTTTGGTGAAAGATTTTGGGCTGTGTTTCCTCCTTCTTGGTAGCCGATTGAAGGTGAGAGAGAGAGAGGGGTGAAGTTCAAAAATTTGGAGGAAAAGAAAGAGGAGGAAAGCTTGGGTGGTTTGTCTTGAGCTTAATCCCGAGCTTGGTGTTGGAAATCATCGTCAAAGCTCGAAGATCTTGGGCTAAGATCGAAGTTTTTGGGTGTCTCTAAGCTTGGAAGCAACTTGCTTGAAGAGGAGCTCAAGAGATCGTGTTGGATCATGCTAGATCTTGATAGATCTGAAGGTATAAGCTTTAAAACTACTAGATGTAGCTTTATTAGCATTAAATACCGTAGATCTGTGGTTTAGATCAGTAGAAAAGATTACATCTGAAAAGATGAAGTTGGGCTCTTGAATTCCCAACCTACGTAGCGGACTTGAGGTGGCCTCTAGGTAGTGGACTTGAGGACCTGATTGGGATTTGAATGATATTTGTGAAATTTGTCATGATATGGTTAGAAAGTAGGGTTTTGTTGTGGGAAATGGTGATAGAAAAATGTATGAGATGGCCAAACCCATGCTTGGTAACTTTTATGTTTGATTTCGAGACTTTGTGGTTATCTGTTATAAATTTCTGATTAAGAAAATATATGTTATGTTCATTTATGGGTGTATGAGTTTTAAAAGTTGAAAAGTGGAATTTCTCGTGAATTTTGAGTGAAAAATGTCATTTGAAGGAATTTGAGAGTTTTACAATATTGTGGCTAAATTTTATGAATTTTGAAAGTAAGGATATGGTTTGAAGTGTTTTAAAGTTATATTAAAGTACTATCAAAGAGTGAGTGTTGAGTTTGTGTTAAAAGTGATTTTGAGGTGATAAACCTCACCTAAGTGTTTTATTAAAGAAAATGTGAAAATAGTGCTTAGTGAGTACATCGGTGACGTGTCATATTTGAAATGAGTAGTGATTTTCCAAAGATCCATTTGAAACATTGTATTTGGAATGATTAAGTGATTTTCAAAGAGATTTGAAATACGATATCATGTGATATGAAAACTTTTCCTCGAGGGGATTTTGGGAAAAACATTGATTGAAAACTAAAAAGTGAAAGTGAATTGTTTTAATTAATGAGTGAAGGAGTGAATCTCAATTATTGTTTTAAATTGTTTTAGGGAGTATGCAAGGAAGTGAATTTGATCCTTACGTGGAAGCCGAACCCTACTATTTCGGTGAGTTTCCATATATGTTATGTGATTTGTGAATATGATTTGAAGTGATTTTAGATTTTTGAATCGATAACTGGGGTAGGGTGTATTTCATCGCCCTTACCTTTATTGGAAATAAAAGAAATTGTGAAAGTGTTTCGTAGTGTTCTATAAGTGTGAGTATTCCGATTCCTTTACAAATCAAATATTTTACTACTATGTCAAAATGACTTGTGAAAATAATTTGCTAGACTTATAATTGCAAAGATATGATTTACCACTATTTCCAAGAAAAAGTGCTTTTACAAGTGAAATAATTTATGAAAGAGATGTGAGTGTCTCAACTCGTTTTCAAATGAAAATCTTGCCATTGTTTGCAAAGAAATGATTTGATGAAATGATTTACTAGCATTTATAAGGAAATGAATTTGGAATGTTTAAAAGACTTGAACTACCATGTGAGTGTTTACTCCTTTCGTGTGATTTCGGGAATTAAAGGAATAGTGCGTTATCTTGTGACAAATGTGACGTTGATGGGCAAAATCCCTCGACTAGTTTCAATGAAGTGATGTGACGTCTATGGGCGAGGTCCCTCGACTAGTTTAAGTGAATTATTGTGACGTCGTCGGGCGAAATCCCTCGACTAGTTTCAGTGAAATACTGTGATGTCTTGGGCGAAGTCCCTCGACTAGTCTACTTCGTTGGGCGAGATCCCTCGAGTAGTTTTAGAGAAGTATTGTGACGTCGTTGGGCGAAATCCCTCGACTAGTATGTGACGTTGCTGGGCGAAGTCCCTCGACTAGTTTCTTTGAAATAAAGTGACGTCGTCGGGCAAGTACCCTCGACTAGTTTGTGATGTCTTGGGTGAAGTCCCTCGACTAGTCTACTTCGTTGGGCAATGTCCCTCGAGTAGTTCATACGAGCAATACTTGATTTGAATTGTATACTTGTATGATTTGAACTGTTTTACGTGAATTGTATGCCTTGTTGGAACTCACTGGGCTTTTTAGCTCACTCTTTCCAAAATTGTTTTCTTTGACCGAGAACCCAAGTGAAGGAGCCAACCTTTAGAGTTAGGGTTTGCTTTTGTATTGATGTGACAAATGTGGATTGTGATTTTGAGAGCTTTTGTATTATGAGAATTTGAACGTTTGACGAGTATTTTATGTAATATGGGGATTTTAAGAATGGTGTAATGTGATTATAAGTTAGTGTTGAGTTTAGATTTGAGATTGGAATGTTAGTCTCGTGTTTTAGCAATATTTATGTGATTGAGTCCTGGCGAGAGTTAGGCAGGCGGTCCACGGATACCTTAGGGTACGCCCTATGAAGAAGTGGGGCTGTCACACATAGAAGCAAAGAACCCAAAGAATCACCAAACATCTGTCATCAGCTACGGGAACTATAATCTGGCCTCAACTATGCAATTGAAAATTCTGGCATCAGCTACTGGGGCCGGAAAATTTAGAACCTAGAAGTCACCAAGTGGTGACTGTGGATGAGGCTTCGATTGGCGTGGAATGGCGGCAGCGGCAGTCGGAGATGAGCAGCGGCAGTCGGCAACAGCAGCGATGAGTTGAGACTTCCAGCAGCGGTGCAATGTCAGAGAAGCTTCGAACAGTAGTAACTGGAAAGCAGCTGCGATGGCAGGTGCGTGGTCGATGGCGAGCGATTTGCGGCAACAACGAAGGAGATCTGTTGTCCCAGTAGCAGCCCGTCCTCCTCAGCTGAGTTCAAAATATTGGCGCGATATAGAGAAATGGCTGAATAGCAGCAGTGGTAGCGGACTCAGCTTCAACGGTGAGCAGCAGTGATGGCGGGCGGCTGCGCGATCGTCAGTAGAAGGCGACGCACGATCTGCTGGCGTGTTTGGCGCGATGGCGACGGATCTCCGAACAGCAGCAGTAGTAGCAAGTGATGGCAGCGTTATTTCCAGCAATAGCGGCGGTTCGGGACCAAGCTTCAAAGCAGTGGTGATAAAGGTTGAGGCAGCGGTGGCTGCTGATCGGGAAAAGGGAAGAAGGAGGAAAGAAAAGAAAGAAAGAAGAAAAAGAAAGAAGAGAAAGAAAGAAAGGAAAAAATTAGGGATTTTGGTTTCTTTTTTAAGAAATTGCTGAAAGCATACAAAGAAAAGAAAAAAATAAATAAATAAATAAAAATCAGAAGTTTTTTTTTTGTAAACAACCCACGGATCCCACTGGATGTGGGCATGTCCAAAATGAAAGTACTAACAAGCTAACTTGGAACGCTCCTTTCTTTCCCTTTTAGTCGGGTTCGGGTTAAGCTCCGATTTAATGCAGTCCCGGTCACCGAGGTAACATTGATCTCATACTTAAACCCCTGGATTCATTCCTAAGGAATAGGGATCTTAGAAGTGAGTGTGATCAAGACAGTTCAAGAAAGTGCTTACATACTCTCTTAAGGCGCGTTCCTGCCCCCTAACGAAGGACCATTCTGCCCAATAATTAGAAAAGAATACTTATTGCTTGCCTTATCGCCTAACGACCTACTCTAATGCGCCTACACTTCTCTTAGGGAAAAGGCCGGAGGTCTAACAATTGATTAGGTCATTAGTGGAATGCCAAGCTGCTCTAAGACCATTCCATTGGGAGGAGTCCCCTCCCAGCCATAGATGGACAAGACAGAGGCCAGCTTGGGGGCTGATTGAGCTAACCAGTCAATTATGTCTTTGGCTAGACATAGTGAGATTTCACTTCAATCCAAGTAGGTAGGGTCCTCCAAGTTCATCGTTTCAACTACTTCCACTTGAAAACCTTCATAGTAAGGCTTGAGACGATGGCCATTAACCACAAACTTTGCGTTCGTCTTAAAGCTCTGAATTTCTACTGTACCATAGTGGAAAACATTAATAATAACAAATGGGCCTATCCAATGGGAGCGTAATTTACCTGGAAAGAGCTTTAACTTGGAATGGTAAAGAAGGACTTTTTGCTCAATCTCAAAGGTGTGTGAGATTTATTGGTCGTGGAAAACACTATTCCTCTCTTTGTAGATCATAGCACTCTCATATGATTCATTCCTTAATTCTTCCAATTCTTGTAGTTGAAGCTTGCTTTGCATTCCCGCTTCATCCAAGTTCATATTACATTGCTTAACCGCCCAGAACACCTTGTGTTCTAATTCCACAGGAAGGTGGCACGGCTTCCCAAAAATCAACCTACAGGGAGACATCCCAATAGGTGTCCTATATGCAATCCTGTAGGCCCAGAGTGCATCCTCTAATCTTGAACTCCAATCTTTCTTATCAGGACGAACCATCTTCTCCAAAATGGATTTAATTTCTTTATTAGAAATTTCAGCCTACCCATTCGTTTGAGGGTGATAAGATGTAGAAACTTTGTGAACAACCCCATATTTACGGAGTAGAACTGCAATCACCCTATTTCAAAAGTGCTTTCCTCTATCACTGATCATAGCTCTCGGCACCCCAAAACGGACAAAAATGTGAGACCTCACCAAATCTGCGACTACTTTAGAATCGTTAGTCCGGGTGGCTTTTGCTTCCACCTACTTCGAAACATAGTCAACAGCTAGTAAAATATACAGATAACCATAAGAAGAAGGAAATGGCCCCATAAAGTCGATCCCCCATACTTCAAAGATTTCACAAAAGAATATGGGGGTTTGGGGCATAAGGTTCCTACGGGAAATATTTCCTACCCACTGACATCTATCACAAGATTTGCAAAATAAGTATGCATCTTTGAACAAGGTAGGCCAATAAAAACCACTCTCCAACAACTTACGGGCTATTCTTTTAGGCCCAAAATGACCCCCACATGCACAAGAATGACAAAAACTTAGAATGGAGTTAAATTCAAAGTCACTTATGCAACGGCGCATCACTTGATCTGCACAATACTTCCAGAAGTAAGGGCCGTCCCAGATGAAGTATTTAGCATCACACTTTAGCTTGTCCTTTTTTGTCCTGGACCAGCCGGCAGGAAACTGATTAGTGACCAAGTAGTTTACCATATCTGCATACCAAGAAAGAGATGATTGAACAGAAAATAAGTGCTCATCAGGAAAAGTCTCCCTTAAAAGAAAATCATCCTTTGCAATAGGCAAATGGCTTAGCTGATCAGCAACTAAATTTTCTGCCCCTTTTTTATCTCAAATTTCTAGGTCAAACTCTTGCAGGAGTAATATCCACCGAATCAACCTTGGCTTTGCTTCTTTCTTGGTCATCAAATACCGCAACGCTCCATGTTCAAAATAAATAATCACTTTAGCCCCTAATAGGTAAGACCTGAATTTTTACAAGGCAAAAATAATAGCTAAGAGCTCTTTTTCTGTGCTAGAATAATTCAATTGGGCTCCATTCAATGCCTTCGAAGCGTAATAGATTGCATGAGCGGTTTTTCCAACTTTTTGCTCCTAGACCCCTCCCACTGCTGTGTCACTTGCATCACACATAATCTCGAATAGGAGACTCCAGTCTGGAGGTTGAATAATTAGTGATGGCGTCAATAGTTCTTTCAACTTGTTGAATGCCTTCTTGCAACCATCATTGAACTCAAATGGCACTTCTTTTTGCAAAAGTTTGAACAAAGGAGCTCCAATCTTTGAGAAATCTTTAATGAATCTTCAATAGAAACCTGCATGTCCCAAAAAAAGAACGCACTTTCCGCACACTTGCGGGGTAAGGTAGGGAAGAAACAAGATCTATCTTAGCTTGATCTACTTCAATGCCCTTAGAAGATACCACATGGCCCAAAACTATCCCATGTTCAACCATGAAATGACATTTTTCCCAATTAAGCACTAGGTTAGTTTCAATACATCTTCTCAAAATTAAGGTCAAATTGTCTAAACACTCATCAAAACTATCACTGTAGACACTGAAGTCATCCATGAATACTTCTATTATTTTCTCTACATATTCAGAAAAGATGCTTACCATACACCTTTGAAAAGTTGCAGGCGCATTGCACAGTCCGAAGGGCATTCTTCTATTGGCAAAGGTGCCAAACGGACATATGAATGTCGTCTTTTCTTGATCTTCTGGTGCTATGGCAATCTGAAAGTAACCTGAAAAATCATTCAAAAAGCAATAATAAGCACGACAGGCCAATCTCTCAATCATCTGATCAATAAAAAGAAGAGGGTAGTAGTCCTTTTTGGTCACTGCGTTGAGCTTGCGGTAGTCAATGCACTGACGCCATCCTGTAGACTTACGAACTAGAACGAGTTCACCTTCATGGTTTGCTTCTACCGTGATTCCAACTTTCTTTGGGACTACTTGCACTGGGCTGACTCACTGACTATCAGAGATGGCAAAAATTATTCCCACCTCTAGGAGTTTGATTATTTCATTCTTTACCACCTCCATCATCATTGGGTTGAGCCTCCTTTGTGCTTGTCGCACTGGCTTTGCCTCCTCCTCAAGTCGAATCCAATGCATACACAAGGAGGGACTTATGCCCTTGATATCAGTTATGGACCATCCTATTGCCTCCTTGTGTTCTCAGAGCACTCTTATCAACTTCTCTTCTTGCATGGGTGATAGTTTAGCTGAAATAATGACTGGTAAGGTCTTCCCATCACTGGGGTATGCATACTTGAGATGATTCGGCAAGGGCTTCAATTCAACTTCTGGCGCCTGCACCACAGAAGGTAACAACTTTTGATGAGATTTAGGTATAAAGAGGTGTGCAAGGTCATACCTACTTGTGACAGACGCCAGAGATTGCAATGCTCCAATCATGTACTTCAATTTGGCACTCAACTCCACGTCATATGTTGCTTTCAACTCAAGATGCTTGGTTAAAGCAACTTCTAAATCATCCCTACCATTCAACTCAAAAACTTCCTGGACCACAGGATCAATTACACTTACAGCAAAAACAGAATGGGATTCAGACGGATATTTCATAATGTCAAAGATATTAAAGTGAACCACCTCCCCATCAAATTCCATTGTGAGGGTACCTCTTTTTACATCAATTTTTGTTTCAGCAGTGCCCAAAAAGGGTCTCCCTAATATCAGAGGTGATAGACTAGGGGAGTGTTCATCATGCATGTCAAGTACATAGAAGTCAGCAGGGAATACCAAATCATTTATTTGGACCAAAACATCTTCAATTAGCCCATCAGGGTAGGTATTAGTGTGATCCACTAATTGAATTATGATCCTAGTTTCCTTCAATGGTCCTAGATTTAAGGAGGCATAAATACTCTTTGGCATCACATTAATTGACGCTCCTAAATCTAGCATTGCATTCCGAATTTTAGTGTGCCCTATTCCACATGAAATAGAAAACGTACCTGAATCTCCACATTTCGGTAGTAACTTCCTTTGCAGCACGGCAGATACATTCTCACCTACCATAACTCGTTCATCTCCTCTCAGTTTTCTTTTGTTAATGCACAAGTCCTTTAAAAACTTGGCATACCTTGGCACATGCTTGATTGCATCCAATAGAGGGATGTTTACTTGCACCTTGCGAAACACCTCTAGGATCTCTTGTTCTCTCGCTTGTTTCCTTGGCTTCTCCAATCTACTAAGAAAAGGTGGTGAAGTAGCCTTAGTTGTGATAGCCTGGTCAGGGATCACCTAAGGGGTTTGCCCAATCCTTCTTCTTCTAATTCCCTCTCAATTTCATCCTCATTTTTGTCCTTGGGAATCACTGGTTTGGGACCTTTAACTTCTTTCTCACTTCTGATGGTCATGGCACTCGCATTCTTAGGATTCACCTCAGGCTGTGAAGGTAATCTCCCAATCTACCTTGGCTTCTAAACGATTGATAGTAGTTGCTAACCGACCATTTAAGCCTCAGAAATTTTGTATGTCGGAGTCTGTTTTCTGAACTGTAAGGTGCTGAAGCCGTGCTCTTGACTATATCCTCAAATTGGATGAATTAGAGGGGAGGTTGAGGCTGGCTGGTATGGTTACCAAATCCGATTTGAAAATGAACCCGATTGCCTGTTCCTATAGCTGAAATTAGGATGATCTCTCCACCATTATATGCGTGAATATGGGTCATCTTGGGATGTGGCACGCCACCAGCCATATTTACTTGTTCAGCTCCCTCTTGTAACATTGGAGCAATCGAATGCCCCACATTTGTGCAAATCCCATACACCTTGGCTTGTTGGACATTTCCTACAGCTAGCTGCCGAACAAAGGTTGTTAGTTCAGACAACTATTGTTGCATAAATGACACCTCCACTTCATTTACTCTACGGAAGGATGTATTCTCACGGGTGCCAATTTGTTGTGATTTTCTGCCATTTCTTCGATTAGCACCCAAGCCTGACTAGGGGTCTTAATAGCTTATGCCCCTCCACTTGCAGCATCAACGATATTTCAATCAGACAGTAGAAGTCCCTCATAGAAGTACTAGATCAATAATTGTTCACTAATTTAATGTTGTGGACATCTAGTGCACAATTTATTAAATCTTTCTCGGTGCTCATACAGGGATTCTCTAGGATGCTGTTTTATGCCGCATATCTCCTTCTGTAGACTTGCAGCCCGGGAAGCAAGGAAATATTTTTCCATAAACTTTTTCTTTAGCTGCACCCACGTTGTGATACTACCAGCTAGTAGGTAGTATAACCAGTCTTTGTCTGCTTCCTTCAGTGAAGAAGGGAATGCTCGAAGTTTTATTTGCTCTTCAGTAACCCCAGGTGGCTTCATGCTTGAGCAAACAACATCAAATTCCTGGAGGTGCTTGTGGGGTTCTTCACCTGAAAGTCCATGAAAAGATGGTAAGAGGTGAATTAAGCCAGATTTTAACTCAAACGAGGTATTTTCAGCTGAGTTTGGGAAAGTTATACAAAGGGGTTGTTGAGTCAAATCTAGGGCGGCTAGCTCCCTGAGTGTCCTAAGTAGGGGTGAGCAACTTCGGTAATTACCGAATTACCGACCGAATTCGATTTGATTTCGGTAATTCGAAATCGGTAATTCGGGAATTCGGTCGGTAATTCGGAATTTCCGAATTAAGATATATCGAATTCAATTCGAAATCGGTTTCAAGATTTTTCAATTCGGTAAGACCGAATTCGAATTGAATTCAGTAATTCGGTAAAAGTTACCGAATTCACATTCGCATATCCGAATTCACATTTGGAAAACAAGTTAAAAACTTGTCTGCTCTTGTACCAATAGGCAATAGGGGCTTACATCCACGAATGATGGAATGGCAGAGGACACATGTTTCCAAGGAACTTATTGGTCTTGCCCAGTGAATTTAGTGATCATTGATATGGGCATAGAATAGAAATATAGAATACTTGCTGAGGAGAGCAACCAGGAGCATTTGTATCCCTGCAAGTCTGCAACTGCAGGGATAAATCAAGGGAAATCGGGAAACTTCACCAATTAACTACTGATTTATTTTTGAATAATTGTTTTATTTTTTTTTGAATAATTTTTTTATGAATTCGGTTAAATCGGTAAAATACCTATTTCGAATTGAATTCGAATTGAATTCGAAATCGGGAAATCGGTAATTCGAATTCGAATTCGGTCGGTATATTCTAGGGTCATTTACCGAAAAATACCGATTTCGAATTCAAATGCTCACCCCTAGTCCTAAGTATTGTTAACCATATTGTACTCTTCTTGTTCAGAGTCACTAGAGTAGTCAGTTGAGGATTCGGCCAATTCAATTGCCAAATTTAACCCAAGAGATGTCGTAGATTACTATTTTTCTTTGTGTTTCCTGGTCTCTTTTCTTAGCCTACGCGCTGTCTTCTCAACCTGTGGATCGTATATCAATTTACTTGTGTGGGAAGAACGAGGCATAAACTAGCAAAAATACCAAAAAAAAAAGAATAAAATAAACTAAAATAAACTCAAAAATGAGCAAATAATTCAGGCACCAGTCCCCGGCAATAGCGCCAAAAGTTGACAGGTGTTGAGCCTGTGTAATAAAAATTAATAAACCAAACTTGCCAGTAAAATACCCAAAATCTAATTTCAAGGACTGGAGCAAGGACTCCAGATTTGCAATGGGTTACTTGCTTCATCCTAATTCCAAGGAGTATACTTGATCCGATATACCAGAATTAGTTAACTGGCGCATAGTGGCAAATAGGGTCGTCTCTACAGGGACTGAGGAAAATTAGCTCCTTTTTCAGTTACAGGAAATGGGGATTTTGAGAATTAAATGCTAACAAAATATTAACTAATTAACCAACTATGAAAAATAATTAAAAGAGATAATTAAGGGGAAAAACTCTAACCAAGGATACACTTCAGAAATGGTTCAAATAACTGTGCATTGATGCAAATATAATTCCAACATTCATCAGTAAATAGGTTTTTAATTGCCGATACAATCAGACAATTAGCTTCTCCTTACTGTATTGACAGCCAAGGTACGACCATTGACTATTTCCCTATTCCAGAAATAATCCTAGGTACGACCATAGGATTTAATTCCTGATTGCATTAAAAATTAGAGAAACCCTATTTTAATTAACAAACATGCTACGAGGGTTTATTTAAATTAGATTGTATACTTCCCTGACACAAAACCAATTATGCCAGTTGCTACTAGGATTAGAGTAATCAAACAATTACGGATTCAACTACTCGAATTAGCAAATAGATTATGTGAATAATTAAATACTGCTCACTTATTTAATCACACACAATAATCACAACCAATAAAGGCAGGAAACATACAAATATCAACAAATAGAAGATATAAATAAAATCATTTAGATCTCACAGTAATAGTTGAACTAAATCCTCAGTTGCCCCTTAACTAGAAAGATGGAATTAGTTCTCCATTAATGGAGAACGAGCCATGCAAAATTCTTGGAAGCTTTTCAATTGTTTTCCTAATTGCCAACAAGAAAAAGAGAAGAAGACGATTGATTGTCTTTCGTTTCTTGCTTTTACCTTGAGACGCACGAAAAAGAAAAAATAAAGACAAAAGAGGTGATGTCCTCCTCTTCTCTGAACTCCAACGAAAAGAAAGGAAAAAAAAACCTAAAGAATACTAACTTCCCCCTTTTCCGTTTCTCCCTTTTGCTTTGTACTACTACTTCCAATTTCCAAAAATAACAATCCTAATCCAATTACTACAAGCTTTCCAAAATAAATGCCAGGAGTTCTTTTTTTTTACAAAGTGCAACTCTCCTAATTAAAAATAGCTTTTGGGCTTCGACTTGAATTAGGAAACTTCTTGGTATCCATCCCGAATTTTTCAGTCTTAAACCTTGAGCTCAAAGACACCCACGTACAATTTACTTTAATACCATCAATTAGGTATGTTTTGCTCTAATTCCTACAATTGACACAAAATGCCAAATATAAGTAGAATCAATCAATTAAAGCAATATTTGGTGTAAATAAAATGGAACATAGGAACAAATATACTGACAAAATACACCTCATCAACTCCCCCACACCTAATTCATGCTTGTCCTCAAGCATAACCAAGCTCAAAAATGCAATCAAGAATTTAAGTGATTCGCAACAACCCAAATTAGCATGAATAACTTATACTTCCAACAACTTAATTGGAGCCAAAATGTGCCAAATTCAACAGTCCTCACAAATCGTAGGTGCTCATCACTCACAAGTGTATAAAGGGAAATTTTACCCTCAGAACGACACCATGGAGCGATATTACCATATGCTTACTCCTATATCATATCTCCACCACTAAAAGTGAATTTGACACAAAAATCAAAGGGACTTTAAAAGGGTTGTAATGGGGCTTAAGGTAAGGGTAAGACAAAAGTAAGTGAGAAGGTGAAAATATGTCAAGAAAATGCCAAAATTCACTAAGTTAAAGAAATTCCAAATTCACAATAACAAGGCACAACTCCCTTCCATCTATTTAGTAAGAGCAAAACATGTTTTTTTCCCTTTTTTTTCTCTTTTTTTTTTGTTTTTTTGTTAGTTTTTTTTTTTTTGCACTTTTCTTCTTTTTTCTCACTTCATTTCACTTTTTTTCACTTTTCTCAATATACAAACATTGTAAAACAACTCACATTCCAACACTTGCTACGGTACTTTCTTACGTTCAATTTAAGCTCGGGAGTTTCACGTAGTTAAACTAAGACATTGCCTTGACATAAGGTTCCAAAAGAAAGTATAAAAAGAAGTAATGGGGTAATAATTGCAGGTTTTTTTTTTTAAAGAAGGAAAAGGTTAAAGCTCAAAAGGGGTCTTGTAGGAGTAAACTAAATATTGCGAGTTTTTCAAAGAAAGTCAAAAATGGCTAAATCCTATGTGCCCTTATCATTTCAATGCATCAAATTCAACAAAAATGTGGCCTCAACATGCATAATAGAGCAAGTTCTGGAATGAAAAACCATGAGCGTTAACCACACAACAAATGAAGGTAGAGCAGAATATGAATAAAATATGGTTAAAATGCTCATCACCAAGCTCAAAAGCTCACTAGGTGGTTTAAATTTGTCAAACTCAGCACATTTATCACCCAAATATTGTCAAGAAGAATAAGAAATTTAACTAGCATGGATTTACTACTGACACTCGCATCTTGATTGTACATTTTGTCACAGCCAATGAAAACAAACAAATAAACAAAAATAAGCATTATGCACACATGCTAGCCAATCAAAACCCTCTCCCACACCTAAACATTACATTGTCCCCAATGTAACCAGTAAATAACAAATAGAAAAAGGAGGACAGGAACACTCCCCTGAACACGGAGGAAGGGAATGGCAGTCTAAGGTGCGGGAGGAAAAGGTGGAGGAAAGCCCACATGGTGTAGGTATTGCACCAAGTTCTGCGCCATATGCGACACTTGAAGCTCCAGCCGGGAGAGACGATCATCCATGCTGCCCATCTGGTGATGAAGGTGCTGCATTTGGGCCTCCCAAATAGGAGGTGGTGGTGCAGAAGTAGAAGGCTCGGGAAGACCACCAAGGGATCCGGTAGGGTGAGAAGGATCACTAGGAGCCTTAGACCGTACTACCGGGGTGTGTGGTTGGCCCGGGGATGTAAAGCAATACACACCATTAACCTTCACCGCAACCCCCATCTTCTCCAGACAAGGCAAATCCAATGGCTCCACAGGACAAGCTAGGTGCAAATCATGATTAGAAAGATCAAGTACACTCAAATTCATAGCTAGATAAGTGATATAAGAACCAAGAATCAAAGGTTTACTTTTCCTAGAAAGCACGAACTTGAATTGTTGAGCCAACCAACATCCCAAATTAACTTTTATATTATTGGTCATGCACCACAAAAAGAAAAATTCAAGCTTGGCAAAGGTACCAGAGCTATCCTTCCGACCCGAATAGCTATAAACTAGAAAACGCTGAATATAGTGCCAAACGGGGTCCTTAAGGAAAGAGCTCTTAGACACGCTCAGGTCATAATACTGCTTATCAATAGATAATTCGTGCCATAGACCAACATTAGTAGAGTAAAAGGGTTCAACATAATCACAGATGCTATCCACATACTCCCTAGACGCAGAATAAGCTTGATCAATGAATCCAAAGGCAAGATTAAATTCAATAAGTGACTGTTTAAACTCCCAACCTAACAAACGGAATCGAATCATGTTAGGAGTCATAACAATGTACTCATGAGGCAAGTCAAACTCAAAAGTAGCATAAAATTCACTAGCCAACTCAACAAAAGCCGGACATTGAATAGTAATGTAATGTGACCATCCAATTGTAGCAAACATATCCCGAACGGCATCAGTAATCTTCAAAGCATTAAGGGTCAGGGGTGAATGAATTTACAAGGGATGATGGGACGCTCACAACAGTTTACATATCTCTTCTTATCAACCTCCCGTGTAAAAGTTAGATTACCACCGAAATGTGATGGTGAGGAAATATTGACACCCCTATCCTTACCTAGCCTAGACCGTTGACCTAAAGTGGAGGACGGACTAGTGTTTCGAATTGTGGGTTGGGGAGAAGAAGGGCTGGTTTTTGGATTTCTTTTTGTCTTGTTTTTTTGCCATTAGGTGACAAAGATATTAAACTAGTCAAAAATCAAGGTCATATGCCTAATTTAGAATTCAAACTCGACCACGCAAGTGCCACCACTTACCAAATGACTAATTCAACTACCTAATGCACAAATAAGCCTCTCCAAAATCAGAACTACCCCGAATTATGAAACCAAATCAAAACATACAGACAATTCCAAACTAGTAATTTCCCAAACCAGCAGTCAATTCCAATTGCAACACACCAATTAGCACAAGGAGATGCAAGTCATAGAAGCAAAGAACCCAAAGAATCACCAAATATCTGTCATCAGCTACGGGAACTAAAGTCTGGCCGCAGCTATGCAATTGAAAATTCTGGCATCAGCTACTGGGGAGGAAAATTTAGAACCTGGAAGTCACCAAGTGGTGACTGTGGATAAGGCTCTAATTGGCGTGGAGTGGCGGCAGCGGCAGTAGGAGATGAGCAGCAGCAATCGGCAACAGCAGTGATGAGTTGCGACTTCCAGCAGCGGTGCAATATTGGAGAAGCTCCGAACAGTAGTAACTGGAAGGCAGCGGCGATGGCAGGTTCGTGGTCGACCTGGAGCAGTGATGGCGAGCGATCTGCTGCAGCAACGGAAGAGATTTCTTATCCCAGTATCGGCGCATCCTCTTCGGCTAAGCTCTAGATGCTGGCGCGATATAGAGGAATGGCCGAATAGTAGCAATGGTAGAAAACTCAGCTTCAACAGTGAGTAACAGTGATGGCCAGCCGCTGCGCGATCGTCAGCAGTTGGTGACTCGCGATCTGCTGGCAAGTCTAGCACTATAGTGACGGAGCTCCGAACAGCAACAGCAGCTGCAAGTGATGGCGGCGTTATTTCCAGCAATAGCGGCAGTTTGGGACCAAGGTTCGAAACATTGGTGATGAAGGCTGAGGTGGCGGTGGCTGCTGATCGGGAAAAGGGAAGAAGGAGGAAAGAAAAGAAAGAAAGAAGAGAAAGAAAGAGAGAAAAAATTAGGGATTTTGGTTTTTTTTTTAAGAAATTGCTGAAAGCATACGAAGAAAAGAGAAAAATAAATAAATAAATAAAAATTTCAAGTTTTTTTTTTGAAACAACCCAGGGATCCCACTGGACGTGGGCACATCCAAAATGGATGGAGTCTTCTGGTCGGGGCATGGAGAAATTCCGAATGGCTGTGGGACTCTAGACGTAGGCACATCCTGACCAAGAAAAGTCTTCTGGTGGGCATCTTGAAAAATTCTGAATGGCAATATGACTCGTGACGCGAGCACATCCTGACCACGAGAAGTCTTCTGGTAGGCATCTTGAAAAATTCTGAATGGCAATATCACTCGTGATGTAGGCACGTCCTAACGACTAAGAGTCTTCTGTCCACCAGATTGAATTGAAGTCAAAACCAAGAATGACCATAACTTTGTACCTGCAACCAAGTGCCTCCTACCAAAAGAAATTACTTAAACTACGCTTAGCAATTTAAACTAAAAGGAACTCAAAGAATTAACAACGTAACAGAATCATTCGGTTGCCTACCAAGAGCGCCTTTCTTTAATGTCTTTGGCTAGACATAGTGAGATTTCACTTCAATCCAAGTAGGTAGGGTCCTCCAAGTTCACCATTTCGAATACTTCCACTTGAAAACCTTCATAGTAAGGCTTGAGACGGTAGCCATTAACCACAAACTTTGCGTTCATCTTCAAGCTCTGAATTTCTACTGCACCATAGTGGAAAACATTAGTAATAACAAATGGACCTATCCAACGGGAGCTTAATTTACCTAGAAAGAGTTTTAACTTGGAATGGTAGAGAAGGACTTTTTACCCAATCTCAAAGGTCTTCCATGAGATTTGTTGGTCGTGGAAAACTCTATTCCTCTCTTTGTAGATCATAGCACTCTCATATGCTTCATTCCTTAATTCTTCCAATTCTTGCAGTTGAAGCTTTCTTTGCATTCCCACTTCATCCAAGTTCATATTACATTGCTTAACCGCCCAGAAAGCCTTGTGTTCTAATTCCACAGGAAGGTGGCACGGCTTCCCAAAAAACAACCTATAGGGAGACATCCCAATAAGTGTCTTATATGCAGTCCTGTAGGCCTAGAGTGCATCCTCCAATCTTGAACTCCAATCTTTCCTATCAAGACGAACCATATTCTCCAAAATGGAATTAATTTCTTTATTAGAAATTTCAGCCTGCCCATTCGTGTGAGGGTGATAAGATGTAGAAACTTTGTGAACAACCCCATATTTGTGGAGTAGAACTGCAATCACCTTATTGCAAAAGTGCTTTCCTCTATCACTGATCATAGCTCTCGGCACCCCAAAACAGACAAAAATGTGAGGCCTCACAAAATCTACGACTACTTTAGAATCGTTAGTCCGGGTGGCTTTTACTTCCACCCACTTCGAAACATGGTCAACAGCTAGTAAAATATACAGATAATCATAAGAAGAAGGAAATGGCCCCATAAAGTCGATCCCCCATACTTCAAAGATTTCACAAAAGAATATGAGGTTTTTGGGCATTTGGTCCATACGAGAAATATTTCCTACCCGCTGACATCTATCACACGATTTGCAAAATAAGTATGCATCTTAGAACAGGGTAGGCCAATAAAAACCATTCTCCAACGCCTTACGGGCTATTCTTTTAGGCCCAAAATGACCCCCACATGTATAAGAATGACAAAAATTTAGAATGGAATTAAATTCAGAGTCACTTATGCAACGGCGCATCACTTGATCTGCACAATGCTTCCAGAGGTAAAGGTCATCTCAGATGAAGTATTTAGCATCACTCTTTAGCTTGTCCTTTTTTGCCTTGAACCAGCTTGTAGGAAACTGATTTGTGACCAAGTAGTTTACCATATCTGCATACCAAGGAAGAGATGATTGAACAGAAAATAAGTGCTCATCAGGAAAAGTCTCCCTTAAAGGAAAATCATCCTTTGCAATAGGCAAACGGCTCAGATGATCAGCAACTAAATTTTCTGCCCCTTTTGTTTTCTCGAATTTCTAGGTCAAACTCTTGCAGGAGTAATATCTACTGAATCAACCTCGGCTTTGCTTTTTTCTTTGTCATCAAATACCGCAACGCTGCATGATCAAAATAAACAATCACTTTAGCCCCTAATAAGTAAGACCTGAATTTTTCCAAGGCAAAAATAACAGCTGAGAGCTCTTTTTTCTGTGGTGGAGTAATTCAATTGGGCTCCATTCAATGCCTTCGAAGCGTAATAGATGGTTTGAGCGGCTTTTCCAACTTTTTGCCCCAAGACCGCTCCCACTGCTGTGTCACTTGCATCACACATAATCTCAAATGGGAGACTCCAGTTTGGAGGTTGAATAATTGGTGGTAAGGTCAATAGTTCTTTCAACTTGTTGAATGCCTGCTTGCAACCATCATTGAACTCAAATGGCACGTCTTTTTGCAAAAGTTTGAACAAAGGACCTCCAATCTTTGAGAAATCTTTAATGAATCTTCGATAGAAACCTGCATGTCCCAAAAAAAAAATGCACTTCCTGCACACTTGCGGGGTAAGGTTGGGAAGAAACAAGATCTATCTTAGCTTTGTCTACTTCAATGCCCTTAGAAGATACCACATGACCCAAAACTCACCCATGTTCAACCATGAAATGGCATTTTTTCCAATTAAACACTAGGTTAGTTTCAATACATCTTCTCAAAATTAGGGTCAAATTGTCTAAACACTCATCAAAACTATCACCGTAGACACTGAAGTCATCCATGAATACTTCTATTATTTTCTCTACATATTCAGAAAAGATGCTTACCATACACCTTTGAAAAGTTGTAGGCGCATTGCACAGTCCGAAGGGCATTCTTCTATTGGCAAAGGTGCCAAACGGACATATGAATGTCGTCTTTTCTTGATCTTCTGGTGCTATGGCAATCTGAAAGTAACCTGAAAAATCATTCAAAAAGTAATAATAAGCACGACAGGCCAATCTCTCAATCATCTGATCAATAAAAAGAAGAGGGTAGTAGTCCTTTTTGGTCACTGCGTTGAGCTTGCGGTAGTCAATGCACTGACGCCATCCTGTAGACTTACGAACTAGAACGAGTTCACCTTCATGGTTTGCTTCTACCGTGATTCCAACTTTCTTTGGGACTACTTGCACTGGGCTGACCCACTGACTATCAGAGATGGCAAAAATTATTCCCACCTCTAGGAGTTTGAGTATTTCATTCTTTACCACCTCCATCATCATTGGGTTCAGCCTCTTTGATGCTTGTCACACTGGCTTTGCCTCCTCCTCAATATGAATACGATGCATACACAAGAAGGGACTTATGCCCTTAATATCAGTTATGGACCATCCTATTGCCTCCTTGTGTTCTCGGAGCACTCTTATCAACTTCTCTTCTTGCATGGGTGATAGTTTAGCTGAAATGATGACTGGTAAGGTCTTCCCATCAGCGGGGTATGCATACTTGAGATGATTCAGCAAGGGCTTCAATTCTACTTCTGGTGCGTACACCACAGAAGTTAACAACTTTTGATGAGATTTAGGTATAAAGAGGGGTACAAGGTCATACCTACTTGTAACAGACGCCAGAGACTGCAATGCTCCAATCATGTACTTCAATTCGGCACTCAACTCCACGTCATATGTTGCTTTCAACTCAAGATGCTTGGTTAAAGCAACTTCTAATTTGTCCCTACCATTCAACTCAAAAACTTCCTGGACCACAGGATCAGTTACATATATTGCAAAAACAGAATGAGATTCAGACGGATATTTCATAATGTCAAAGATATTAAAGTGAACCACCTCCCCATCAAATTCCATTGTGAGGGTACCCCTTTTTACATCAATTTTTGTTTTAGCAATGCTCAAAAAAAGTCTCCCTAATATCAGAGGTGATGGACTAGGGAAGTGTTCATCATGCATGTCAAGTACATAGAAGTCAGCAGGGAACACCAAATCATTTACTTGGACTAAAACATCTTCAATTAACCCATCAGGGTCGGCATTAATGCGATCCGCTAATTGAATTATGATCCTAGTTTCCTTAAATGGTCCTAGATTTAAGGAGGCATAAATACTCTTTGGCATCACATTAATTGACGCTCCTAAATCTAGCATTGTATTCCGAATTTTAGTGTGCCCTATTCCACATGAGATAGAGAACATACCTGGATCTCCACATTTCGGTGATAACTTCCTTTGTAGCACGGCTAATATGTTCTCACCTATCACAACTCGTTCATCTCCTCTCAGTTTCCTTTTGTTAACGCATAAGTCCTTCAAAAACTTGGCATACCTTGGCACCTACTTGATTGCATCCAGTAGAGGGAAGTTTACTTGCACCTTGCGAAACACTTTAGGATCTCTTGTTCTTTCGCTTGTTTCTTTGGCTTTTCCTATCTACTAGGAAGAGGTGGTGAAGTAGCCTTAGTTGTGATAGCCTGGTCAGGGATCACCTCAGGGGTCTTCTTGCCCAATCCTTCCTCTTCTAATTCCCTCTCAATTTGATCCTCATTTTTGTCCTTGGGAATCACTGGTGTGAGGGCCGTGAACTTTACTCAAAATTTTGCTTAGATTTTTCATGAATAATGCTTAAAATCTGTCAGGCGTGCGATGATCTGAAAATTTTGAAAAAAAAAAGACCATTGAAATTGTTGCAAAATGATAGCTTGGGAAAACTTAAACGAACATTCGAGCTCCACTTCGATAAATTAGTTCACAACTCAATCGACCCATGAGTTTTATATCACTCATTCGATTTCAAATGTGCTTAAACAAGCCGCCTATGAAAACCATTACAATCATGTATATAAAGTCTTAAGTGTTTCTTTCTTTTCTTTCATTCCAACTGGCTTCATTCCTAAATTTCTTAAACCAAAAAATTTTAGTAGCTGAAACTATTTTTCTTTAGCAAATTTTGAACCCACCATTCCCTCCAAGCAATTCGGATTTCTCTTCACAATTCCAGCAAGAACTTCTGCCGCCCTTTTGTCACCTCCATATGGCTGCCACTTATCAGTTTCTTGTTGAAAATTTTGGCAGCTTGAACAAGTCATCCAGAAAATCCATCATCATCAGCAGCTCCTTGGATTGGTTAACCAAAATTTTCAGATAATTTTGTCCAAGGCTGATGATGATCACCAGCCCTCATGCCCAATGGAAGAAAGGGGTGTGACACTTGGCATTTTGTTCAGCCATTATGCTCACTTGAGCAAGGCAGCTCAGATTTTTTTTTTCTTTTTCTTTCTTTTCTCTCAAGGTCATCCGAACCTCTCAGCAGAATTATACTTCATTCCTTTTCCATTTCACTCCTCACACACTCCATTCACTTCAGCAAAAACTCTCCCCAAAAAGCTCTCAACTGAGAGCTCTCTCTCTCCCTTTTTCCTCTTGCTTCTCTCTTGGTTACTTCAGCCTTGCTCCAAGAACTTTACCTTGGTTGCAAGCTGCTGGAACTGGAGATGGAATCTGAAAGGAGCTGACTTGTTCTACTCCCATTTCTTGTCTAAGCTTGAGGTAAGAATGTTAGCTTCATACAACTCCATTGGCAGCTTAGAAGATTTTCTTCTTCCCTCCTTAGCTTGTTTCGTTTCTTGTAGCTGGAAAATCGAAGCTGCAGTCAACATCACTTGTTCTTCCATCTTTTGAAGCTGGTTGTGGGTATGGATCATTTTCTATCCTCTTAAACTCATAGAAACAGTTTCTCTTTAAAGGAAAATGTCATGTTGAATGGTAAATGATCATGCATGTGATAGTTGACTTGAAATCTTACCATTATCATACATGCATCCTCTTCATCTTTTCTGGAAATTTGATTACCGATGGGGAGCCGCATTCTTGAGTTCACTAAGCTACCAAAGCCTTAAAATGGTAGTTTCATTTTATCTATTCTATGCATGATCCTTGAAGAGTGGTTAAACTTTCACTTGTACTACTTATTGAACTTTGGATGTTGGTAGTTGAAGTTGTGTGTAGATTGGGGCCTTAGACCCGTTTTTAAATTTCATTTTGTTTCGGTTTTGGCATGATGATAACTGGACCTTTGATACATTGGATTGGCATTGAAATTTCCGAACCTATTTGGTTGGTTTTACTAAATCGTTCCATGCATGTTGATATTTCGATTTCTTGAAGTTCTCCGGCACCTATGCTGGAAATGATGATTAAGCTTGAAATCTTGAACCTATTTCATTCAAGCATCGTGTTAAAATGCTGCTTGGCAGTTTATTTGACTTGCTTTTGCATGTTCTCAAATTTCATGAATGCATGATGAACTTGAATCATTATGACCATAAGCTGGAATTTTGAGCGGATGAACTTGAAGCTTGATATTTCACTGTTTTGATTAATGTTTGATTACCTAATGTTTCATGCATGTCTTGGTGTGTGATTGAGATTTGATGATGACTTGATGTTAAATTGCTGGAACCCAAACCAGGCCTCTAACCGTGGCTAAATAATTGAAAATGTCACAAAGTTGTTCAAAGTTACCAAATGTTTCATGCATGTCTTGGTGTGTGATTGAGATTTGATGATGACTTGATGTTAAATTGCTGGAACCCAAACCAGGCCTCTAACCGTGGCTAAATAATTGAAAATGTCACAAAGTTGTTCAAAGTTATATATATATATATATATATATATATATATATATTTCTTTTTTTTCCAGAAATCAGTGAGCAAAATGGATCAAAACAGAATGCTTGCATCTTTTAAATTACAACTCCAAATCAAGTGCCATCAAGGGCATTTGAAACTAGACCCAAAGAGTTTCGATTCGGTACCTCACATGCCCCGTAACTCATTTTCTACACACCGTGGCGAACCGATGAACATCGCTCAAAAACCAAACCTGCAAATTTCTGGAAATGACGATCTTGAATGATAATGGCCAAATTTGACTGATTTCTAAAATGATTTAGGTTTTGGTGTCTTCTGAGAAATTAAAGAGCTGTGAATCTAGTTTTCAACGGTTCCAAAATCATGCAAGTCGCCCAAGTAGAACTTCCGATTCGATTTTGAAAGAAACGTATGATTAGTTTTAAGCAATGCAAACCGTATGAACTTCATGATTGAAATTTGGTTGTTTGACCAAAATCTTAACTTTCACCATTCGATTTTGGCATGAAAATTTGTTTTAAACATGTAAAGGTTTTTGTGTTTTAGCAAAACCAAAACGGGTAAAACGACCTCAAATTGGTTTCAAAACTAATTGTGGTTACGAAAACTCATTCTGTACCATGATAAGAAATTAAAACAATTTACAAACCAAAACAAACTATTTCTAAGCTATACAAACATGGTATAACATGTTATCAAACTCTTTTGCATATCAACTACTCCACTGTTTCAAACCCTAATCTTGCCACATTCTCAAAACTCGTCCATATTACTTATCTAACCAAAACCTCGATGTCGAAAGTATTTTGCCACGATTGCTACTCGTTAGTAAACCTAATTACATTGTTGTTTTATAAAAGAAGTGAATTGGTCAAAATTGATTTTAATAATTAAAAGTTGATATAGTAATTATGTAGCTCAGGATCCGTCGGTGAACCAAGCAAGGGCGTTGGTACTGAAGCTTTCGACTCACCAACTCAACTTTGACCTAACTAAGGTGAGTGTTCCAATCCGTTTTAAAATCAAATATTTTACTACTATTTGGAAATGACTTGTGAAATATTTTACCCGACTCATATTTGCAAAGAAATGAATTACCACTATTTCCAAGAAAAAAAAATATTTTTACAAGTGCAATAACTTGTGAAGGAATTGTGAGGATTCCTATTTGTTGCTAATTGATTCTTGTTTGCTATGTGTTACTTGTTGTTGATTGATACTTGTTTACTAAATGTGATTTATTGTTGAATAAATGAAACTAGGGTTTTATGTAAAGTAAGTTTTATTACTTATCTTCATTCAAACGTGTTTATGTGGTTTAGTACGTTTTGTTTCTAAAAATAAAAAAAAAAACTTGTTTTCCTTTCGAGGCTTGAGGTGAAGAGGCTGGCTTTCAAGGGCTCCTCGCCCTAAAGTGTATACTTGTTGCACTCTCTAAGGGCTCGTGGGTTGAAATTGATTGTCGGTTGTCCCCGCCTCTAACAACAATACTAAACCACTGTAATTGTGCCTGTGTATGTCAACTTCGCATGACCGTTGGCGGATCCCAAACCAGGCGATCCGCCTATTCCGAAGCCGGCATAGGGTTTGGTCGGTACGCCGGACCGTGGGACTGTTTAAGGTTACCTCGAGTGTACACCACCTACCGACTGTTGGTTTTCGAGCCCGAAATTGGGAGTAAGGGGTTGGCGAATGGGAAAAGTAAAGATTGACCAGTACCGCACTCTGATCGACCACTCAACGAGCAATCAGTATCCTCCCAATCTTGGATCGCTTCTTTGCTTGACCGCTCAATGAGCACTATGACTTTCTAACAGACCATCGTTTCTTAAACCTGTTATGTGGAAAAGAATTTACTGTTTCACAACTTTCCTTAAATGGAAAATTGCCGTACTTGAAAACTGGTCCTATATGGACATTACTGGTTTCGAAAGCTTGTTATGTCTATGTGCTTAGCTGTTATGAGTTTTGGGACTCTCATTGGGCTTAGAAGCTCACCTCATTATATTTCCCTTCCCGTGGTTCTCCGTATTAGATTGCGCGTAAGGAAAGTCCAAGACCAGACCGAACCTTTGAATTTGTGGGTGTAAATATTCATCTGTTTTCAATGTTGGTGATAATTTTGTGAATTACTTTGAATGGTTACATTAAGGTTTTGTGGATCGAATCATGACGGTTGATTGGCTGTAGCTAAGTTAATCAAACTCTATGGATGCATCTTTATTTCAAACCCTAGTTGAACTGATTTGATTGACCGAACGGTGAGAGAGTTAGTGGTGCTGGTCCCAGGGTTCGCTTCAAACGTAATGCCACAACTGGTTTGAGACCTTCAACTTCTTTCCTACTTCTGAGGGTCATGACACTCACATTCTTGGGATTCACCTCAGGCTGTGAAGGTAATCTCCCATCTACCTTGGCTTCTAAACGATTGACATAGCTTGCTAACCACTCATTTAAGGCCTCAGAATTTTGTATGCTGGAGTCCATTTTCTGCTGGAACTATAAGGTGCTAGAAGCCAGGCTCTTGACTATATCCTCAACAGACGTATTGGATAAATTAGAGGGGGGAGGTTGAGGCCTGGGCTGGTATGGTTACTGAAATCCTGGGGGGCGATTTGAAAATGAACCCGACTGCCTGTTCCTATAGCTGAAATTAGGATGATCTCTCTACCCCGGATTATATGTGTTTGAATATGGGTCATACTGCCTTCGGGACATGGGCACGCCACCAGCCATATTTACTTGTTCAGCTTCCTCTTCTTGTAGCATTGGGCACGAATCAGCGGAATGCCCCACATTTGTGCAAATCCCATACACCTTGGCTTGTTGGACATTTCCTACAGCTAGCTGCCGAACAAAGGTTGTCAGTTCAGACAACTATTGTTGCATAGATGACACCTCCACTTCATTTACTCTACGGAAGGATGTATACTGGTGCCAATTTGTTGTGATTTTTTGCCATTTCTTCGATTAGCACCCAAGCCTGACTAGGGGTCTTAATTGCTTATGCCCCTCCACTTGCAGCATCAATGATATTTCGATCAGACAGTAGAAGTCCCTCATAGAAGTACTAGATCAATAATTGTTCACTAATTTAATGTTGTGGACATCTAGTGCACAATTATTAAATCTTTCCCGGTGCTCATACAGGGACTCTCTAGGATGCTGTTTTATGCCGCATATCTCCTTCCGTAGACTTCCAGTCTGGGAAGCAGGGAAATATTTTTCCAGAAACTTTTTCTTCAGCTGCACCTACGTTGTGATACTACCAGCTGGTAGGTAGTATAACCAGTCTTTGGCTGCATCCTTCAGTGAAAATGGAAATGCTCGAAGTTTTATTTGCTCTTTAGTAACCCAGGTGGCTTCATGCTTAGGCAAACCACATCGAATTCCTGGAGGTGCTTGTGCGGTTCTTCACCTGAAAGTCCATGAAAAGATGGTAAGAGGTGAATTAAGCCAGATTTTAACTCAAACGAGGTATTTTCAGCTAAGTTTGGGAAAGTTATGCAAAGGGGTTGTTGAGTCAAATCTGGGGCGGCTAGCTCCCTGAGTGTCCTAGTATTGTTAGCTATATTGTACTCATCTTGTTCAGAGTCACTAGAGTAGTCAGTTTAGGATTCAGCCATTCCAATTGCCAAATTTAACTCAGGTGATGTTGTAGATGACTACCTTTCTTTGTGTTTCTTGGTCTCTTTTCTTAGCCTACGCGCTGTCTTCTCAACCTCTAGATCGTATATCAATTCACCTGTGCAGGAAGAACGAGGCATAAACTAGCAAAAATACCAGAAACAAAAACAAGAATAAAATAAAACTAAAATAAACTAAAATAAACTCAAAAAGGAGCAAATAATTCAGGCACCAGTCCCCGGCAACGGTGCCAAAGGTTGACAGGTGTCGAGCATGTGCAATAAACATTAATAAACCAAACTTGCCAGTAAAATACCCAAAATCCAATTCCAGATACTGGAGTAGGGACTCCGGATGTGCAATGGGTTACTTGCTTCACCCTGATTTCAAGGAGTATACTTGATCCGATATATCAGAATTAGTTAAGTTGCGTATAGTAGCAAATAGGGTCGTCTCTACAGGGATTGGGGAAAATTAGCTCTTTTCTCAGCTACAGGAATGGGGGATTTTGAGAATTAAATGCTAACAAAATATTAACTAATTAACCAACTATGAAAAATAATTAAAAGAGATAATTAAGGGGAATAACTCTAACCAAGGATACACTTCAGAAATGGTTCATATAACTGATCATTGAGGCAAATATAATTCCAACATTCATCAATAAATAGGTTTTTAATTGCCGATATGATCTAACAATTAGTTTCTCCTTACTGTATTGACAGCCAAGGTACGACCATTGACAATTTCTCTAATCCAAAAATAATCCTAGGTACGACCATAGGATTTAATTTCTGATTGCAGTAAAAATTAGAGAAACCCTATTCTAATTAACAAACACGCTACGAGGGTTTATTTAAATTAGATTGTATACTTCCCTGATACAAAACCAATTATGCCAGTTGCTACTAGGATTATAGTAATCAAACAATTACGGATTCAACTACTCGAATTAACAAATAGATTACGTGAATAATTAAATACTGCGCACTTATTTAATCACACACAATAATCACAACCAATAAGGCAGGAAACATACAAATATCAACAAATAGAAGAAATAAATAAAATCATTTAGATCTCACAGTAATAGTTGAACCAAATCCTCAGTTGCCCCTTGACTAGAAAGATGGAATTAGTTCTCCATTAATGGAGAACGAGCCATGCAAAATTCTTGGAAGCTTTTCAATTGTTTTCCTAATTGCCGACAAGAAAAAGAGAAGTAGACGATTGATTGTCTTTCGTTTCTTGCTTTTACCTTGTGGCGCACGAAAAAGAAAAAATAAAGACAAAAGAGGCGATGTCCTCCTCTTCTCTGAACTCCAACGAAAAGAAAGGAAAAAAAAAACCTAAAGAATACTAACTTCCCTCTTTTCTGTTTCTCCCTTTTGCTTTATACTACTACTACCAATTCCTAAAAATAACAATCCTAATCCAATTACTACAAGCTTTCCAAAATAAATGCCAGGAGTTCTTTTTTTTACAGAGTGCAACTCTCCTAATTAAAAATAGCTTTTGGGTTTTGACTTGTATTAGGAAACTTCTTGGTGTCCATCCCGAATCTTCTGGTCTTAAACCTTGAGCTCAAACACATCCACGTACAATTTACTTTAAAATCATCAATTAGGCACGTTTTGCTCTACTTCCTACAATTAACACAAAATACCAAATATAAGTAGAATCAATCAATTAAAGCAATATTTGGTATAAATAAAAAGGAAAATAGGAACAAATATACCGAAAAAATTAAAAAAAATTACCACAGTAATCCTAATTACCACAATAACCACCCTCTAAACAATTCCAAGTACTGGAGCAAGGACTCTGGATGTGTAATGGGTTACTTGTTTCACCCTGTTTCCGAAGAGTTTGATTGACCCAATATACCAGAATTGTCTATGAGAAATTATTAATTTGTATTAGTGGTAAGTAGGGTCGTCTCCTCAAGGACTGGGAAAAATTCGCTTCTTTTCAAATAAGGGAAATGGGGGGATTTGTAAGAATTAAATGCTAACAAAATATTAACTAAATAATCAACTAAGAAAAATAATCAAGAGAGATAACTAATGGGAAAAACTCTAACCAAAGATACACTTCAGAAATGGTTCAGATACTGTTTATTGATGCAAGTATAATTCTAATATTCATTAACAAATAGGTTTTTCACTGCCGATACGATCTGACAGTAGTCTCTCCTTACTGTTCCGATAGTCAAGGTACGACTATTGACTACTTCCCTAATCTAGAAAATAACCCTGGGTATGACCATAGGATTTAATTTCCTGATTACATTAAAAGATAGAGAAACCCTATTCTAATTAACAGACATACTATGAGGGTCCATTTAAATTAGATTGTATGTTTTTCGAACACAAACCCAATTATGCCAGTTGCTACCAAGATTAGAGTAATCAAACAATTACGGATTCAACTACTCTAATTAGCAAATAGATTATGTGAATAATCAAATATTGCGCATCTATTCAATCACACACAACAATCATAACCAATAAATCAGAAAACATACAAATACCAATGAATAGAAGAAATAAATAAAATCGATTAGATCTCATAGTATTAGTTGAACCAAATCCTCAGTTGCCCCTTGACCAGAAATAAGAAAATAGTTCTCCATTAATGGAGAACAAACCATGAAGAAAAATCCTCACTTGGGCAAATATATCGTTTCTTCTTTGTTTGCCCGATGTCTATATTGTTTCCAAGCCAAGAAGATGATTCTCCCAAAACTGCTAATCACACGTAATTTTTATATTCACGTGGCCCGACTTCGTTTCCGCAATCTTTCCCACGTCGAGCAATCCTTCCAAAGCACAACTACTAGTCATCCCATAAGGTAAGCTTCCAGCCACTTTTTCTTTCTTTCCTTTTTTGTCCTCCAAGAAACCAAAAACTACTAATAATTTAAAATCCTACTTTATTAAGAATTCCCTATTCTAAAAGGTTTCCTGATAACAAACATCAAATAGTTCCCTAATAGAAATCAACAACCAAATAAGAAAAAATCATAAGTAATTCCAACACTTCTTCAGATTTTGAATCCTCAAGATTTTGGAAATTGCCCATGTGCCCTTGGAATCTTAGAAACCCGGATCTAGATATCTGACTTAGGCGCACCCACGCCTAACTATCAGGAAAGCTTCTGAAATTACATCTTTTCAGCACAATTCCACCAATTTCTGCAATTAACCACCAATTAAATAAACTCAATAGAATCCACCAGAGAATGCAATTTTTAGTCTAAATAATTAGGAAATATTAACACAATAAATAACTAAAATTGCACCCTATCAAACTCCCCCACACCTAAATGATACTTGTCCTCAAGCATATCCCAACTCAGAAGCACAATCAAGATATAGGACAATCGTAGCAATTCATGCCAACTAAAGCTTCCCATATTCCTCAATAATTTCATAAAAATTAGAATATATCAATTTGACAAACCTCACAGAAAATTTAGCAATTACACTCATTCACTCCAAAATGTAAAGGATATGGCACATCACTCAACTCAACACGATGGAATGTCATTACCATAAGCTTGCTCTTATATCACATCCCACCACTAAATCATGAATTAAATACAAAAATCAAAGGGACTTCCACAAGGTTGTAATGGGCTTTGGTAGAGGCAGGATAAAAGGGATAATGTAGGTGTAAATATGTTAAAGAAAATGCCAAAATTCCAATGCATGAATTTCCTACGACTTTCCACTTCCAAGGCAAAATAGCATTCTATCAACTCAACAATTGTAGCAAAGGTTGGTGCTTACCATAGTCTCAACAAAAAAAGCTTCACATGAGAACACATCAAAACCATTTTCTTCTCTTTTTTTTTCTTTTTTTCTTTTTCATTTCTCTTCTTCTTTAATCTTTTTTCTTCACTTCTTTTTTTTCTTTTTTCTTTTTTTTTTGACTTTTTTTTTCAGGACAAATGAAACAAACAACACATAAAGCACCTTAGCTTGCTACACTTGCTTTTCTCATCTATTGCCTTGCAAATAATACACTAGGCCTCATGCAATGATATTCAAGCATTACTTTAACATATGGGTTCACAAAGAAAGTCTAAAAAGAGGTTTTAGGCTAATAAATGAGGTTATCAAACAAAGAAGGGTTTAACAACCCAAATTGGTTCACTAGGGGAAATAATAAAGGTGGGGTTGTTTTTAAAAGTCAAACGTGGCTAATCCTAAATGCCTTTATGATCTTATTGCACCAAATTCAATGAAAAAGTAATTTTAACATGCATAACCGAGCAAGTTCTAGAATGACTAAACCACGTAGAATACCACTCAACAAACAAAAAATAGAGAAAATTCAGAAAAATTTCTCACAATCAAGCCCAAAAACTCACAAGTGGTCAATAATTGATGTCAAATCCAACATATTCATCAATCAACTCCATCATCGAGAAAAATAGAAAACCCAATTGGCATGAACTTACTACTTAGACCCACATCTCGATTGCATTCATCATTGTTTTCATTTTTTTTTAAACAGAAAATAAAATGCTAAACAAAGGACTAAAGCATATCTAACCCTCCCCTACACCTAAATCCTTCATTGTCCCCAATATAGCAAATAAAGAACATGAAAAAGAAGTAAAATGGGACAACGAAACTTCCTTGAACACGGAGGAGGGTATCAACCAACTATGGCTCGGGGGAAAAAGGTGGGCAGAAACCCACATAGTGGAAGTACTGTGCCAAGTTCTGAGCCATCTTGTTGCAGGGCTTTGGAGAAAAAGAGATAAGGGAGAAAGAAAGAAGAAAGAAGAAGAAAGAAAGAAAGAAAGAAAGAAAGGAAAGAAATTAGGGTTTGGGGTTTTTTTTTTTTTTGAAATAAGAACACCACTGAGAATTGGGAAAGGGAAAGGAAATTTTTTTTTTTCTGGTTATCCACTAAGTTAGGCGTGGGCACGCCTAACTAGTGCCAACACTTTTGACCACGGACAGATATTGCAAGCCTTAGACGTGCCCAATTGGCATGGGCACGTCTAACTGGTGGCGACCTACACATGAAAAGTTTCTCATTTCAACTGAACCTACTTGCTTAATAAGACACAAAAATACTAAAATACTAAAATAAAGAAAATTATAAATTCTTGGATTGTCTCCCAAGTAGCGCCTTTCTTTAATGTCTTTGGCTTAGACATAAAGCCTTATTTGTTCAAGGAGGATAAAATCTCGTAACTCGTTTCATTGTTTTCTTCTCTACATAATCTTCATACCCTTCATAAGTAGAGTAATCTTTATGCATACGAGCTCTTTTCTTCCATTGACTAATGGATGGTGCTAAGCAATTAAACAACAACTTCAATTCTTCACTCACTCCTCCATCATGACTAATTAACAATTTAATAGTCATCATGAATCCTAAATTATTCCTGCCATGAAACTCAAATTCTTTTGGTATAATAAATTTAATTTCATTTACAGGAGATTTAGAATAAGAGTCAACAATATGCTGGTTAGAGGGTGGAGAAGATATCACCATAATTGGAGGTTGCTCACTGGACTCTTCCACTGGAGAGATTTGAGGTTGAGATACTTCATTTTCAACTTCCTCTTCAACTGCATCCATAGATCCTTTCTTCTGAGACTCTTGCAGTTCCTTGCCACTTCTTGAGGTAATTACGCTCCCATTTTCTTCACCGTTAATAATGGCTTGAGGGGGCAATTTTTCAGATATTTGAGATGCCATTTGTGCCATCATATATGCCATTAGAGGCACGTGATCCTCTAGATTTCGAATCCTCTTGCTCGTCTCCTGTTGATATTGATGTATGTTAGTAGCTAGTGATTCAACAATCTCTTTAAGAGATGTTCCTGGGATTGATGATGGTTGTTGTTGATGATATTGCCATCAAAAATGTGGTGGCCTCCCTACATAGCTATAGTTGAAGTAGTCCCACCGTCCTTGACTATACATATTTGAATAAGGATTAAACATTGGTGAGATGGGTTTTGGAATACTCCAACATCACAAACTTGGGCATTCATGTCATCTTGGAGTAGCGGGCAAATGTCAGTTAGATGATTTAACTGGCATATTCCACAATTGTCGACGTGTTGCTTTTGTCCATCACTCAACTTTTGTACAAGAGAGGCCAAATTATCTAAATAAGAATCACTAATAGAAGAGGTCTCATTAATCCAATTGGAAATAAAGTCCAGTCTATCATCAAAATAATGAAAATTAGCAGCCATCAACTAGTAAGAAAAGTAGAGGAGAAATAAAAAAAAATTGAAAAAAATAAATCAAAAAAGCACCAAAGAAACAAAAACAAAGCAAAACTAAATAAAATAAAATAAAATAAATGAACTCAAAAAGAAGCAAACCAGTCCCCGGCAATGGTGCCAAAAATTGATAGGTGTCGAGCCTGTGCAATAATAATCAATAAACCTAACTTGCCAATAAAAATAATCAAAATCTAATTCCAGGTACTAGAGCAGGGATTCCGGATGTGTAATGGGTTACTAGCTTCACCCTGATTCCAAGGAGTATACTTTATCCGATATACCAGAATTAGTTAAATTGTATACAGTGGCAAATAGAGTCGTCTCCATAGGGATTGGGGAAAAATTAGCTCCTTTTTCAGTTGCAGGAAATGGGGGGATTTTGAGGATTAAATGCTAACAAAATATTAACTAATTAACCAACTATGAAAAGTAATTAAAAGAGATAGTTAATGGGAAACCTCTAGCCAAGGATACACTTCAGAAATGGTTCAAATAATTGATCATTGATGCAAATATAATTCCAACATTCATTGACAAACAGGTTTTTAATTGCCGATACGATCTGACAATTAGTTTTTTCTTATTGTATCGACAGCCAAGGTACGACCATTGACTATTTCCCTAATCTAGGAATAACCCTAGGTACGACCATAGGATTTAATTCCTAATTGCATTAAAAATTAGAGAAACCCTGTTCTAATTAATAAACACACTACGAAGGCTTATTTAAATTAGATTGTATGTTTCCCTGACACAAAACCAATTATGCCAGTTACTACCAGGATTAGAATAGCCAAACAATTACGGATTCAATCACTCTAATTAGCAAATAGATCACGTGAATAATTAAATACTGCGCACTTATTTAACCACACAGGGTCACCATAATCAATAAAGGTAGAAAACATACAAATATCAATGAATAGAGGGAACGGTTAAAATAAATTAGATCACACAGTACTCAGTGAACCAAATCTTCAGTTGTTCCTTGACTAGAAGGATGAAATTAACCACACATCACGTATGAAATTCCACCAAAGTTTTTAAAAGAAAATAAGAAAGCCATCTACTAATCTCCTAAAGGGACAAATAGCGAAGGACGGAAGAAAAACGAGAAAAGCTATTGCTGGGTCTTCATTTCTCCTTTGTTTGCCCGACGTCTATATTGTTTCAAAGCCAAGAAGATGATTCTCCCAAAACTACTAATCACACGTAATTTTTATCTTCACGTGGCCCGACTTCTTTTCCGCAATCTTTCCCACGTCGAGCAATCCTTCCAAAGCACAACTACTAGTCATCCTATAAGGTAAGCTTCCAGCCACTTTTTCTTTCTTTCCTTTTTTGTCCTCCAAGAAGCCAAAAACTACTAATAATTTAAAATCCTACTCTATTAAGAATTTTCTATTCTAAAAGGTTTCCTGATAACGAACATCAAAATAGTTCCCTAATAGAAATCAACTACCAACTAAGAAAATATCATAATTAATTCCAACACTTCTTCAGATTTGGAATCCTCAAGATTTTGGAAATTGCCCACGCGCCCTTGGAATCTTGGAAACCCGGATCTGGATATCTGACTTAGGCACGCCCACGCCTAACTATCAGGAAAGCTTCTAGAATTACATCTTTTCAGCACAATACCACCAATTTCTGCAAGTAACCACCAATTAAATAAACTCAACAGAATCCACCAGAGAATGCAATTTTTAGTTTAAATAATTAGGAAATATTAACAAAATAAATAACTAAAATTGCACCCTATTAGTTTGAGTAGTAGCACCCCACCTTTACTGTTTAGTAGGTTAATATTAGTGGCAACTAACGTTAACACACGTTAGGTGAACGTTTAATCTAATCTAAATGAACCCTAGTAGTGTGTTTGTTGGTTAGGGTTTAGGCTTTTCTAGTTCTTAGTGCAATTGAGAAATTAAATCCTACGGGTGTACCTAGGGTTGTTTCTTAATTAGGGGTATTTTATGGGCGTACCTGAATTATCTAAAATCTAAGGAAGAGTAGATCGTTTGAGAGGTTTCCGGCGGCTATAGCCAACCTACTGATGAATTAAATGAATTAACCTTGCATCGATGATCAAGTATATGAACTGTGTCTGAGTAGTTCGATCTTTAGCTAGAACTTATCTCTGATATATTCAATTCTCTTTTATTTTAGTTATTTGCTTTGTTATTTAATCTTTAACTAGATTCAGAAGACCCAGTTGGGTGAAATGATATATTTGTGCAAGTGGTTGGCCAAGACAAACATGGTCATGTTCGCTTGTTTAGCGAATGTGTCAACCCAACGGATTTAAGGGATGACATTCCTGGTCGGAGCACGTGTTATCGTTTTACTCTTCAGCAACAGGCAACATTGTCAAGAATGGAGGAAAGGCTGCAGTGACAAGATGAGGAAATTGCCACTTTGAAGAAAATGGTTTTAGTTCAGCAGAGAGGGGGCGAACCACTTGGCAGCCCGAGATTTGCTTCATCGTCTTCTAGCAATCTGTCAAACCATACTCCATCTCCTACTCGACCCACTATTCGAGTAAGTCTTTACAGCTTCTAAACTTTTAGGTGCTTAATCTGAAATTTGGTTAGCAAAAGTTTGAGTGGATTTTGATTCTTTTACTTGTTCAATCATTTAAAAGGTGGGGAATATGGTTTCCCTCCAAAGTTTATTTGATCCGACAAAAATTGTGGCAAAGGGATATTTGCGTAGTTTGAATCCATTGGATGAAGTTGGGGGACAAACACTTGGACCAAACTAGTGTGAGATACAAGTACAAGTTGTGGTCAGTCCAAATGAGCAACTGAGAAGACCGTATGATTTGCTACAAACAATTCAAGATGCACTTGGAGCACCAATTGCTTGGCTTTATCATTTGTTAATATATCCACTTTTTGCCTTTTCTAGAATTTTGTTGCTAGCTATGATCTATTGATCCCTATGGAATGTTCTAACTAGTTCTGTTACTAACTCCACAACTAAAAATGTGCACAGGTGATGCCAACTATAGATTGACGGAGTTTGATTCTTGGCTTTGATCTGTTATTTTAATGTGGTGATTCCTATGATCAAGTTTGAGGACAGGGATGATATCATCCATGCTAATGTAGCTTAATTAGTTTGATTCCTTCCCTGGATCACTTTCTCCAGACTATCTGTGCTGAATTGATGTTGTTTTTCTTCTTTTCTATTTCCTTCGTCTTATGGGCTTGTGGTGTTGGTAGTTTTTCATCCCTTTTGCTAGCTGAGTCCATTAATCCTTGGCTGGAGTCTGGGCTTAGTACTTTCTCTTTCTTTTTCTCTTTTATCAATGGATGGTAGAATTTTGTATGAGTACTGTTATGACTTGAGCAATGAATTGGCTAGTATTACTAAGTGCATTATGTTCTATTGGGGGTCACTTCTTTTAAATGTTTATCCGAACTATTATGTAAATGGGACCGTGGAAATGTAGCAGGGATTTACATTGCTTCGTTATTTTATTTACAAAAAAAAAAAAAAAAAACTAGCGGTTGAAAGTGTCAGCAAAGCAACACTGCAAACCAATGTATAATGACAATGTAAGTGTCATCAAATGCAATTTTTTATGAAACCTATAAGCATCATTAGACGGCCTATATTACGACATTGAAAGTGTCAGTAAAGCCAAACTTCAAACAAGTCTCTAACGATGCATGAAAGTGTTATCCAAAGAAGTTTTTTATGACATTTATAAGTATCATTACACGGTCTATATTATGACAAACCAAAATGTCTTCCTAGATTTCGATAGTACTATAACTATAGTGACACCTGCGATTGTTAATACAGGGTATTTGTATTGGCAGTGAAGGTACCATAATAGATATGTTTGCTTGACACATTTGCATGCTATTAGGCTATCCCCACATTTGGAAGGCACGACACACGTCCGAGGTGTCGAGAAAGGAAAAGTATCAACTTAAACTGTATATACTGACACTTGTAAGTGTCAGGAAAGGCCCTTTTTGTTGTAGTGACCTAATGACATTTATTATTCCATTGCATTTGTTCAATTGCGCGCCAGATTAAACTTGAATTCTAAAGAGAATACTTTCATCCCACTTCATCAGTATCCTAAAGGTATTTATTAGACAAAAGAACCCGTAAAAAATATGGAAGTTTCATCCTTGATAATATGATATAGGATATGATAATCCATGACAGTATCTTATAGGATATGATAATAGATATCCGCATGAATAATTGATAGAATTGATCTTCAATAATATTATCACAAGATAGAATTTCCTATCCATGCAATACACGTAAATTCTTATCTCTAATGCACATAATGACATTTATTATTCCATTGCGTTTGTTTAATTGCCAGAATAAACTTGAATTTTAAAGAGAAATACTTTCATACCACTTCATTAGTATCCTAAAGGTACTTATTAGACAAAAGAACCAGTAACAAATGCAACTTCATGGAGTAGATGGAGGTTTTCATCCTCGATAATATATTATAGGATATGATAATCCATGATAGTATCTTACAGGAAATGATAGTCAACGTTTTCTGAGGTTTATTTCCATAAAAGCTGCATTGCACTAATAGTCCATGTTTCCTGAGGAGTACTTTTATAAAAGCTGCACTGCACTATCTCATGCAGCCGCCACCTCATGATCCACCAGAAAATTTTCTAATTTGTCGATCGAAGTGTCTACAAGCTAAAGACGGGCACATGAAGATGTCGATCACTAAATTCTTTTTCAGAATTTACTTGCTGCGCTAGAACATAGGGTGCAAAGAATGTACATTTGCCATGTTGGTCATGTATGATGTAGAAAGCTTGCACCATTGACCAAGGGAGAAAGGAAGGAAAAAAAGCATTAAGGCAAAAAAAAGCTATCATTATAACTGCCACTTCAAGGGCAAAATTCAGAAATATACATCTATGCATTAAGATTTCATAAGTGTAGGGAAGGGGCAGTACGCAGAAATTTAAAATTTTATCCATCTCCCAAAGAGAATTCACTCTAGTTCTACGTATGACTTACAAAGGGGGTTCTAAAATTATCTTAATTCACAGATGGCGTCTCTGACTTGTTTGAGAAGACTGAGAATCCCCTGAGTAGCAGTCCAGATGTCCTGCCTCTACTGTAATCCACGCGAGAGTGCTCCTGGATTACTCCTGATCGTCTCTACGATCTATGTGTGTGTGTGAGTGAAGAAGAGATGCTAGCCTTTCTCACTCTAACTCACAGACTCTCTGTTTTTTCCTCTGGAGAACTTTTCTCTCTCGTATTACATGTAAGTTCAACCAACACACCTATCGTAACATCTCATGATATGGAGAGAGAGAGAGATAAGAGAGAAGGGAAGAGGATAGAGTCAGGTGGTTTGATTCAAAATCAAACCACCGTAACATCTGATCTCTTATCCCTTTCTGTTATCTGACAGATAAGAGATAACCACTTTATCTTATCTGTCAGATGACTCCAGGATTTATTTATCTTTATAATTAAACCCCAGAAGTATTTATTTTCAAGCCCCTACTTGGACACACAATTTAATCCAGAACCCAATCTCTATGCGTGTGATCCAATAGGTCCCAAATACACTGGTAATAATTATGAATTATAATTCTTAAAAGAATTAGATAAAATAAACACCTTTATTTCATCATTAATTACAATAATTAATTATTCATAATTATAAATTGTGAGCGGTGTCTAGCAACACATCACAACCACCCAGGTATTCGGAATTGGTCAAGGGGAATTCTGACCTAACCTTTCCATGAAAAATTACCGTGTAATTATTATCCTTTCACCATCGATATCCAATTAGTCAGGGAATAAGGAACAAGTGCCAATTCCCTAGTGACTAATTAATTTTCTAGTTCCCGGAATTAACCTTAGATTAGGTTAACTTGAAGACATTCTTCAATTAACCTAATGTAGTCGACTACTAAGGTTACATTCCAACCAGTAGCCTTACCGGATATCAGCTCCCACTATTGGAGTGGTGAATCCTCTCTTGATCACTCATTATTTTTCCATGCTTCACACTACCCCCAATTTCTATTCTTTAAGTTACTCTTGGTGAGTAACAAGAAACAGAATTAAAAGGTAGTGATTCACACTCAAGATACTATGGTGATCTCAAGTCTAGGATCACTTACACAATTTTCCATAAGAGATTCAACCATTGGCACTAGATATCCTAATAGGATCTCTGTGTGAATCACTCCAATGAATTAGTATTCTACAATTCATGTACACATTAGCCCAAGTATCCCTATACCATGGTTGATGAGAACAACCACTACTTACATTAAGTAGGGGCTAACTGTGTACTAGTCTGTCCGTATTAATGATGTCCTGTCTCATTAATACTATGACTAGGGACATTTAAGAATATTTATTATAAATGTGATTGATATCTCATAGTCAGCAACTCTTGTGACTATCATCACATTAATAAATATTCTAAGGACTTTACCGCTATATCATATATTAAACAGATAAAATTGGAAGTTCATAAAATACAAAACTTTAATTAGGAATGTATTTAAACAATATAATTGTTTTAGGGCATACATTCCAACAACCTCCCACTTGCACTAAAACAATTCATTCATAATTCTTAATCCAAATGAAAATACATGACTATTATGTTTCTTTTGAGATAGTGTCTTAGTAAGAGGATCAGCTATGTTATCCTCGGACTCTCTATCTTTACATCATTCCGCAATGATTTCCCAATAAGGTTAAATCTTCTAAGTACATGTTTGGACCGTTGATGAGACCTAGGTTCTTTTGCCTGGGCAATAGCCCCATTGTTATCACAGTACAGAGTTACTGGATTGACAATGCTCGGAACCACACCAAGTTCAGACACGAACTTCTTGATCCAAACGGCTTCCTTAACTGCCTCCGCAGCTACAATGTACTCAGCCTCTGTTGTAGAATCCGCTGTGGTGTCCTGTTTGGAACTCTTCCAGCAGACGGCACCTCCGTTGAGAGTAAAGATGAAGCCCGACTGTGACTTACAGTCATTCTTGTCAGATTGAAAGCTTGCATCTGTGTAGCCCTTGACCTCCAATTCACCATTTCCATATACTAAGAACAAATCTTTAGTCCTTCTTAAGTACTTAAGAATGTTCTTAACAGCTGTCCAGTGACCTTCACCTGGATGAGCCTGAAATCTGCTCGTGACACTCAAAGCATGGGAGACATCTGGTCTTGTACATAGCATAGCATACATAATTGATCCAATTGTCGAAGCATATGGAATATTATGCATCTTATCAATCTCAGCTTGTGTCTTAGGACACATGCTCTTAGAAAGACTTATCCCATGAGACATAGGTAAAAAGCCCTTCTTAGATTGATCCATGATAAACCTCTTTAGCACTTTATCTATGTATGTAGATTGTGAAAGACCAAGCAGCCTTTTAGATCTATCTCTATAGATCTTAATACCCAGTATATAGGCTGCCTCTCCCAAATCTTTCATGGAAAAGTGTTTGGACAACCAACCTTCACTGATTGTAATATTGGGATATCGTTTCCCATTATTAATATATCATCCACATATAATATAAGGAAAATGATTGAACTCCCACTAACTTTCTTGTAAACACAAGGCTCATCCGAATTTTTGAGAAAACCAAACTCTTTGATTGTCTCATCAAAGCGGATGTTCCAACTCCTGGATGCTTGCTTAAGTCCATAAATGGACCTCTGTAGCTTGCATACCTGATTGGAATTTGGCAATGTAAACCCTTCAGGTTGTGTCATATACACATCCTCTTGCAGATTCCCATTAAGGAATGCAGTCTTTACATCCATTTTCCAAATTTCGTAATCAAGATATGCTGCTATTGCAAGCAATATCCAAATGGATTTAAGCATAGCCACTGGTGAGAAAGTTTCATCGTAATCGATTTCCTCTTTCTGCTTGTAACCTTTGGCCACCAGTCTAGCCTTATAGGTAATCACATTACCATCCATGTCAGTTTTCTTCTTGAAAACCCATTTGCACCCTACGGGTTTTACCCCTTCAGGTGGATCAACCAAGGTCCATACCTTGTTGTCATACATGGAATCCATTTCAGAGTTCATGGCCTCTAACCATTTGGAGGAGTCTGGACTGTTTAGAATCTCTTGTTAGGTAGTAGGTTCGTCATCTTGAATGACTAGTACATCATTCCCCTGACTCACAAGAAATTCATATCTCTTGGGAGCGGAGTGTACTCTTACTGACCTACGGGGCTCTTGAACGTCCACAGCTTCCGTTTGTGCCTCATCACTATGTGGCTGAACCCTTTCTTTAACAGGTTGTTCTGTGTTTGTTTTAACATTTTGAACTTCTTCAAGTTCCATATCAGTTTGAGTGTCTTGAACTTCTTCAAGTTCTATTCTACTCCCACTACCCCTTTCTAGAATAAACTCTTTTTCTAGAAAGATGGCATGCTTTGAGACAAACACTTTGTTCTCAGTTGGGTTGTAGAAATAGTATCCAATAGACTCTCTTGGATACCCGACAAACAAACACTTGTCAGATCTAGTTTCAAACTTATCCTGACTCCTCTTCACATAGGGCAACCCCAAACCTTCATGTAAGACAGCTTTGGTTTCTTTCCTTTCCATATCTCATATGGTGTGAAAGCAACAGCCACTGGTACCTCTATTAAGAGTATGGGAGGTCGTGTCTAGAGCATATCCCCATAACCATTTTGGGGCACTCGAATGGCTCATCATGGACCGCACTCATATCTAATAGGGTGCGGTTTCTCCTTCGATACACCATTTAGTTGTGGTGTCCATGGAGGAGTCCATTGTGGAACTATTCCATTTTCCTTTAGATAAAACCGAAATTCATCGCTTAAGTATTCACCACCACGATCAGATCGTAGTATTTTAATACTTTTACCAGTTTGTTTCTCTACTTCATTTCTGAATTTTTTGAACTTTTCAAAAGATTCAGACTTGTATTTCATTAAATACACATAACCATATCTAGAATGGTCATTTGTGAAGGTAATGAAGTATGAGAATCCACCTCTAGCTGTGATTGTCATTGGGCCACACACATCAGTGTGTACCAGCCCAAGTAAATCACTGGCCCGTTCCCCTTTACCAGTAAAGGGTGTTTTGGTCATTTTTCCAAATAAACAAGTCTCGCATACATCATATGATTCATAATCAAATGAGTCCAAATACCCACCTTTGTGTAATTTGGAAATGCGTTTCTCATTTACATAACCAAGCCTACAGTGCCAGAGGTAAGTATTATTCAGTTTATCTAACTTCATTCTCTTTTCTTGTATATTGAGAATTTGGTTGTCAAGATCTAGAATGTATAAACCATTATTCCAATTTCCAGAACCATAAAACACACCATTCTTTGAGAAAGAACAACATTTATTCTCCTGGGTTATCTTAAACCCATTTAAATCTAGGCAGAAAATAGAAATGATGTTCGTTGTAAGTGTTGGAACATAATAACAGTTTGACAACTCTAAAATTAACCCACTGAGTAAACTAATATAATAAGTTCCTACAGTTAAAGCAGCAACCTTTGCTCCATTGCCCACACGTAGGGTTACTTCTCCTTTACCCAACTTTCTACTGTCCTTTAGACCCTGCATAGATGTGCAAATGTGTGAGCCACATCCAATATCTAATACCCAATAGTCAGATTTGGAAGTGGAAACATTAATCTCAATCATGTATGTACCTGCTGATGAAGCTTCCCCAAGCTTCTTCTACTTCAGACTCTCCAGATAGGCCTTACAGTTCCTCTTCCAATGTCCATTTTGTCCACAATAGAAGCAGGTTGCCTTGGACTGGTCTGCCTTAACCTTTTTGGGCTTCTTGGCAGGCTTGTTATTGGGCCTTTTGGGTCCTTTTCCTTGCCTCTTCCTTTTACTGGATGAAGCAACAACAAGCACTCTAGTAGGGCCCTTCACCTTCTTGATTTCTTTCTCAGCAGTTTTCAGCAAATTCAACAATTGAGGTAGTGTGTGCTGCAGATTGTTCATCTGATAGTTCATAACAAACTGAGAGAAAGAATCTGGCAGAGATTGAAGAACTAAATCAACATTTAGTTCTGGGTCCATCTTGAAGCCCAATTCAGCTAATTTCTCAATTAGCCCAATCATCTTCAAGACGTGTGGAGCAACAGGTGCTCCCTCCGCCATCTTGCACCTGAACAGTTTTTTGGAGGTGTCATATCTCACCGTCCTAGATTGTTGTTCAAACAACTCTCTTAGGTGTTGAACTATTTCATATGCCCCCATGTTCATGTGCTGCTGTTGAAGTTGGGGAGTCATAGAGGCTATCATGATACATGAAGCCGTTCTATTATCATCCCTATGCTTCTTGTAAGCATTCTTAACAGTAGCAGGTGTATTAGGTTCGGGTTCATTAGGTATGGGCCCATCAAGTACATACTCGATTTTCTCGTGGGTGAGAACGAGTAGGACATTGCGATGCCAGTCGAGAAAATTTGTGTTGTTTAGTTTACAATCAGTAAGAATGGTGCGTAGGCTCAGATTGTTACTCATTCTACAACAAAAATGAAGATAGAGTTTATTAGAAAAAGTTTTGTTTAATAAAAATCATAAAACTTCCAAATTTATGATTTTATTTCCACTATTTTTTCAAATCAATTACCCTCTAAAATTGATCCGAGATTTCTAAAAATCCATAGTGGCTAGAATCCCGTCTTAATTATTTTTGACCTTGAGTGAATCCCAACAAATAAAAAATAATCTTAGCAGGTAGGTACTTTACCAATTACAACCCTTTGTAATTTCTAGATCCGTTAGGTATCAACTCTTGATTTTACATCTTATGTATTAACCTAAACCTTGCCTCTAAAATTCATGGTCTTGAGTGAATTCCAACAAACCATAATTTTAGTTAAATCAAACCCATCATTCTTAAGAACATTTCTTATAGTATAAAACATGTAGTAAGTAAAGCAGTTTTGGGTGAATCCCAACAAACTAGTACTTAATAACCACATTTTGTTTAATACTATAATGATGGAAGGCAGTCTTGATTTAATATTTAAATTTGAGGGATTTATTTCCTTTTCCCAAAACATTTTAATTTAGTTTGAGGTTTTCGAAAAACATTTGACGGTCTCATCAACATTCATGCATATAAATATTTCACAAATAAATATAGTGTAAAAATAAACCGTGGATGGTTGTGGATATTTCTAAGTTAATTTCCCCGGCCATTAGGGAAATTAACGGTTGACTGGGGTAAAATCGAATTTCCTCCTTGTGGTTGCACTGCTCCTTTCTTCATCTTCCAATTTACAATTTCTACGCTAGAAACATAATTTCCTATCATCTATTCCTATCTATTGTACATTACAAATAGATATGAGAAATTCCGAGTTACATTCAGGGGGAGATAGATGAGGAGAGAAAATACAATCAGAAGAAAAAGAAAGGCAGGACACGCAGGCCCTATTTTTTTTTTTTTAAATACAACCATTCAACCAATCCACAATCATATTGGGTTTCTATCTACAACCATCCACCATGCATTCATACAAATTTAAACAACTTTAAATTAAATGAAGGCATGAAAAACAATCATTCATGAATTATTTGGATTTTATATATATCAAGATCCCAAACAAATTTTGAGACCATACATGTGCAGAGAATTTTGGTAAAATAACTTTATTAGGTCATTTTAATTTCCAACAAAATTAGAAAATAATTTGGAATATTATTTGAATTAATCAAATTAAATTCAAATTAATTCCTGACCTAATAAAACATGAAATATAAAATTTCACAGCAAATTTTAACAATTAAAATTCAGATCAGTATTAGAAAATTTTCAAAAAATGAAAACTCAATTTTTCAAAATTTGAATTTCACAGAATTTTATTTCCAGAAAGATCCACGAGATGATCCGCGAAGCCAGTTCGTGGATCCACGCTGTGCGGATCAGTTTTTGGAACGGATCCATGACCCTGATCCGCGAGATGTAGCTCACGGATCCCTATCGCTGGATCGTAAACCGAGGTCGTTTAACAGACCTCGCTAATGGGATCCGCGCAATCTGCGAATCGATCCGCGAAACTAGTTTGCGGATCCCACCATGTTTCTGAAACGAGAACAGCATCAGCGAGGTGAACCTCGCGGATCAGCCACACCTGATCGAACCGATCCAGGAAAGCTCCTCGGATCTCAAGGCCACGGATCCGGTGGTGACTCACGCTCCAAGAGCTAACGATTGGCTACTGTGAGAAAATCATCGACAACAACAATTGCAATGCACTTTGAATCAACAATTTTACAATCTATTCAAGAATCAAAATTGTCCAGATTACAAATCTACTTTAATCACATTAAAGCTACAATTTTTCAACCAAAAATCTGCACACATATATACATACACCATCCAAACAAATTAAACCCATGAACAACAACATTAAGTTATACGTAAACGTTAGAGATGGCTCATACCACCTTAGGAACTGGGCAGCAGTAGCGGAAATTTAAAATTTTACCCCGCCCCACCAAGATTCACTCTAGTTCTACGTATGACTTACAAAGGGGGTTCTAGAATTACCTTAATTCACAGGATGGCTCGACTTGTCCGAGAAGATTGAGAATCCCTCGAAGCAGCAGCCTGTATGTCCCCGCCTCATCAGTAATCCACGCGAGAGTGCTCCTGGATTACTCCTGATCATCTCTACGATCTATGTGTGTGTGTGAATGAAGAAGAGGTGCTAGCCTTTCTCACTCTAACTCACAGACTCTCTGTTTTTTTCTCTAGAGAACTTTTCTCTCTCTGTATTCTGACTATCAGAAGTTCAACCAACACACCTATCGTAACATCTGATGATATTAATAGGAGAGAGAGAGAGAGATAAGAGAGAAGGGAAGAGGATAGAGTCAAGTGGTTTGATTCAAAATCAAACCACCGTAACATCTGATCTCTTATCCCTTTCTGTTATCTGACAGATAAGAGATAACCACTTTATCCTATCTGTCAGATGACCCCAAGATTTATTTATCTTTATAATTAAACCCCAGTAGTATTTATTTCCAAGCCCCTACTTGGACACACAATTTAATCCAGAACCCAATCTCTACGTGGATCCAATAGGTCCCAAATACATCGTAATAATTATGAATTATAATCTTAAAAGAATTAGATAAAATAAACACCTTTATTTCATCATTAATTACAATAATTAATTATTCATAATTATAAATTGTGAGCGTGTCTAGCAACACATCACAACCACCCCGTGTATTCGAATTGGTCAAGGGAATTCACCTAACCTTTCCATAGAAAATTACCGTAATTATTATCCTTTCACCATCGATATCCATTAGTCGTGGAATAAGGAACAAGTGCCAATTCCCCTAATGACTAATTAATTTTCTAGTTCCCGGAATTAACCTTAGATTAGGTTAACTTGAAGACATTCTTCAATTAACCCAATGTAGTCACTACTAAGGTTACATTCCAACCTGGCCTTACCGGATATCAGCTCCCACTATTAGAGTGGTGAATCCTCTCTTGATCACTCACTATCTTTCATGCTTCACACTACCCCCAATTTCTATTCTTTAAGTCACTCCTGGTGAGTAACAAGAAACAGAATCAAAAGGTAGTGATTCATACTCGAGATACTATGGTGATTTCAATTCTAGGATCACTTACACAATTTTCCATAAGAGATTCAACCATTGGCACTAGATATCCTAATGGGATCTCTGTGTGGATCACTCCAATGAATTAGTACTCTACAATTCATCTACACATTAGCCCAAGTATCCCTATACCATGGTTGATGAGAACAACCACTACTTACATTAAGTAGTGGCTAACTGTGTACTAGTCTGTCCGTATTAATGATGTCCTGTTTCATTAATACTATAACTAGGGACATTTAAGAATATTTATTATAAATGTGATTGATATCTCATAGTCAGCAACTCTTGTGACTATCATCACATTAATATATATTTTAAGGACTTTTACCAGTTATATCATATATTAAACAGATAAAATTGGAAGTTCATAAATTAGAAAATTTTAATTAGGAATGTATTTAAATAATATAATTGTTTTAGGGCATACATTTCAACAGTAACAAGATATCGAAGAAAGAAAGAATGAAATAACATTAAAAAGAGAAAAGAAAGGAGAAAAACTGAGTCTTATATCTTAGCTCCTCTCCAAATACTACCAAAATTTACTAGCGTTGGTTGCTTATGTCCTTGCATGGCCGAACTGCTCCATAAACGCTTGCTGGCCATACTTTTAAGCTTAATGACCAGGTCCTTTAGGGCTAGGTCCAGAAGCCAACCTTTCAAGCCAATACGACATCGTGTCTCTTGCTTTTGTATACACCGAAGGAAATGTATCCAAGTGACTGGCACCAGCGAAGTCTTCCTCCGTCAGTAACCTTGCTGCCTCCACATGAACTTGGCCCATACTGGCAACAAAAATGACCAAAACCAATAGAAGAACTGTAGCTTTTCTGCAATCCATCTTGAACGCGAAAATCAACTAAAACCCAGAAAAAAAGAACAAATTTATCAGCTCAAAAATGTAGGTGACTTTGTTGATTCTTGGTTATGCTTGCTATGGATGTTAATTTGTAGCAGAAGTGTGCAGATGCTGGGGTATTTGTAGTAGGAAGGTTGGAGTTGGTTTGGAGTCATGTTTGACACTTTGAACGTAAAACGGTTGAATATGCCGCAACTTACGTGTTGACCAAGGAGATGTAATATTGAAGTGGTCTTAAACGTGGTCTGATTTTATCATAATCGAGGGGCTGAATATGTGAAATTTTGAATGCAACGGGGTGCTTTTTTATGTGTCTCTTGGCTGTGCAGTATGGAATCATTCAAATGCTTAAGATTTACCACGTGGATGGAATTTATTGCAATATGGCTGGAGGGTACATACGAATGCATTTGTGAGACAAAAGAGATGCACTAATGCTTCTAATAGGTTGTCAACCGTACGTGTTACTTCTATAAACTATGTTGTGCAAGACGTAATATAATAGCATTATATATATATATATGTAAAAATTTGCTCTTTCTTGCTTTTTAAATCTCACTTTTTTTTCCTTTTTGTAAGAGCAAATTTTTTTTGAAAAATTTTTTTTACATATTTTGTAAACAGTGCTAAAAATGATGTATAAAAATATTCTTCAAATTTTAGAATTTCAATTAATTTTGAGTGTTAACTTTCAGAAATGGATGCTTTGACGATTGTTCTTGCCCCTCTTTCGTTGCAAGGGTATTTTTGGGGTTTGAGCAACGTAGCCAGTCGAATGGATTAACGGAAAAGTATATGCTTGTGCAATGTTGATTAATTGAGTCCGAGGTTTGATGTTCTGCACATTTTCTTGGTCTCGAGTCTTGAATGGATTAAGCACTTGGTTAATGGAAGTAGCTTAGGGGAACCCACTAACGTGCTGCCTTCCTAACTAAAATTACATATTTACCCTTACAATCAAATGCTTTTGTGATATTCTCCAGCCGGACAGCACATTACATAAGACACGTGTAGGACATTGCCGGAAATTAAAAAAAGAAAGAAAAAGAAAAACTTGATTCACATGAATTGATTGTTGTGTTGTGCTGCTTCTTTCCTCCCTAAGAGTGACCTACTATATTTAATCAAAGGGTGTGCGAACGATTTTTAAACACTTGAAAAGGTAGAAAAGGAAAGACAACTAAAGTATTCAGATTGACAAACTAAGTAAAAGGAAATTTGGTTACCAGTCAAGATGGCTGGCATGCGTTCCAAAAAGTCAATGTTTGACTTCCGCTATGTAATTTATATTATCTGCTCTAGGAAAAGAGAAATTGGTCATATATATTTCAGAGAGCATATTTTTAATATATATTAAATGATGAAGTTTATCCGTTGACCAATTACAAAATTAAAAATAAATATCAGCAAAAATATTTAGATATTTTTCCTATAATTGGTGGATAAAAAGTTAAGATTATGCATCATATAAGCTCTTATCTTAAGCTACAGAAACCTGGAATTTTTTTGTAAAAATTTAGAAGTTCAAAGAAAAAAAAAAAAGAAAGCTTTTAGAGTGGAAAAATGTGTCGAGAATATTCAACCCACATAGACCTGTAGATTATTACACAGAATTTTTTGGTGTCCAGTGGTTTACTATGATTTATTTGTTAAATATTTGTCATATCAATTTCAGAATAGGATGGAGAAGACATACTTGTTCAGAGAGCAGAGCTTCAAAAACTTCTTGAAGTTAAAAATATATAAACATGACTTCTTAAGCTCGGGCTGGACTGATGGTATCATGGAGTCAGAACATTTTTTTTTCACACCCCAATTTCCTGTTTCTTTCTTTGGTCAGTTATGTGATGCCAAATTTTAAAAACTATCAACTATTTTACTTATCAAAGTCACCCAATTTTGCCTAGAAATCAGCAATAACTTTTTCTTGACTACAGAAGGAAAAGCGAAAACAATTTTCTTCTCCATGTGCCTAATGACTTTGAAATTTATCCCAATTTGGACTTTGTCTGCCGAGCAAAATAGATACACAGTCAATTGTATTTGCTGCTGTTTTCAGTTTTTTTTTTTTCTATTTCACAACAAAATAAGAGTAAAGAATAATTACACAAGCGTTAGCATGTCTATATTATTATTTAGTTCCAAGCTCGTTTATAAAACTGAATGAAATTTTTTTTTTTCAATTGGCGTGGAAACTATAAGCATGCAACACGTGATTGGGCATTTTGTGACTGAAAAATGCTTTGGCATATATATACGTTATTTTTTCAATAGAATGAGCACCAAGTGATTTAATTATTGATTAATTGTGACTTTGTTGCTTCCATTTTAACGTGGTATATACCAGATATTCTTTGGTAGAATACTAACTTGTTGTGTATTAGATTAACAAGTTATATATTGAAATAAAGATTAATTTCAATCTACTATGTGTATGCACTATCAGGTTTCAATGCATGCTGTGTGTGTAAAATTTGATTTTCAAATTCAAATTAAGATGCATTCAAAAATAGTGAATATACTGTTAGTAATGACAAGGTTGAGTCCGTGTTTTTTTTTTTTTTTTAGAGAATTACAGTTTTGATCCTTAATGTTTGGACTATATGCCAAACTGGTCTGCAATATTTCAGCCAAAACAAATCTGTTCATCAAAGTTTGTGATTTTGGATAGATTTAGGACAATTAACAGAAATGGAGCAATAACTAATGGTCATTGTCAAATTGCCATTAGTCAACAACTTTGACTTTGCACTTTTGATCTCAAATATTTTGATTTTGAATCATTATGTTTTTCTAATTTTTAAATTGTGATATTAAAAGTTTTAGCATGAATTGAGATGCAAATTACAATGAAATAGTATTAAATAGATGGTAATAATTCTAATTCAACTTCTTTTTCTTCATTTTTATTTTAAATTCATTTATTCAAGCTAAATAATATATCATATATTTCTTTTTATTTTGCATATTTAGTCTCAAATAATTAATTGACAATGAGTTTTATTATTTTTTATTTCTAATGATAATTAAAGAATTAATTAAATATTTCTTTAAGATATAAGTAATATATATTTTTTGAAAACTAAGTTGATCTTTTTGGGCAATTTAATTTGTTATCAATTGAATTTGAAATGAAGTGACATTTCATACACATTATGTAAACCACTAAATGATTATCAAGATACAGAGATATTAAAATAAATACTTTAAAACTACAACATTGGAATGTTAAAATTGGAGGGAAGACAAGAAAAATAAAAGATATTTTTTTAAAGAATTTCTAAAATTATTTCACATTGATACTTACCTTCACCATAATTTATTAGTACAATAAATAATTACAAAAAAAAATTTCTAGTAGTGACTATAATAAACTTAGATTATAAAACTAGAATCCTACTTTTCTTCTACTACTTTTTGTTTTATGTATTCTTGGTATATTACTATTCAATTATAACTTATTTAACAAAGATATGTTATTTAGGCCATGATGATGTTGTGCAAATATAAAGTGTTTTAATTAATAGTGAGAAACAAAAACATACATATATTACCAAACATATGATATATTATTAGCATGAGTAAATGATTCTTACTACCCATGTAATACTATTTTATTCTAATTTGTATCTCAATTCACACTAAAACTCTTAATATATCACTACTTAAAAATTAGAAAAATATAATAATTCAAAGTCAAAATACTGGGGACCAAAAGTGTAAAGTCAAAATTATTAACTAATAGTAATTTGATATTGACTTAGTCATTATTCCTTTTTGTTTGTTGTCCTAAATCCACTTAAAATTACAAATGTTGGGGACCAAATTTATTTTGGCGGAAACATTGGAGAACAATTTGGCATGCAGGCTAAGCATTAGGGACCAAAATTGCAAATTTTCCCTTTCTGGCCCCTACGGGTACAAACTTATTTAATCTCGTAGTAAAGCTTCTTTAACATGAAGGTAATAGTGTAATCAACCCCTTCTTGAAAGTAAGCCCGGACTAACAGACGTGCAAAAATTGCTCACTAGAAATCTTCAAGTATATATTATCAGTAATTTTCAAAAGGATGAATCTAGAAATACGCGAAGCAGTCCACAAACTGTACAAGAAGAAAACAGAGATTTATTGCCCAAAAACAAAAAAAAGTGCCAAAAACAGCGTTTCGCAGTCCTTAATGTTATCCTTAACTTGATCAATGATTTTCAAGGACAAGAAATCTTACGAAACTTTGAATATTTGTTTCGATGCATAAGAGATCTTTCAAGAATGAATCAAACGTAAATTTTCTAAAAAATGAATCCAGAAATTCAGGAATCCGCACATTGTACAGGAGGAAACAAAAATTCTAGATATCAACTGTATTTTGTCCGATCCCATGAATTTCTTTCAGAACTTTGTAGTATCTTGAAATGGGCTTTCCTGTTCAGGCTGGAATTGGCTGTTCTTCGTAATTCTAATTAGAATTCAACTACAATGGCTAAGTGCTGATGAACAAAATTGGAGGGAGTTAGAGTGTAATTGGAGGGGGTAAGAGTGTAATTCACCCAAAAGAATAAAAAGTTAGGACCCTCGAGTTAAAAATCAAGGAGATTATATTTGAGATACAGCTACCTGATTACAACAGAAGATAACAAGGAAATCCTTAAACTTTAGAGCACTTTTTTTTTTTTTTCAGTGCACCAAATTTTCTTAGATAAGTGATGAGTAAAGTTATAGACCTGGTGAGGTTTTATTTATTTATTTATTTATTTATTGGCTCAAATAAGAGATGGTAAGTTTCTTATGGCTCAAAGTTCTTTTTATCTTGAGATGTGCTTATTTATTGAGGAAAAATAGCGTTCTCCCGATTCTAATGTATACATGTTTTCTGTTTATATTGGAGTAGAGATAGCGAAAGAATATAATCAGACAAGCAAGAGAAAATTCACTAAGATGACATGTATATGTGCAGTCTGACTTTATATAGATAGATATCCTTAAATTTAGGAGAAGTTGTTCATGATTAAATTTGTAAATAATTAATAAATTAGTGTAAACATAAAGAAACGGAAATTAGATACTGCCTTAGATCACATATTAAAGACATAAAAATTATTTTATTTTGTACAAGACGTAAATTTACTATATTATTCTGCAGATATCATATATATCTTCGGTTTTCAGAAATAATGTACAAAGTATTATTCGAGTTGTACAATTATGAAATTTTCAGAATTTGGACTAATTAATGTTGACTGTCAACTTTGGGAACGGTTGTTTGTTATAAATTGTTCGCCCATCTTTCAGTTGGAGGGGTATTTTGAGAATTTTGTCTATGTGGACTGGCTTGATGGTCTGGGTAAAGAGGAAAATTGTGATTTTGGAATTGAGTCCAAGGTCTGAAGATTTGAATGGACCAGCTGCGAGCTGCCTATTGTCTGGGTCTTCGCTCTTGTATGGACTGAGCACGAGGGTTGTGGAAGTGGTTTGGGGGAATCCATAAAGCTGCTTCGTACTACCTAAAATTACATATTTACCCTTACAATTGAACGCTAGTTTCTATTCTTTTTGCCATACCCTCCAGCCGGAACCCTAACCTACTAGTAAAAATAATAATAATAATAATAATTTACAAAAAGTAAGAAACAAAGCTTATAAAACATTGCTGGAATACAAAGCATTGATTCATATAAATTGATTGCTGTGAACGATTTCCTCCCTGACTGTTATATACTAAGGAGCCGTTTGATTCGAATTCCACTATCGGTATCATAGAATGGTCAATGATAATGGGTTTTGATAAAAACACACAGTGTGTTTGTTAATGTGAAATGGATTTTATAATTTATTATTTTTCTTTTTCATTGTTTCTTTTTTTCTTTTCTTTTTCTTTCCATTTGTTGAAATAGTAGCATTTTATTTTCTTATTTTTGCATTTAATGAGAATAAAAGGGTAATTAAGATGATTTAAGAAGAATAAGATGGCAACTAAGATGATTCCCTAGTAACATGTGGGTAATCAAAAAACCCATAGAAGAGGCCTATGATTTCCATTAATTTATTCCCATTGACCCTAACCAAACATTTTATATGGATATAATTGAATTTGAAACCCATAGTAGGGGTTGAAACCTATTTACCAAACACCCCCTAAATTTAATCAAAGGTGTGCAAACGATTTATATAGAAGTGGAAATGGTAGAAAAGAGGCGACAATTAAAGAATTCGGATTAACAATTTGGGTAAAAGGAAATTTGGTTAGTGGCCAAGATGGTTCCAGCAAGTGCCTAAGAAGTCAATGTTTTGAGTTCCAGTATTTAACTTAAATTTAGTTGTTGTCGTGAAAGAGAAATTTGTTATGGCCACACAATAAAAACATATTGCGATATATTTTAAATATTGAAGTGTATGTGTCAGCCAATTGCAAACTCCACCCAAAGTTAGGATGATTTTTCCAACTGGGATTATAAGTGGTTGAATAAGGATTGGTTTAAGATGGTCGATTGAAGTTGCTAACATTATGCACTTGTGCAACATAACGGATAGAATAATGATTTCCATCATAATTAGAGTAATATGCAACACGTACATTAGTACCACTTGCATTTTGTTCATTTAGTAAATTAACCACATTATGCAAATAAGCATTTAACATATTAATAGCATCAAGTCCATACATACTGGCCGGTCTTCTAGGGTTAACTCTCTTATTTGCCCATTGATAGTTATCTAAGTTCAATCAAAACTTGAGCTTCTTCAGTAGATTTTTCCGTTAAACCTCCACCGGCAGTGGTATCTATATTAATCTTAGTTGAGAGATTAAGACCATTATAGAATGTTTGAATAATCAACCAGTCGAGAAGGCCATGGTGGGGATATCTCCTTTGAAGATCTTTGAATCTTTTTCAAGTTTTATATAGGGATTCTCCTTCAAGTTGACCAAAATCTGTAATATCCGTATGAAGTTTCACTATTTTTCCAAGAGGAAAATACTTATTTTAGAATGTTTTAGACAATTCACTCCATATAGTAAAAGTGTTAGGCAGATAAGATTTAAGTCATACCTTTGCTTTATCAAAAAATGAAAAAGGAAATAGACCTATAACAATATCTAGATTTTCTTCTATAAATAATGTAGTTATGCACGGTATAAGCTCTTGTTGTGAGCTACAGGCTACAGCAACATCAAATATATCATATTTTAAAAGTTTAAAAAATAAGAGAAGAAAGGTTTTAGAGTAAAAAAATGAGCTGAAATATTCAGTGCACATAAAATTGTACGTTATACTTCATTTTTTTGGTTTTACAATGGTTTACTGTAATTTATTTGTTAATTATTTGTCATATCAATTCAGAGTATGATGTATAATATGTACTCATTTAATTTCTTTTCCTTCTCTTATTGGTCGAGCATCTTCAAACCTGTCATATCTTCTTTGGGTCATGTTAGATATAATAATTCCTATTATTTTTTGGCTGGTGGATTAATAGAAAGCAAACAAATAAGATCCTTTCAATGGTTGAGATTTCAAGAATTAAAAGTTCTAGATTCTAACCCCCCCTACTCCTTCTCCACTCCTTAAATTCCATCCTTCCGTTACTTGAGGGGCCAAAAAAAAAAAAAACCTCAATTGGATTCAGAAATGACTTCAGTTTTTTGGTCAGTTATGTGATGCTAAGCATTGTAAAACAATTGACCATTTTTCTTTTAAAATCCGCCCATTTTTTACTTCCGAACCAGCAATTGTCTTTTCTTGACTAAAGAAGGATGTGCAAAAATAATTTCCTTTTCTAGCTGTCTTATGACTTGAAATTTTCGCATATGATTTTGAATATTTGTCGGTCAAACAAAGTAGGCACATAGTCAAAGGTATGGCCAGCTATACTTCTATTTTTTTCGTTAACTGAAATATTGTAGTCAAGAATAATTGCACAGAAAAGTTAATGGTCTCTAAATTTTTATCATTTGTTTTAACCAACTTCAAGAACTATCTAAGTAGGAGAGACTATTATATTACCATGTTTTTCAGTCGGATGTACAGCTGCTAATGTCCTATTCTTAAGTTACTTAGGATGCCTCTTACACAAATTAGTTCATGACATATCCATGAATAATGACGTTTATACAAAGGGAAAGTTTGGTCTCGTATCTTTGGCGTGTTGACCAATATAGTCTCATTCTCACATTCACCAGAATTAACCAATTTAATTTAGTTCTTCATCTCGAAAATATGTAGCCAATGCATAACTCTCAGCAACGAAGTGGATGTATCTAACGCATCCGAGCACGTGCAATTGTATTGCCAAAGTTCAAGGAAACAAATTAAAATGGTTCCTCACATTCAGTAAAAATCCTTTTTTTAACACTGAAAGTGGTGTAAATTGGTCCCTCATATATACAAAACATGCCATTTTAGTTTTTGAACCTGTTTCCAACTAACTATCTGAACAAACAAATTGTACACACTAGGTGCGAATAAATTAGTGGCAAAATGGGGGGGAAAAAAAAGTCATATGCCCAACAAATGACATCTTTTCCCATCTAAGACCTAACGTAATCTTAAGGTATGAAAAGTCTAAATCTGATTGAGATCTGACAATTCAATATTTTGTACTCTAAGAGTTTGAGAAAAAGAGTACATGTCAGTTATATTATACTAAGTTTTATTAAGACATCCGACTATTTCGCTTATTAAATCCACCCAATATGGCCTCAGAGCCATCAATCAATTTTTCTTCAGAAGGAAAGGCAAAGATACACACACGCACACATATATACATACATACATACATATATACATATATACATACACACATACATATATATATGTGTATATATATATATGTGTGTGTATATATGTATGCACGTATGTGCGTGTGTGTGTATATATGTATGACTCGAGAATATATATATGTATGCACACAAGCATACAGTCATAGTTGTCTTGAGGATTCCTTATTTGATTTTGAATTTTGGTACATATACATATATATATATATGTGTGTGTGTGTGTGTGTGATACGAACCCACTATGAAGGTTTGAACTCGTATCCCACAAAACCCGGATCTAAACGAAGAAATCAAGTTGATTTGCAGAAGAACGCTTGACCCCTCTAAACCCTAGAATGTGAATCTTGAATTGAATCTCAACTCATAATCTATTGATTTAGTGAACCAAAGTTGTTGGTAGAAGACCCACAATCAAGGGTGATTTCTTAATTGATAAGTCGGAGAACGCTCGAGTGATTTCTCGAGTATTTAAAGAAAGATCTCTTAGGCAAGAGATGTTGCTCACACAAAGTGTTTGCTGGAAATTTTTATTGAATAATAATGTGTAAAATTCGTCCATAAGAAAGGCCTATTTATAGGCTTAAATAAGACACAAAAACCTAGCTTAACTTGGATTCACTTAAGTGATCCTTTCCTAACCTAATTCGGATAAGGATTATGCAATATCCTTGTGGCCAAAATTTGACTCTAAAAGTACCAAATAAACTAAATTTTAAGAAGCTAATTTTGACTTTATTACACTAATTAAATTGGCCGATTACATTACTAAAATAAATGACTCAATGCCTTGCTAAATGACGAAAACATAACAAGCAACAGTAGATGAACATAACATGGATTGATTTGCTTGCTATGCTCCTTCCTCTTGATCCAAGGCTTGAATAAGCGTATAAAGAGTAGGATCATCCTGCTCAAGCCCTTGGATGACGCTTGCATGGCCAACTTGATCTTGAACGGTACAAACTAAAACTTGCATCAACTCCTTAAGCTTCTTAGCTCAAGCTCGAGTTATTGGACCACTTGGAACCCTTTGAGCATCATGGTCAGCCGTCCCCCTCTTTGCATCACTATATATATATATATATATAGTTGTCTTATGACTTGAGAATTCCTTAGTTGATTTTGAATTTTGGTCCCCCAAATATAGCCATTTTTGGTGCTTTTTCTTCATCTATTTTACAGCGATATAGGAGTAAAGAAGTAAAGAATAATTGCATACAAAAGAATCTTTTGTGCAGCTAATGTTTTGTAAGTATGCCTATAAAAAATTTCAATTACTAACCTGCTTATAAAACTGAATGCAATATCTTTTAAGTAGTATATGTACATTGTTTAAGTATGCATCCACAAAAATTATTTGGGCATTAATTTCTTGGCTGAAAAACAAAATTGAGATTTTATATATGTGATTTTTTGTATGAAATGTGCAAACAATAATTACTTGATTTTGTTGCTTCTACAGATGCTATATCACCAGGTCCACGAAAATATCAAATACAAAAAAAAAGAAAGAAAAACTTTTTTCTAGAGGTATTCTTGCAATCAAACCCCTATAAAATTCTTTAAGGTGACAACGAAGTGATAGAATACAAACAGTAGTACACGAATTATTAGGAGTAGGAAAAAACCTAACTCTAGGGGTCTCTACTGGGCATTTTTGCCTCAATGATATGCTTATCTTTATTAATAAAATTCAAGGGATAAATCAATTATAATCTTCAAAATTTTGAATTTAGAAATACGGGAAGCAGTCAACAAAATTTATAAGGGGAAAGAAAAAAATCTAGTAATCTATTGTATTTTTTCCGAGCCCCTGAAGCTCTTTATGTATTTAGTATCTTGAAATGAGTTTTCCTCTACAGGAATTATCTGTTCCTCTAAATTCTGATGGTCTCTAATTCTGTTTTGTTTCCTTCGAAAACTTTCTAGGAAAGGCAACTAAGTTAGTAGATCTTTCAGTTGGAGGTAGAACTTCTAATGTTATTATGCCTATGTTATTCAGGATATCTAACTCTGACACAAAATTCGCATTTTTTGCTTACTCACATTATCGATAGTGGTTAATAATGCACCAATGACTTTAATACAAACGCCAGACAAAATTATTTAGGGTGTTTCGTAAGACAAACTTTTTGGTCTATCGGAATGTGGGAAAATTATGAAGCTGTATCTTATATGATGGTTCTAATTAGGGAAAGTACTCAGAATAAAAGCAGTAAAACTCCCACGACATACAGTAAAACCTCCATAAAATAATATTAGATAAATTAATAATCTCTATTAGATAATAGTTTTTTTGGTCCTAACTTGAGGTAACAAGCAAAATTAATAATTTTAATAAAATAATAAGATAATAAAATTTTTTAAAAACCTTATATAGCCTTTTGATACCATTCATATTATAAATTAATAATTCACTAAAATTACATATCATATTTGAGTGCACGTGGGATGGTCTCTGCTAGACTCACATAATGCCTTACGCATTTGACGAGTCATAGTTGATTTACGAATACCTTTTAGATGGGATGTTGTAACTTAGCAATGAGATTTGTAGGAAGATTTTGTATTTATTTATTATAATAAGACTTTCTTATCATTTATATAATCTGATTCATTGCATGGGGATATCTGTCATTAAGTATTACTAAATCTTTTTGACACCTTGATAATAGAAAAATAATATCAATTACTACATATTGAAGATATTAATAAAATTAAACTATATTTATAAATCAAGTAAATATAGATTTGTTTATATTCCTTAGATAGAACTGTAAGTAGACTCAATAAATTCATAAAATATTAATTTACTGATTAATTAACACCTCTTTAAATTAATAAAATTTATATATCCCAGTGATATTAATTTATAGAAGTTTTATTGTATATCCTCCTTAGTTTGGAATAAAATATTAAAATGTGTTTGACATATGCGAGATCATCTGAGAATTTTAGAAAAGTAAAGGAAATGAATGGGAAAACAACAAAAATCTGATGGACAATTTCTTCTTAAGTAAAGTCCCAAATGAGGTGGACTGAAAAACCAAGTAAATCACACAATTTGAAGCATATGGGCAAAGAAAAAAAAAGCAGAAAGAAAAATAAAATATAAAAATTAAACTTCACCCCCTGTTTCACACCTTTGTGTCACTTTCTTCCACTCAATTTCATTTATCATCACTTTATCCAATTTTAAACCTTGTAGGACAAAATTGCCTCTTTCATTCGGTTTCTTTTCCTTTTCCCTTTCATTTTTTGTTCCGTTTTTTAAGACAACATTATTGGTAATAAAAGTATAATAATCATTTTGATGCCTTCCTAAATTTTGTCAAAGAAGTGGAACCATTATGTAAACACGAATAACAAGATTAGTTCATAATTTTATTTGCTAAGATGATAACTGACAACCTATTCTACTAGAATTTTTTTTTTAAATTGTTTGAGAACCATTGTTCTCACGGAGAACCAATTCCACTATTTTATTAGTAGTAACTTGAAAGAAATAGTCTTGAAGTCTCCAATTTTTAAGCCTAACCAATCAAGATGAAAACAGCACGAAATACCCACCCAGTCAAGCACAATCATAATCCTTTTAGACTCTTAATAATGGTCTTGTTCTAGTTAGCAGTCAAAGTTTTTCACCATACAATGAGAAGCGAATTCTATTAGAAAAAAATGCCTAACAATGCTAACACTAATAACTGGAATAAAAAAATATGAACATGTTTGAGTCGTGCTAGATAGCGCTATTCTAAGAAACTACTTCAGCGTGTTGAAACGTTTCCCTAGGATTAAACAAGCTTTCTTCTTTCTTTAAAGAAGGAAGATGAATAGCAAACTACCAGTATATCTAGCAGAGAAAGAGAGAATAAGGAAAGTGAGGAAAGAGCAAGAGAGGAAGAGAGAATACAAGGAAATGTAGTGGTACGAATAAGGAAACTAAAGACCTGATATTTATAGGAGAAGTTTAGGAAAAGAACCGTTAGAAAAGTATTCTGCAGAGATCTTATCTCATTTAGGCAATGTGTTATAACGTTTTGACCGTTGCAGAATTTTAGGCAACGTGCATATAAGATTCCAACGTTCTAATTGTTGATAAACTTTAGGCTGTACTTTAACTCATGCACGCAAGGGGGGCAAATCCGTCAGTTTGAACTAGATTAGCCCAACTCAACTCACTCCTCATGCTTGCGAGCCCATACTAGTTCTCAACTTATCATAGGTCTAATAAAGAGTCAAGCATTATACACCGATAAAAGGTCTCTTTTATTTTTCAATGTGGGATAGACATCTTTTGAAATACATTCATTTACAACAATCTCCCACCTATTTCAAAAGATTTTGAATAAAAGAGTAAAAGAGGAAAGAAAAATTTGCTGGATATGTTTGGGTTGAACGTAATTAGTTTGGTATCTTTTGGACTATGAACCAAACTTAGACTAATAAAATATGTTCTACAGAATTATTGGTGAAATATGAATTTTTATGAACCAATAATTCTTATTCTATGGCAAAAATCTTATCAATCACATTATAACCCATAATTTGCTATTCAACACAGTTTTGCGCAATTAGGCCGTACACCTGCTTGATTGTTCATGAGAGCTCTAAAGATTCTGTCAAAAATCTTATAGGAGAGCCCCCACTCCACTCTCATAGAGGTGAATTTATCAAGTGTATACTGTTCTAAATACAACTCTCTAAAGGGATATAAATTTACTAAGAGTATTTAAACTTAATCTCACAATTACTAGCAGTCAAAGCACTTATCTCAGAAAGGATTTAAATTTCAAGTACTTTACAGTCAATATCGACTTGTTATTACCCATATGAACTTACTTCATGGGATCACCAATCATATAGGCTGGGTCAGTATCTCTATTGACAATTGTTGGCCTAAGTCCTATCTCCCTCGTAGTTTGACGAATTAATTTTCTTCCTACAGGTTTAGTCAAAGGATCGGTCAAATTCAACTCTGGCTTCACAAAATTAATGGAAATAATTCCATCTCTAAGTAGCTGCTTTACGACATCATGTCTCAATCTCATGTGTCGACTTTTACAATTATAAGATTTATTTTTTTGCAATAGCAATAGTCGCTTGACAATCATAGTGTATGGATATCGGAGGCAATATATCCTTAGTTGAACAAATATTAATTAAATAATTCTTTAACCAATCAGTCTCAGAACCAGTCAACTCCAGAGTTATAAACTCTGATTCCATAGTTAACCTAGCAATGATTGTCTGCCTAGCTGATTTCCAAACTATTACACTACCACCAAAGGTGAACACATAACCACTAGTGGATTTTGTATCATTTGAATCAGAGATCTAATTAACATCATTGTAACCCTCTAATACAGTGGGAAATCCACTATACAGGATACCAAAATTCATGGTGCCTCTCAAATATTTCATTAGTCTGACTAATGCAAACCAATGCTCATGATTGGGATTGTGAGTATATCTACTCAGTCTACATACAGCATAAGCTACATCAAGTCTAATAAAATTCATTACATGCATCAGACTCCCAATAATCTGAGCGTATTTAGCTGAGCAACTGGGTCACCACTGTTTTTCTTTATTTGAGTGTTAACATCATAAGGAGTGCTTACAAATATCACATCATAATTTTCAAACTTCCTAAGAAGTCTCTCTGTATAATGTTCTTGTGACAATATTATATGATCATCCATCCTTATGACTTTAACACCCAATATAATTTTTGTTTCACCCAAATCTTTCATATCAAAGTTAGAAGACAAGAAATGTTTAGTAATGTTGATAGTACTTAAATTTCTATCAAATATAAGCATGCCAAGAAGACAAGAAATGTTTAGTAATGTTGATAGTACTTAAATTTCTATCAAATATAAGCATGCCATCCACATACAAACTAATTATCACACATTGATTGTCTAAAATTTAACATATACACATTTATCCACTTTTATAGACAAAAACCCGTCTTTATCAATACTTGATCAAATTTCTTATGCCACTGTTTACGAACTTGTTCTAGGCCATAAAGAGATTTAATTAGTTTACAAACCTTATTTTTTGTCCAAATACAATACATCCCTTAGGTTGAAACATATAAATTTCTTCTTCTAAATCACCATTTAAAAAAAGCTATTTTGACATCCATTTGATGTACAAAAAGTTTATGAATAGAAGTTAAAGCAAATAAAATACGAATAGAAGAAATTCTTATTACTGGTGCAAATGTGTCAAAATAGTCAATATTTTTATTTTTGAGAAAATCCTTTGGCTATTAAACGAGCTTTGTATTTTTCTATAGAGCCACTGAGATTATATTTCCTTTTAAAAATCCATTTGCAACCAATAGGTTTCGCACCAGGAGGTAAATCTACCAAAATTCAAGTTTATTTTTCATAATAGAATCAATTTCAACTCTAATTGCTTCTTTCTAGAATTTATTATCAGAAGAGGAAATAACATCAGAATATGTTAAAGGGTCATTGTCAACAAGAGAAGTTTGAAAATCATTTCCACATGAAAATTCTTTTCTCGGCCTTTTACTCCTCCTTAGTTCCTCATTAGAGGTTATTTCTTTATTTATTTCGATAGGTTCATGAGAAATTTTATTAGACAGTGGAAAAATATGTTCAAAAAATTTAGCATTTTTTGTCTCAATAATTGTATTACGATCAAGCACATCACTTCTTAAAACAAGAAATCTGTATGCAGCACTTTGTTCAGCATAACCAATAAACATACAATCAGAAGTTTTAGAACCTAATTTTCTTTTATTAGGTTCGGGCAACAAGACTTTAGCAAGACATCCCCATACTTTTAAATATTTAAAATTGGTTTATAATTTTTCATAACTCATAAGGTGTTTTGCCAGTTTCTTTATAAGGTATCCTATTTTGTAAGTGACATGCAGATAACATATCTTCTCCCTGTAAATTATCTGGAGCAGGAGAACTAACTAACATAGAATTCATCATTTCTTTTAATGTTCTATTTTTCCTTTCAACTACCCCATTAGATTCTGGTGAATATGATGGTGTCATTTCATGTATAATGCCTTCACATTCATAGAAAATATCTAAAGCTAAATATTCACCTCCTTTATTTAATCTAATTCTTTTTATCCTTTTATTAAGTTGATTTTCTATTTCAGACTTATAAGATAAAAAAATATTATGAGTATAATCTTTATTTCTAAGTAAATAAAGTTTAGTGTATCTAGAATAATCATCTATAAAAGTAACATAATATTTCTTACCACCTCCAGTCATAGTTTGTTTCAAGTCACCTAAGTCTGTATGAATTAAACTTAACAATTCAGTTTCTCTTTGGACAGTTATACAACTTTTCTTTGTTATTTTAGTTTCTGCACATATTTCACATTTGTCCATTTGATCAATAATACCGGAGATTAGGGCACAAGATTGCATTTCGTTTATATAATTTATATTAACATGTCCTAATCTAGCATGCCATAAAGAAATTGAATCAACAATATAAGCAGAAGAAAAACCATTCTTATTGATCAAATTGGAAATATTAAGTACAAAGAGTCCCTGATTATATTAGCCTTTCCCTACAAACACATTCTTTTTGGTCATTACAATTTTATCAGATTCGAATGACACTTTCACCCCAACTTTTCCTAGTAAAGCTACAGAAACTAGATCTGCCCGAATATTTGGCACATGCAGCACATTATTAAGGGATAAAGTTTTTCCTGAAGTGAGTTTCAAGAACACTTTGCCCATTCCAAGAACTTCAGCAGTTCATGAGTTTCCAAGGTAGACCATCTCTTCATCATCTCCTATTGGATTATAGGAGGAAAACACGTCTCAATTTGCACATATGTGCCTAGTAGCCGCACAGTCTACCACCCACTCTCTCACATTGACTGCAATGTTTACTTGTAAAATGACTGTAGCAATTATTTCATCTTCTTTGACTAAATTAGTCTTAAGAGGATTACCATTTGCTTTGTCATCTTTATTATATCTGTACTGAGCAACATGGTGTCCTGATTTTCCACAACTATAGCAATTGCCTTTCCTTTTCTTAAAATTGGGATTTTTTGGTTTGTAATTGGGATTCCTAGGCTTATTATTTTAGGACTTATTGGCGTACCTCTTATTGTTGTTTTGTACCACATTAGCTTTGAGAGTCATCTCTTTTGTTGTGGTAACTCTTAACTCCTTCCTGTTTGAATCTTCAATTAGGATGTCTCATGAGCTCATCAATGGTGTAATTTTCTTCCTTGTGCTTCAAGTTATTTTTGTAGTCGGCCCATGATTTGGGTAGTTTTTCAAGTAGCATCCCTATGGCAAACTTCTCGGGCAGCTCGATATCTTCATTTTTCAGATTCTCGAGTAACATTTGGTACTCCGTGATTTGAACTTCCATTTCCTTGTCATCCATCATCTACCATTGGTTGTACTTTCTCACGACAAATTTTTGTTTGGTTGCATCTTCAGCAGTAAACTTCGTTACCAAAGCTTCCCAAATTTTCTTGGCTTCTTTGCAGTTAGAGTACACGTCAAATAATTCATTAGAGAGTGTTTATAAGATAGGTTGTCGACATACCTTATTGACATATTGCCACGATTCTTGTATGTTGACATCCACGGTTGCAGCAGGTTGAGATTCTATCAGTTCATACTGTGACGCCCCACCCTTCCCTAGGGCGAATCCAAGAGAAACGGCCAACTCTTGCCAGGACTCACGACGAAACCAAATATCAATCAAACATTCACCCATGAAACCATCGTGAAAAGGTATTAAAATTACTGACAAATTCTCACAAAATACTAACCCTAAAATTACATCAAGGTTACATTGATAATGTGAGGGCCGTGAAATTAACCTAAAAATTGTTTAAAAATCTCATGAATAATTCTTATAATTTTGCTTGAGCGTGTGCTTAATCACGAAAAAAAAAATTTTTTAAAACCATCGAATTTGTTGTAAAATGATAGCTCGGGAAACTTACGTAAACTTTTGAAATTCACCCCAATAATTAGTAAGCAATTCAATCGTCCAGTAAGTTCCGTCTAACTCATTCAATTTCAAATGTACCTAAACGAGCTGCCTATGAGAACCATTACAATCATGTATACAAGGTCTTAAGTATCTCTTTCTTTTCTTTCATTCCAACCGGCTTCACTCCAAGAATTCTTGAACAAAATTGTAATAGCTGAAACCATTTTTCTTCAGCAATTTTGAATCAATTCTTCCCTCCAAACAATTCGGATTTCCCTTCACAATTCCAGCAAGAAATTTAGCCACCCCTTTTCCACCTCTACAAGATTGCCACTTGTCGGTTTCTTGCTGAAAATTTTGGCAAATTGAACAAGTCATCCAGGAATTTCATTATCATCAGCAGCTCTTTGGATTGGCTTAACCAAATTTTCAGATCAATTTGGCCAAAGATGATGATGATCACCGGCCCCCATGCCCAATGGATGAAAGGATTATACCATTTGGCAATTTATTCAGCTATCTATGCTCACTTGAACAAGGCAGCTTCTGTTTTCTTTCCTTCACTCAAGGCATCCGAAGCTCTCCCTCTTCCCTTAAACATTTTCAATCCTTTCTCCACTCTCTCATTTTCACTTACACTTCTATTCTACTTCAGTTTTCCTCCTTCAAACTCTCACCCGAAAACCTCTCTCACTCTCCCTTTCTCTTGCTTCTTTGGTCGATTCAGCCTAGCACCAAGAACTCACCCTTGATTGCTTTGGGCAGAGGTGGAAACTTGGAAGCAGCTGCCTTGACCTCTACCTCCGTTCTTGATCAAGCAAAAAGGTAAAAGATGTTAGTTAAAACTTCCTTGGCAGCTTAAGAAATTTCCTTGCCATTCTTAGCTTGTCTCCTTCTTGTAGCTGGAAACCGAGACTGCTCAACTAACATCTCCACTTGTTCTTAGCCTTGAAGCTGGTTTAGGGTATGACTTATTCCATTTTCTCTGTAGCTCAAAGAAATAGTTTTTTCCCCTTTCCAAAACATATCATCTTGAAGGATGAAATGCTCATGCATGTGATGAATAGCTTAAAAATCTTGTCATGGCATGCATATACCCTCTTAATCCTTTTCTGGAAATCTGATGAACTGATGAGGCGCATCATTCTTGGTTTCTCTAAGCTGACCGAAGCCTCCATGGCAGTTTCATTTCTTTTTTCCATGCATGATGCTTGAGAGTAGTTAAACTTCCACTTGTACTATTTTACTTGCTTAGAGACCTCGGATTCTTGCTATTTTGAACCAAGATTGGCACTTCCGACCTTGAGGAGTGTTAGCCAAACTTTTGTAGATTTGGCCATGTGCATGCAATCTTGACTTCCTAAGTTGATCACATGTTGAGAATCATGGTTAAAATGTTTGAAATCCATCCTTCTTGTTCTAAAAATTTTAAGAAATACTACTCATTGAACTTTGGATGTTGGTAGTTGAAGTTGCGTGTAACTTGGGGCCTTAGAACCGCTTTTAAAACTTATTTTGTCTCGGTTTTGGCTTGATGATACCTGAACCTTTGATACATTGGCTTGGCATTGAAATTTCTGAACCTATTTTGGTTGGTTTTACTAAAATCATTCCATGCATGTTGGTATTTCGACTTCTTGAAGCTCTTAGACACATATGCTGGAAATGATGGTTGAGATCGAAATCTTGAACTTATTTCAATCAAGCATCGTGTTAAAATGCTGCTTGGTAGTTTATTTGACTTGCTCTTGCATGTTTCCAACTTTTCATGAATGCATGATGAATTTAAATCATTCGGACCATAAGCTGAAATTTTGAGTTAATGAGCTTAAAGTTTGATATTTCACTGTTTTGCTTAATGGGTGACTACCTATTGTTCTCGTGCATGTGTTGGTGTGTGACTAATAATTGATGATGATTTGATGTTGAATTGCTGGAACCCAAACCAGACCTCTAACCGCGTGGCTAAATAATTAAAATTTCGCAAAGTGTTCAAAGCTACATTTTCCAGAAATCAGTGAGCAAAATGGATCAAAACAGAATGCTTGTATCTTTTAAATTACTACTCCAAATCAAGTACCGTCAAGGGCATTCGAAACTAGACCCAAAGAGCTTCGATTTGGTACCTCACACACCACGTAACTCATTTTCTACGCACCGTAACGATCCGACGAACATCGTTGAAAATCAAGACTGCGTTTTTGTTAACCAAAATGGTTTCGAACTTTATTGTCCAAATTTGAGTGATTTCTAAATTAAATTGGGTTTCGACGTTTTCTGGAGAAATAAAGAACAATGAATGTAATTTCAAATGGCACCAAAACCATGCAATTCACACGAGTAGAACTCCCAATTTAAATTTCGGAAGAAACCGTGGCAAACTAGTTTTCACATAAACACGCCCTATGAACCTTATTTGTTACATTTGGTCATTTGATAAAATCTCGATTTTCGAACCCAAATTCCGATTTACAAAATTGTTTTAGCCGTGAGGGTAGTACTTCAAAAAGACCAAACGGGTAAAATAAAGTCACATTGTTTTTGAACTAAAATCACGAAAGCTTATTTTTAGTACTATTACAAATGAAATTTCACAACCATTAGTAAAATTTCTAACCAAGACAACCCTCTTTTAAATTCCAACCGTAATTACCTTACGTTTTCAATTTCTTTTAAAATATCACTATTTAAATTTATTCAAACCCTAATTTTGCCAAAACTTTCAAACTCTTTTATCTTGACCTAATTAACCAAAACCTCGATTTCGGAATTCATACCACCAATTTTCATCACATCAACTCGTTTAGTAAAACCTAATTATACCCTTGTTTTCGTGAGTGAATTGGTCAAAATTGATTTTAATAGTTAAAGTTAAATTATGTACCTCGGGATCCGTGGGTGAACCAAGCGAAGGCGTTGATACAGAAGGCCGAATTCGACTTTGACCTAACTAAGGTGAGGGTTCCAATTTGTTGCTAAATGATTCATTTATTCTTGATAATTACCATGCTTAATTAATAAGCCCTACTTGTCGTTGAGATTAATTGTTTGCTAAAATATTATTCACTATTGAAATACATGCTTATTAAGTGCTACATGCTAATAGAATACTTGTTCATTATGTGTTACTAGTAATTGAATGTGCTTATTTATTAAGTGAGCCATTATATTGCCAAATTGTTGAGCTCTATTTCAAAACAATATTTTGTAAAGAAAGGGGGTTGAGTGTGTACTTCATCATTGACCCATACGTTCTAAAAGACTATTTTAAAATCAACGTACTTGTGCACATTATTGTGTGTGCATGGCTGATGCCATTCGCGGCAAAGGCGGGATCCCAAACTCAGTGAGTCGACCTATTCCAGAGCCGACATTAGGGCTTGGTGGATGCGTCGGACGGACCACAGGAACCGTTTAAGGTTACCTCGGTGTACACCACCTACCGACCGTTGGTTTTGGACTGAAGTTGAGAGTAAGGGGTTGGTGAATGGGAAGCGATGAAGACTCTATCTTGACGGCTTGAAAGCCTTGTATCCTTCCACTTGTGATTACTCTTGTTTATTTGACCAATTCATTGGTGAAATCCTTGTTTCATGAATTTCCTGAAATAGAAATTACTATTTTGGAACTTTCCACATGTGAAGGTGATCTATGAAAGCATGCTATGTCAATGTGCTTAACTGATTATGTGTTTGGGACTCTCATTGGGCTTTCAAAAGCTCACCCCAATATATTTTTCCCTCGGGTTCTCCAGTGTTAGATTGGGAGAGAAGAAATTCCAAGTCCAGATCGAGACTTTTGAATTGTGGGTGTAACTATTTACGTATTTTGTAATTGGTGAAATGTTGTGAATTTCTTTTGAATGGTACGGTAAAGGTATGTGTAACCCTAGTGGATGAATGGATGTGAATTAAATTAATCAAGTTCTATGGATGTATTTTCTATTGAAAACCCTAAGTTGAACGGTTGGATTGACCGAGTCCTGGCGAGAGCTAGGCCGGCGGCCGCGGGTCCTAATGTTCGCCTTGGGAAACGTGGGGCCGCCACAGATAATAACTCCAAAATACCATAAACTGTCAAAGTCATCCATTAGCTTCAATCTTATACAAAAGAGGACATCCTACAAGAAATCCTACAAAGGTACTTTTAATTACGAGACCTATAATCATATTTGTAGTACCTAGTACCTTTGTAGGATGTCCTCTTTTGTACAATAATAGTTTTCATTCATCCATACAAATGGCTCCATATGAAACTCTTTATGGCCGTAAATGTCGATCACCGATTTATTGGGATGACGTAGGGGAGAAGAAAGCCTTAGATCCAACCGCGATCCCTTGGATGAAAGAAGCTCGAGAAAAGGTCAAGTTAATTCGACAGAGAATTTTAACTGCCCAAAGCCGCCAAAAGAGTTATGTGAACAATAGGAGAAAAGATTTGGTGTTCGAGGTAGGAGATCAATTATTTCTTAGGACACCCCTTTAAAAGCAAGTCTGATGGCGGGAAAAGGAAAAAAATTACAGCCAAGATTTGTGGGACCGTATACCATTCTTGAACGGGTCGGAAATGTAGCTTATAAGTTGGATTTACCAGCCAGCCTATCCATTATTCACAACATGTTCCGTGTGGTTTCTTAAGAAGTACCACCCAAACCCATCTCACATACTCCAACCAGAGGATATAGAACTTGATGAAGCTTTGATTTATGAGGAAAAACCTGTGAAGCTTCTAGACCAAAAAGTCAAGGAGTTGAGGAATAAGCAAATCCCATTAGTGAAGATCTTGTGGAGAAATCATGATATTGAGGAAGCTACTAGGGAAGTTGAAGAGGAAATTAGGAGGAAGTATCCTGAGCTGTTCTCAAATCCAGGTATGAATTTTGAGGATGAAATTCTTTTAAGGAGGGGAGGTTGTGAGGACCCATACCGTCATTTTTTTTTTCATTTTAAGATTATAAATTTTAACACCGGCTTTAACACAAATGTTCGTTCTTGCGTGAGTTTTCAGTGTGATCTTGCCTGCTCACGAGAGTTAATTACGGTAATTGGGTGATTAGTGATCTAACTAGGTGTAATTAAGTAATGTTGGACCAAGTTGGATTTACAACTTATGGAGTAGATTGATAGGAAAAGAAATCATTTGGGCAATAGTGGAAAATAGCCTAAGTTACTAGGTTACAATTGGCTTGATAATTTTGACCATGGATTAACTTTGACTTAGACCAATAAATATCTCTTTAACACAATCCATTAGCCATTTTAGCCAACAAAAGAAGGAGAGAGTCGGCTGGTTAGGGGCTGAACTAAGAGAGGAGAAAAACCAAGGAGGAAAAGAGAGAGAACTAGAGAAGAGATTGGGGTTTTGCCAATTTCAACCATCCAACCTTCCTTTGGGATTTGGAAGCACTTGATTGGTGAAGTTCAATCTTGGATTCAAGAGGTAATTTACACTTTGCAAGTTGAACTTTTATGGAGGTTGCTGAAATTTATCTAAGTTGATGAAGATGGTGGATTTTATTCATGTTCTCGCTTATTGATGATCAAAGTTAGTTGGGAAGATGATTCCATGGTTTAATTTTCTTGTTTTGCTTGTCTTGAATCTTGGCCAACAGCTAGGGTTAGGGTTTCATTAGTTTTAAGATTTCATGATGGAATTGATGTTTGTGGTTGTTGTTATGAATCCCTTGGTACTTGTTACTACCTTAGATAATGAATTCACACCATGAATGGGTTGTTTCATGTTCCAAGAATATCCGGCCAGCTTAGGGTTTATTAGGCTTGTAAGAGTTCATGTGCATTTGAGTTGTTACCCCTTGCATGTTTAGGTGTATATGGAATGCTTGCATGAAGAGTTGGTGATTTGGTTGCTGAATTGTGAATGAAATGGTTGAAACCCTAATAAGGAGGAGATGATCTTAGACTTAATTAATGTATTTGGTCACTTAAATGGATGATTGATAATCCATTGTCAGTGCATTAGTGCAATGGATGAGAAATGCATGAGTTAGAACCGTTAGAAGAGTTAAGCGCATTTGGTGCGTAAGTATGTAATGTGTGTGTGTCGAGGGTAATGTGGGACGTGTAAAAGCTGCATTTGCATGTTTGTTATCGCATTCGAGTCATTGGATTTGCATGCGCGTGAATTGGTTTGGATGCAATGCATTTAGGCGTAAAACAAAAAAACAGGGGAGGCTGGACAGCAACTGTGGCTTCATTTTTCGTTTCGATCCTTTGTGAATTGGCTTTTGGCCAAAACACGAAAGTTATAGCCCTTCATTCTAGCTTTCCAACTCATCCAGAATTTCTTGATTTGGATCTGTGAGCGCTGAGATATGATCATTTGAGTCGAGCCTGTCAGTGATTCTGAAACTGAAATTCTGGAACGGTTTTCATACTTTTTGACTTAGAAGGAGTGAATCTGGGCAGAAATGGTCTTATGAAAGTTATAGCTTGTACTTTTAGCTTCAAAATGGCATCTCGTGCACTCTAATCCGATACTTGTAGCCTGAGTTATGAGTCACGGCATACAGGGTATCAAAACTGCCTTTTCACCTTTTAGTGTGTGTTTTCCGTTTTCGTTCCGTTCTCGTCCGTTTTTGACTAACGCCCATGCATGTGCTCCTTTTGCTGTTTTAAGTGTTTATAAGCGTTTTCTCGAGAGTTTTAGTTCGTTGAGTATATGCACGCCATTTCATACTTGAAAATGGATTTTCCCATTTTAATTTGGAATCGAAAAGTTTAATTGCTTGAAAACTTGACATTGAACCATATTTAGGTAATTTTGATTTTCATATCTCAGGTGATCATGTGGACACCGAAAATCGTGTTTGATCTCCTGAATTTTCTCGCTTGTTCTCAACTGTTGGTGAGTGTTCAAGTGCCTGTTACTTAATGCTTGGTTTAATGAAATTCATTTGAAAAGCATGCTTGTTTAACTTGGCGAGTGTGTACTTTATTGCGCTCACCCTTGCTTGAATTTACTTGAATTGAAATCGTTAAGTGCTTGTACTTGCGCTTGTTCTTGACTTGATAAGACCAAACGGTTGTATGTACCACACTCAAGTGAGTGGGAGGTACCTCTCCTCCCGTTCTGGTTAAATTCTAGTTAAGTTGATTGGAGCGTAGTCTCGTTGACTCATTTGCCAAGCGGTAGTATGTACCACGCTCTACTGAGTGGGAGGTGCCGCTCATCCCGACTTGGTTTAATGATAAATTTTATCTTGACGAGCGGGCCCGATACAGGGGGTGTAAATAGACGGGTGAGAGTAAAGTGATTCCTACGGTCTGTGAGATAGTGGTTGACGGAGTGTCAACATTCCTGTTGAAACTACGGCTTAGGAATGGACCAAAGATGGGTGTGGAAATTTCAGAAAGGTGGAACGGCAAATTGTATCCTTTTATACTGATTCTTTTATATTGTCTTGTGTCATTTCCAAGTTTTCTACTGTTATTGTTTTGTTAAGATTTGTTAACGCTTTAACCTGCTTGTGCATGAATTCTTGACCTCATTGAGCTTTGCTCACCCCACAAGCTTTGTTTCCTTAACAGGTCTGAAAGTGGAGCACGAGAATCGAGGGACCTAGTACCTTTGTAGGATTTCCTCTTTTGTATAAGATTGAAGTTAATGGATGACTTTGACAGTTTATGGTATTTTGGAGTTATTATCAATGTAACCTTGATGTAATTTTGGGGTTGGTATTTTGTGAGAATTTGTCAGTAATTTTAATACCTTTTAACGATGGTTTCATGGGTGAATGTTTGATTGATGTTTGGTTTCGTTGTGAGTCCTGGCGAGAGTTGGGCAGGCATTCTGCCGTTTCTCTTGGGTTCACCCTAGGGAAGGGTGGGGCGTCATAGTTGGTATCAGAGCCTAGGTTTGAGATCTGTTTGGAAACTTTTAGGAACTTTACTTCTGAGAATGCAAATAACTTTGTTAGGCCTTAAATGAATGTTTTGAGTAAGTAGTGACTTTAAGATTCTAACAGTGGTTTATGGTTGTTTTGAAGGCATGGAGGGTGGAAATGGTGGACCTGAGACTAATAGGGCTATCGGTAATGGCGAGACTAATGGCCACGTAGGACCTCTTAGGGCTATTCGCTACTGAGTGCTTGGTAAAGGGCCTCTCATTCGATACTCCCCAAGAAGGTCTCCCCGCTGTGCTTGTAGGGATACGTTTTCTTACCCTAATGAGTTAGTGTTGTCCATTGACGATGAGCGTCGGCAGTTGTTGAATCATAATAGAGCGCTAGCTGATGAAAATGAGGGTTTGCGGGTCTTAGAAGATGGCCAAAGTCTTAGAATTATGGAGCTTGAAGATGAAGTAGTTGCGGAACGGGCCAGGGCTGAGGCTGCTCATGAAGAGGTCCAGAGGCTTAGAGCTCGGTTGACCAGGGTGGTCAACGAGGCTCGGGAACAGACTGCTAGGATATTGGATGATGCTACCATGTTAATGGAGAAAGTGGCTGATGTGGAGAAAATGGCAATTGGAGAAGAGGGTTCGACTCATGAGAACCCCTCTGAAGAGGAGCCAGTTGAGGACCCCTCTGAAGAGGAGCCGGTTGAGGAGGAGCCCGTTGAGAACCCCTCTGAGGAGGAACCAATTGAGGAAGAGCCAGTTGAGGAGGCCCAGACTAGCGGCTCGGCCGTGAACTAGATTAAGAGTGCAACCTTTTGACTTCTGGTTTGTCTAGGGATTAGCTGGGGTGAGGCTCGTGAAACCTGTGACTTTAATTGCATGACTAACTGCATTTTGTTGGCACGGGTGTGCTGTACTTTGAACATGCCCCATGACTTTTACCTACCTGTAAACTTTAAATATGTTAATATATGTTCATTATCGTTATTTCAAATGTTCATAATGTTGAATGTTGTTTTTTTAAGAAATTTTCTCTCATGTAATTATTTTCATGTTGCATTTAGACATCGTTAAAACTATGGAAGTCCAAGGTCGAGGTCGAGGTCAAGGCCGAGGATGGGGACGCGGGCGTAGACAGCCTCAACCCTCAAAGAGCGCCCAGTCTTGAGGTGGGATCGGAAAAGGGACCGGGTGGTGGAGATGTAGACCAGATGGCTACGGTTTTCAATAGAATGACTGATATCTTGGAGCGTCTGGCCGACAATCAAGGCCCTGGTCAACAAAACCAACCTATAGGCCCTGAGCATGGAGAAGATAGAGCCCTGGAGCGTTTCCTTAAGTTCACGCCGCCTAAGTTTCTAGGAGGGGCAGATTCTGATATAGCGGAGAGTTGGTTTGAGAGGATGGCTGATATTTTGCGATCTGAATTATACTTGAGGAGAGACGAGTGATGTTCGCCACCTTTCAATTTGAGGGTCCAACTAGATCGTGGTGGAACGTCATTAGGGCTAAATGGGAGCGAGAGACTCCATGGACTTGGGCAAATTCAAAAGGGAGTTTGATGAAGTTTTACCTCCTATGATCCAAGAGAAAGAGAGAACAATTTCATTAGGCCTGGTAGGGAACAATGAGTGTGGCTAATTGTGAGACTACATTCCTGAAACCTCCAAATTTGCACCAGAGTTAGTGGCCACGGATCGAAGAAGGATTAGGCAGATAGGGGCTTAATGTTGAAATTCAAGAGGCTCTAGCCCCAAATTAATACTTTACAGGGTTTTGGAAAAAGTCAAAGAGTGGAAAGTGCTAGACTTCAAGTGAGAACTTTTCATGCAAGGAAAAGAAATGACCCCAGTGGTAGCGGTGTAGGGCCGGTGGATAGAAATGTTTGCCCTAAACGGAAAGAGGTTTGGGAGGAGTTAGCTGGAGCATCTAGAGGATCTATGGCTAGAGGAGCCGCTAGTGGACGTGGCCAGGCTAGAAATACAACACAAGGAGGTTCCGTGTCGACTCCTCAGGTAGGGTGTGGATGGAAAATCAAACCACACGATCGATGATTGTTGGAGGAAAGTTGGAAAATGTTTAAGTTGTGGGAGTACCGAGCATCAAATTGCCAACTGTCCGACAGCTCGTCGTGCCGGAGGTGGTTCACAATCATCTGCTAGATCAACCTCCAAATAGTCAAGTGTGGGAGACAATCGCCCGAGAGTACCCGCTAGGGTGTATGCCATGGACCAGCATCAAGTCCCTGATCCTACAGAGGTCATTGAAGGTACGATTCCCATATTTCACCGTTTAGCGAAAGTTTTAATTGATCTCGGGGCAACCCATTCCTTTGTAAACCTTACCTTCATGAAGGGCGTAGATGTTAAATCTGAGCGACTTCCATATGACCTAGAGGTCAGTACGCCTACTGGAAATCAGAGACTGTTATCTAGCTCAATCTATAGAAATTGCGGCATTTGGGTTGGTGAGCGAAAATTACTAGTGGACACTACAAGAAAAAATGTCATCAGTGACAACATTTTCCAGTGACGATAAAAAGTTATCACAGAATGGGGCTCTTTAGCCACAACATTGAAGGTTGTCAGAATTGACTCAAAGCAACTAAATCTTCAGTGACAACCCTTTATTATTGTCACAAAACTGCTTCACGCCACCGGACTTGGATATCGCGGGTTTTACAATAGTGACAACTTGATAAATGTCGTCAGTATTTCTACTTCTTTCTTTGACAACTTTTCATTGTTGTCACTGTTTATGTTTACTGACGACCATTTTTTGTCAGTAAAACTATCACTATAAGAAAATTAATCATTAGTGACAACTGTTATCTATTAAAAAGTTGTCACAGAAAGGGACCTTTTAGCCGCAAAGTTAAAAGTTGTCACAAATGCTTCATGGGTGCCAAGTTATTATTGGCAACTCTGAATTGTTGTCACAAACAAATTCCTGCCACATTTGGAGGACGACGGAATAATTGGGAAAAGCAATAGTGACGACTTTGTGAAAGTCATCACTATGTCTGTTCCTTTTTTTGACAACTTTGCTTTGTTGTCACTGTATTTGTGTGCATTTTTCATTGATGATTTCAGGTTGTCACTAGAGTTATGTGTAGCATTTAGTGGCAACTTATGTCATCACAAAACTATCTTCAAATTGAGACTGTTATTCTTGATTTGTTTTCTAATTAAATTACTTTGCTGTTATATGATTATAGGTCTCGTAATTAATTTGTAGGATCTAATTAAATTACTTTGCTGTTATATGATTACAAGGTAATCCTACAAAGGTACTAGGTCCCTTGATTCTCGTGCTCCACTTTCAGACCTGTTAAGGAAACAAAGCTTATGGGGTGAGCAAAGCTCAGTGAGGTCAAGAATTCATGCACAAGCAGGTTAAAGCGTTAACAAATCTTAACAAAACAATAACAGTAGAAAACTTGGAAATCACACAAGACAATATAAAAGAATCACTATAAAAGGATACAATTTGCCGTTCCACCTTTCTGAAATTTTCACACCCATTTTTGGTCCATTCCCAAGCCGTAGTTTCAACAGGAATGTTGACACTCCGTCAACCACTATCTCACAGACCGTAGGAATTACTTTACTTTCACCCATCTACTTACACCTCCTGTACCGGGCCCACTCGTCAAGATAAAATTTATCATTAAACCAAGTCGGGATGAGCGACACCTCCCACTCAGTAGACCATGGTACATACTACCGCTTGGCAAATGAGTCGACGAGACTATGCTCCAATCGACTTAACTAGAATTTAACCAGAACGGGAGGAGAGGTACCTCCCACTCACTTGAGTGTGGTACATACAACCGTTCGGTCTTATCAAGTCAAGAACAAGCGCAAGTACAAGCACTTAACGATTTCAATTCAAGTAAATTCAAGCAAGGTTGAGAGCGATAAAGTACACGCTCGCCAAGTTAAACAAGCATGCTTTTCAAATGAATTTCATTAAACCAAGCATTAAGTAACAGGCACTTGAACACTCACCAACAGTTGAAAACAAGCGAGAAAATTTAGGAGATCAAACACGGTTTTCGTTGTCCACGTGATCACCTGAGATATGAAAATCAAAATTACCTAAATATGGTTCAATGTCAAGTTTTCAAGCAATTAAACTTTTCGATTCCAAATTAAATTGGGAAAATCCATTTTCAAGTATGAAATGGCGTGCATATACTCAACGAACTAAAACTCTCAAGAAAACGCTTATAAACACTTAAAACAGCAAAAGGAGAACATGCATGGGCGTTAGTCAAAAACGGACGAGAACGGAACGAAAACGGAAAACACACACTAAAAGGTGAAAAGGCAGTTTTGATACCCTGTATGCCGTGACTCATAACTCAGGCTACAAGTATCGGATTAGAGTGCACGAGATGCCATTTTGAAGCTAAAAGTACAAGCTATAACTTTCATAAGACCATTTCTGCCCAGATTCACTCCTTCTAAGTCAAAAAGTATGAAAACCGTTCCAGAATTTCAGTTTCAGAATCACTGACAGGCTCGACTCAAATGATCATATCTCAGCGCTCACAGATCCAAATCAAGAAATTCTGGATGAGTTGGAAAGCTAGAATGAAGGGCTATAACTTTCGTGTTTTGGCCAAAAGCCAATTCACAAAGGATCGAAACGAAAAATGGAGCCACAGTTGCTGTCCAGCCTCCCCTGTTTTTTTGTTTTACGCCTAAATGCATTGCATCCAAACCAATTCACGCGCATGCAAATCCAATGACTCGAATGCGATAACAAACATGCAAATGCAGCTTTTACACGTCCCACATTACCCTCGACACACACACATTACATACTTACGCACCAAATGCGCTTAACTCTTCTAACGGTTCTAACTCATGCATTTCTCATCCATTGCACTAATGCACTGACAATGGATTATCAATCATCCATTTAAGTGACCAAATACATTAATTAAGTCTAAGATCATCTCCTCCTTATTAGGGTTTCAACCATTTCATTCACAATTCAGCAACCAAATCACCAACTCTTCATGCAAGCATTCCATATACACCTAAACATGCAAGGGTAACAACTCAAATGCACATGAACTCTTACAAGCCTAATAAACCCTAAGCTGGCCGGATATTCTTGGAACATGAAACAACCCATTCATGGTGTGAATTCATTATCTAAGGTAGTAACAAGTACCAAGGGATTCATAACAACAACCACAAACATCAATTCCATCATGAAATCTTAAAACTAATGAAACCCTAACCCTAGCTGTTGGCCAAGATTCAAGACAAGCAAAACAAGAAAATTAAACCATGGAATCATCTTCCCAACTAACTTTGATCATCAATAAGCGAGAACATGAATAAAATCCACCATCTTCATCAACTTAGATAAATTTCAGCAACCTCCATAAAAGTTCAACTTGCAAAGTGTAAATTACCTCTTGAATCCAAGATTGAACTTCACCAATCAAGTGCTTCCAAATCCCAAAGGAAGGTTGGATGGTTGAAATTGGCAAAACCCCAATCTCTTCTCTAGTTCTCTCTCTTTTCCTCCTTGGTTTTTCTCCTCTCTTAGTTCAGCCCCTAACCAGCCGACTCTCTCCTTCTTTTGTTGGCTAAAATGGCTAATGGATTGTGTTAAAGAGATATTTATTGGTCTAAGTCAAAGTTAATCCATGGTCAAAATTATCAAGCCAATTGTAACCTAGTAACTTAGGCTATTTTCCACTATTGCCCAAATGATTTCTTTTCCTATCAATCTACTCCATAAGTTGTAAATCCAACTTGGTCCAACATTACTTAATTACACCTAGTTAGATCACTAATCACCCAATTACCGTAATTAACTCTCGTGAGCAGGCAAGATCACACTGAAAACTCACGCAAGAACGAACATTTGTGTTAAAGCCGGTGTTAAAATTTATAATCTTAAAATGAAAAAAAAAATGACGGTATGGGTCCTCACAACCTCCCCTCCTTAAAAGAATTTCATCCTCAAAATTCATACCTGGATTTGAGAACAGCTCAGGATACTTCCTCCTAATTTCCTCTTCAACTTCCCTAGTAGCTTCCTCAATATCATGATTTCTCCACAAGATCTTCACTAATGGGATTTGCTTATTCCTCAACTCCTTGACTTTTTGGTCTAGAAGCTTCACAGGTTTTTCCTCATAAATCAAAGCTTCATCAAGTTCTATATCCTCTGGTTGGAGTATGTGAGATGGGTTTGGGTGGTACTTCTTAAGAAACGACACGTGGAACATGTTGTGAATACGGGATAGGCTGGCTGGTAAATCCAACTTATAAGCTACATTTCCGACCCGTTCAAGAATGGTATACGGTCCCACAAATCTTGGCTGTAATTTTTTTCCTTTTCCCGCCATCAGACTTGCTTTTAAAGGGGTGTCCTAAGAAATAATTGATCTCCTACCTCGAACACCAAATCTTTTCTCCTATTGTTCACATAACTCTTTTGGCGGCTTTGGGCAGGCTTTGGGCAGTTAAAATTCTCTGTCGAATTAACTTGACCTTTTCTCGAGCTTCTTTCATCCAAGGGATCGCGGTTGGATCTAAGGCTTTCTTCTCCCCTACGTCATCCCAATAAATCGGTGATCGACATTTACGGCCATAAAGAGTTTCATATGGAGCCATTTGTATGGATGAATGAAAACTATTATTGTACGCGAATTCTACCAAGGTCAAATATTGACTCCAACCAAGCCCAAAGTCCAGAACACAAGTTCTCAACATGTCCTCAAGAGTTTGAATCGTCCTTTCTGATTGACCGTCAGTTTGAGGATGGTAAGTAGTACTGAGATTTAGCTTAGTTCCTAATGTCTCTTGCATCTTTTGCCAAAATCTCGACACAAACCGCGGATCTCGATCCGACACTATACTCATAGGAATACCATGCAACCTTATGACTTCATCCATATACAATTTGGCCAATTTCTCCATCGAGTACTTCATACTTATAGGTAGGAAATATGTAGATTTAGTCAGACGATCTATGATAACCCAAATTGCATCATGACCTCTTTGCGTCTTTGGCAGTCCCGATACAAAATCCATGGTAATATCCTCCCATTTCCATACGGGTACCTTCAACGATTGCAATAATTTAGAGGGCTTCTGATGTTCTGCCTTAACTCTTTGGCATACCAGGCATGTCTGAACAAACTGGGCTATCTCCTTCTTCATGCCTTCCCACCAGTAGAGACTTTTCAAATCTTGGTACATCTTATTTCCTCCAGGGTGTACCGTATACTTAGAACGATGGGCTTCCTCCAATATTTTCCTTTTGAGTTCCTCATCCTTCGGTACCACTACTCGATTTCGATACCTAAGAACTCCTTCCGCTCCGATGTTAAAATCTGAAATCTCCTTTTCCTGGACCTTCTCCAACCATCTTTGTACTTCGGGATCTTTCTTTTGCACTTCTTTAATCTTATCCAGTAGTGTAGATCTCAGTACAATGTTTCCCAGCACAATCTTTTTGGACTGTAGACGGGGATTCCAAACACTAATCTCCTCTAACATGTGCCATTCCTTCACCACCAAGCCAGCTACTTGTACCTTTCGGCTCAAAGTATCTGCTACTATATTAGCTTTCCCAGGGTGGTACTTAATTGCACAATCATAATCTTCCAAAAACTCCACCCATCTACGCTGTCTCAAATTCAATTCTTTCTGGGAAAATAGATACTTAAGGCTCTTATGGTCGATGAAAACCTCAAACGTCACCCCATATAAGTAATGTCTCCACTTACGTAATGCAAACACTACGGCAGCTAATTCCATATCATGGGTTAGATAGTTTTGCTCGTGAGGTTTCAACTTCCGTAAAGTGTAGGCTATAACCCGTTCATTTTGCATCAACACACAACCTAACCCTTCATTCGATGCATCCGTGAACATCACATACCCATCTCTTCCGTTGGGTAGAGCCAATACTGGTGCCTCAGTCAATCGTCTCTTCAGTTCCTGAAAGCTCCTTTTACACCTAGAGTCCCATATGAATTTGCTATGCTTTTAATCAATTCAGTCATGGGCCCTGCTATTTTGGAGAAATCCTTAATAAACCGGCGGTAGTATCCAGCTAAACCCAACCCCATAACAATTTTGGGGCACTCAAATGGCTCATCATGGATCGTACCATATCTAATAAGGTGCGATTTCTCCTTTTAGATACACCATTTAGTTGTGGTATCCCTGGAGGAGTCCATTGTGGAACTATTCCATTGTCCATTAGATAAAATTGAAACTCATCGTTTAAGTATTCTCCACCACGATCAGATCGTAGTGTTTTAATACTTTTACCGGTTTGTTTCTCTACTTCATTTTTGAATTCTTTGAACTTTGCAAAAGATTCAGACTTGTATTTCATTAAATACACATAACCATATCTAGAATGGTCATCAGTGAAGGTAATGAAGTATGAAAATTCACCTCTAGTTGTGATTGTCATTGGGCCACATACATCAGTATGTACTAGCCCAAGTAAATCACTGGCCCGTTCCCCTTTACCAGTAAAGGGCGCTTTGTTCATTTTTCCAAGTAAACAAGCCTCGCATACATCATATGATTCATAATCAAATGAGTCCAAATACCCACATTTGTATAATTTGGAAATGCGTTTCTTATTTATATGACCAATCCTACAGTGCCAGAGGTAGGTTTTATTTAGTTTATCTAACTTGATTCTCTTTTCTTGTATGTTGAGAATTTGGCTATCAAGATCTAGAATATATAAACTGTTATTCCAATTTCCAGAACCATAAAACACACCATTCTTAGAGAAAGAACAATATTTATTCTCTTGGGTTATCTTAAACCCATTTACATCCAAACAGGAAATAGAAATGATGTTTGTAGTAAGTTCTGGAATATAATAACAGTTCGACAATTCTAGAATTAACCCACTGGGTAAACTAATGTAGTAAGTCCCTACAGCTAAAGCAGCAACTTTTGCTCCATTGCCCACATGTAGGGTTACTTCTCGTTTTCCCAACTTTCTACTGTCCCTTAGACCCTGCATAGATGTGCAAATATGAGAGCCACATCCGGTATCTAATACCCAAGAGTCAGATTTAGAAGTAGAAACATTAATCTCAATCATATATGTACCTGGTGTTGAAGCTTCCCCAAGCTTCTTTTGCTTCAAGCTCTCCAGATAACCCTTGCAGTTCCTCTTCCAATGTCCAGTTTGTCCACAATGGAAGCAGGTTGCATTGGACTGGTCTGCCTTGACCTTCTTGGGCTTCTTGGTGGGCTTGTTCTTGGGCTTCTTAGGCCCTTTTCCTTGCCTCTTCCTTTTATTAGATGAAGCAACAACAAACACCCCAGTAGGACCCTTCACCTTTTTAATTTCTTTCTCAGCAGTTTTTAGTACATTCAACAATTGAGGCAATGTGTGCTGTAGATTGTTCATTTGATAGTTCATAACAAACTGAGAGAAAGAATCTGGCAGAGATTGAAGAACTAAGTCAACATTTAACTCTTGGCCCATCTTAAAGCCCAATTTGGCCAATTTCTCAATTAGCCCAATCATCTTTAAGACGTGTGGAGCAACAGGTGCTCCCTCTGCCATTTTGCACCTGAACAATTTCTTGGAGGTATCATATCTCACCGTTCTAGATTGTTGTTCAAACAACTCTCTCAGGTGTTGAACAATTTCATATGCCCCCATGTTCATATGCTGCTGTTGGAGTTGAGGAGTCATAGAGGCTATCATAATACATGAAGCCACTCTATTATCATCCTTATGCTTCTTGTAAGCATTCTTAACAGTAGCAGATGCAGTTGGTTCAGGTTCATCAGGTATAGGCCCATCAAGTACGTATTCTATTTTTTCATGAGTGAGAACGAGTAGGACATTGCGATGCCAGTCGAGAAAGTTTGTGTCGTTCAGTTTACAATCAGTGAGAATTGTACGTAGGTTCAGATTATTACTCATTCTATAACAAAATAAAGGTAGAGTTTGTCAGAAAATGCTTTGTTTAATAAAATCATAAAAACTTCCAAAATTTTGATTTTATTTCCACTATTTTTTCCAAATCAATTACCCTCTACAAATTGATTCAGGATTTTCTAAAAATTCATAGTGGTTAGAACCCCATCTTAACTATTTTGACTTTGAGTGAATCTCAACAAATCAAAATAATCTTAACGGGTAGGTACTTTACTAATTACAACCTATTTGTAATTTCTAAATCCGTTAGGTATCAACTCTTGATTTTACATCTTATGTATTAACCTAACCCTTGCCTCTAAAATTCATGGTCTTGAGTGAATCCCAACAAACCATAATTTTAGTTAAATCAAACCCATCATTCTTAAGAACATTTCTTATAGTAAAAAACATATAGTAAGTAAGGCAACTTTGGTTGAATCCCAACAAGCTAGCACTTAATGACCACATTTTGTTTTATACTATAATGATGGAAGGCAGTCTTGATTTAATATTGAATTTGAGGGATTTTTTTGCTTTTTCCAAAATATTTTTAATTTTGTTTGAAGTTTTGGAAAAACATTTGCCAGTCTCATTAACAATCATGCATATAAATATTTCACAAATAAATATAGCACAAAATAAACCGTGGGTGGTTGTGGATATTCCTAAATTAATTTTCTCGACCATTAGGAAAATTAATAGTTGATTAAGGTTAAATCAAATTTGCTCCTTCTGGTTGCACGGCTCCTTTCTTCATCTTTCAATTTACAATTTCTCTACTAATTACAATTTCCTATCATCTATTCCTATCTAGTGTACATTACAAATAGAATATAAGAAACCCCGAGTTACATTCGAGGGGAATTAGATGAGAAGAGAAATTACAATCAGAAAATCAAGAAAGGCAGGACACGCAGGCCCTATTTATAAAAAATTTCCAACCATTCAACCGCTCATCCACAATCACATTGGGTTTATATCCTCAACCATCCACCATGCATTCATATAAATTTAAACAACTTTAAATTAAAAGAAAGCATGTAATAACAGTCAACAACTGTTCATAGATTATTTGGATTTTATATCTTAAGATCCCAAACAAGTTTTGAGATCATACATGTGCAGAAAATTTTGGTAAAATAATTTTATTAGGTCACTTTTAATTCTAACTAATTTAGAAAATAAATTGGAACATTATTTGAATTAATCAAATTAAAATTCAAATCAATTCCTGACCTAATAAACATGAAATCACAAATTTCATAACAAATTTTAACAATTAAAATTCGGATCAAAACTAGAAAATTTTAGAAATTGAAAACTCAATTTTTCAAAAATTTTATTTCACAAAATTCCACATCCAGAATGATCCGCGAATCTGGTTCGCGGATCAGTGACGCGAATCACCTTCTGCAAGGGATCGGTGAACTGATCTGCGAGGTGAACCTCGCGGATCCCTGTTGCGCGCGGATCAGAAACTGAGAGTCATGTTTCTGATCCACGATCCCTATCCGCGAGGCAAGCCTCACGGATCCGTGACGCGAACCTGATCCGCGAGGCGAACCTCGCGGATCCGAGTCGCGACAGCCAACGATTGGCTTCTGTAGAACTTTATCAAAACAGCAGACAACAATTGTCAATACTTTCAGAAAACATTCATAAAAACCTTTTGTCTTGTGAAAATTTTCCAGAAACCAGAAACACTTTAATCAAATTAAAGTTATGACCTTTTCAACCAAAATTCAGCATATGTATGGATATCAATCATATAATCCATGAACAATAATCAACAGAACATATGAAATCATACGTAAAGAACTAGGGATGGCTCTGATACCACTGTTAGGTTTTGGGGCAGCAGACGCAGCAGAAAAACAAAAAATTTTAGCCCCAACAACCCACCATGAATCACCCTAGGTTACGTATGACTTGTAGAGAAGAGGAGTTGTAGGATTACCTTAATCCTAGAAGCGGCTTCTTGTAGTGTTATAGAGAGTGGCCAGTCCCTTTGAGTAGTCCAAGTGTCTTGCCTCTACTGCAATCCACGCGAGAGAGAAGTCTGAATTTTCTCTTGAATCGTCCCTACGATTCTACGTGTGTATATGAGGTAGTGAAGAAGAAGGTGCTAGCCTATTCTCACTTTCTTTGGAATTTTCTCTCTACGTAGGTTTTTCTCAAAAACCCTAACCTCTCTCTATTCTATCAATCGTTCTTATGTTGTTATGTTGTTATGTTGTTATGTGTAGACGTATCATATAGTCTGTCCATTTATAGGAGAGAGGTAGAGAGAAAAGATAGGGTCTTGTTTGATCCAAATCAAAACAAATATAGGATAACTATTTTATCCTATTTGCTTAAATAGCTCCAGAATCTATTATTCCTTGTAACTAGACCCCAAAAAGTTTTATTTCCAAATCTCCATTTGGACACACAATTTTAATCCAGAATTCAATCTCTAAGCGTGTGATCCAATAGGTTCCAAATACACTGGCAATAATTATGAATTATAATTCTCAAGAAGAATTAGATAAAATAAACAATTTTATTTTATCATTAATTACAATAATTAAGGCATTCATAATTATAGATTGTGAGCGGTGTCTAGCAACACATCACAACTACCCAAGTATTCGAAATTAGTCAAGGGAATTTTGACCAAACCTTTCCATGAAAAATTACCATGTAATTGTTATCCTTTCACTATTGATATCCAATTAGTCAGGGAACGAGGAATAAGTGCCAATTCCCTAATGACTAATTAATTTTTTAATTCCCGGAATTAACCCTAGATTAGGTTAACTTGAAGACATTCTTCAATTAACCTAAGGTAGTCGACTATTAAGGTTAATCTCCCACTAGTGGCCATCCTGGATATCAGCTCCCACTATCGGAGTGGTGAATCCTCTCTTGATCACTCACTATCTTTCCATGCTTCACACTACCCCCAATTTCTATTCTTTAAATCACTCTTGGTGAGCAACAAGAAATAGAATCAAAAAGCAGTGATTTACACTCAAGATACTATGGTGATTTTAAATCTAGGATCACTTACACAATTTTCCATAAGAGTATCCTAATGGGATCTCTGTGTGGATCACTCCAATGAATTCGTACCTTACAATTTATCTACACATTAGCCTAGGTATCACGATACCTTGGTTGATGAGAACGACCACTACTTACATTAAGTAGAGACTAACTGTGTACTAGTCTTTCCGTATTAATGATGTCTTGTCTCATTAATACTATGACTAGGGAACTTTAAGAATATTTATTATAAATGTGATCGATATCTCATAGTCATCAACTCTTGTGACTACCATCGCATCAATAAATATTTTAAGGACTTTATCAGTTATATCAAATATTTAACAGATAAAATGGAAATTCATAAAATACAAAACTTAATTAGAAATGTATTTAAACAAAATGATTGTTTTAGGGCATACATTCCAACAGCAAGGACATAAGCAACCAACGCTAGTAAATTCTGGTAGTATTTGGAGAGGATCTAAGATATAAGACTCAGTTTTTCTCCTTTCTTTTCTCTTTTTAATGTTATTTCATTCATTCATTCTTTGATATCTTGTTACACTATGAAATCTTAATGCATAGATGTATATTTCTGAATTTTGCCCTTGAAGTGGCAGTTATAATGATACATATATATATATGTATGTATACGTGTGTGTGTATATATATATATATATATATTTTTTTTTTCTTAATGCTTTCTTTCCTTTCTTTCTCCCTTGATCAATGGTGCAAGCTTTCTACATCATACGTGATGAACATGGGAAACTTTTTCTGTACATTCTTTGCACCCTAGGTTCCAGTGCAACAAGTAAATTCTGAAAAAGAATTTAATGATTGACATCTTCATGTGCCCGTCCTTAGTTTGCAGACACTTTGATCGACAAATTAGAAAATTTTCTGATGGGTCATGAGTTGGCGGCTGCATGAGATAGTGCAGTGCAGCTTTTATAAAAGTACTATTCAGCAACCATGGACTATTAGTGCAACGCAGCTTTTATGGAAATAAACCTCAAAAAACATTGACTATCATTTCCTGTGAGATACTATCATGGATTATCATATCCTAGAACATATTATCGAGGATGAAACTTCCATCTAGTCGACGAAGTTGTATTTTTTACGGGTTCTGTTGTCTAATGAGTACCTTTAGGATACTGATGATGTGGGATGAAAGTTTTCTCTTTAAAATTCAAGTTTATTCAGGCAATTGAACAAATGCAATGGAATAAAAAATGTCATTATGCGCATTAGATATAACAATTTACGTGCATTGCATGGATAGAAAATTCTATCTTTTAATAATATTATTGAAGATCAATTCTATCAATTATTTCATGCGGATACCTGTTATCATATCCTGTAAGATACTGTCATGGATTATCATATCCTATATCATATTATCAAGGATGAAAACTTCCATCTACTCCATGAAGTTGGATTTTTTACGGGTTCTTTTGCCTAATAAGTACCTTTAGGATACTGATGAAGTGGGACGAAAGTATTTCTCTTTAAAATTCAAGTTTAATTTGGCGTGCAATTGAACAAACGCAATGGAATAATAAATGTCATTATGTGCATTAGAGATAAGAATTTAAATGTATTGCATCAATAGGAATTCTATCTTGTAATAATATTATTGAAGATCAATTCTATCAATTATTTCATGTCGATATATATATATTTTTATCTATTCTTGTCTGAACATTTATTTGCTTCATTTTTGTTTAAATCTTCGACATTATTAATACCACATTTTTAAGTAGTTTGATCATTGTTGTTAAGAAATTAACACGTTCCATATTTTTATTTTCAAGTATTTTTGTTTAGGATCAATAAAAAGAGAAACGCATAAGGAAAAAAATGAATGCTTTATTTGTTTATTATGCCATTTATTTTGTTAAAGAAAAGAAGAGAATTGTTTGTTTTATCCCAAAAAAGAAAAAAGAACTCATCGGCCCTAGCTGACTTTTATTCTCCAAACATAATATTAGTATGAAATTTAAAAAAGAAAGGGAAAGGAATCAGGTAGATGAAAGCAAAATATATAACCCAAAGAAAGGCTATAAAATAATAAGAGAAAAAGATAAAGAAAACCCCAAATCAAGAGAAAACAGAGGAAAAGCCCAGGGCAAGTCCAAAAGTGGAAACCCGAAGTGAGCCCAATAACCCTATCCCGCAGCCCGCCCTTAAAGCCCAACAATCAAATTTGCTGGTTGCGTTGAAGTCAACCTTTAGGTTTGTTTTCCTCCTGTTTTTGACTTTTTCTTCTTGTTCCTGTAGAAACTTTGCCCACAGGAAATCAATAAATAAATCTTACAAAGCAAAGAAGAATTGACAGCGGAAATAAGTAAAGGCAAGCACGCGGAATGGCCCAAGAAAGAAGCAGGAGAAGACGAAATTGTCAAGAGGCAAATTCTTGAAATCTTTATTGAGCTAGAGGAGGAATTGTACCTTTCACCCGTACTACTGCTTACATATATATAGCCATCGGGTTTCCAAATTTACAGAGACTCAAAATTCGAACCATCTACGGAATACTACTACTACTTGGACTTTGATTGAAACCAAAACCAAGTCTAAAAAGGAAACTAACAATAAAGGAAACTAGAAAAATAATAATCTTGATTTAATCCCTACATTGCCTCCCTTAAATCAAGATCTTCAAACTTCACCATGCCGAGCAACTTCTTCAATTTCATGAACACCTCCAACTTGAGTGGCTTTGTCAAAATATCAGCTATTTGATCTTCACTTCTGCAATAATCAACAATAATCTCTTGGTCTTGAACCAATTCATGAATAAAATGATATTTAATATCAATGTGCTTGCTGCGCCCATGAAAAACTGGATTCTTTGTGTCAACTCAATGGCAGACATGTTATCACAAAATATTTTGGTAGGACCATCTTGCTTGTGCTGCAAAAATTCAAGCATTCTCCTCAACCAAAGTGCTTGAGTAGCACTACTCGCAGCAGCCATATATTCCGCCTCTGCTGTGGATAAAGCAACCACCTGTTGTTTCTTTGAAGATTAAGAAAATACACCAGAACCCAAATGAAATGCATAACCAAAAGTGCTCCTCCTTTGCATTGTGTCACCAGCCCAATCACTGTCAGTATATCCAACAAGACTGCTACCACGTGGAGCTAAATAAAATATACCGTCAGACTGCGTACCTCGAACATATCTCAAAATTCTCTTGGCAGTTTGCAAATGGGATTGGCGTGGAGATTCCATGAATCTACTAATCAAACCAACTCCATAGGTAATGTCAGGTCTTGTAGAAGTTAAGTACCTGAGACTCCCCACCAATCTCCTGAAATATGTAGCATCAACAAAATCACCGGTGCCATCTATGGTTAATCTCAATTTTTCTTCAACTGGGGTCATCATAGATTTAACCACGTCCAACTTAAACTTCTTCAAAATATCACCTGCGTACTTTCTTTGTGAAATAAATATTCCACCATCCAACTGATGAACCTCAATTCCAAGAAAATAAAACATCAATCCCAAATCTGTCATCTCAAAATGACTTATCATAGCCTCCCTAAATTCAGAAATTAGTTTGGGATTGTTGCCAGTGAATATCAAGTCATCCACATACAAGCATACAATAAGAACATCTTCTCCAGGATTGAATTTGATGTATAAAGTATGCTCATATGGGCATCTCAGAAAACCATGATCAATAAAATAACCATCAATGCGGGTATACCAAGCTCTAGGAGCTTGCTTCAACCCATACAATGCCTTCTTCAATTTATAAATTTTGTTTTCTTGATCTTTTCGCATATAACCTGCAGGTTGCTCAACATATACTTCTTCCTCAAGAAAACCATTCAAGAAGGCAGATTTCACATCCATTTGATATATTTTCCAACAATTACTGGCAGCAAGTGAGACAATCATACGAACAGTATCAAGTCTAGCAACTAGTGCAAAGATCTCAAAATAATCAATACCTGCTTTCTGTTTATAGCCTTTGACAACTAATCTTACCTTGTAGCAATCCACCTCTCCTGTTGGCTTATATTTGGTCTTGTATACCCACTTCACTCCAATTGGCTTTTTCTCAGGTGGAAGCGTAGTCAACTCCCATGTATCATTTTTCTCAATGGTATGAATTTCTTCATCCATTGCATGAATCCAACGATCATCTTTGGCAGCTTCCTCAAATGAAACGGGATCACAATCTGCAAAAAGAGCAAAATTCACAATATCTTAATCAGATAAATTATCATCTTACCAATAACATAGTTATCGTATCGGGCCGGCATACGACGCTCTCTATGTGGTCGACTGGATGTCTCAACCTGTGTAATGGAAGTTGAGGGAACATCATGAGACTGTACAACTTGCTCCACTGGCTGCTTACTGGAACTTATTCCTATGATTAGAGGAATAAATGAATGTTTTGACAATGTCTCAGGATTTTTCTTGGACCAATCCCAAGCACCATGTTCATCAAATGTCACATCCCTGCTGATAATCACTTTCCCTGTGTCTGGATTAAACAACTTGTATCCCTTGGTTTCATGACTATAGCCAATGAAAATACACTTTTCAGCCTTGTCATCCAACTTCTTCCTCAAATGATTTGGAACATGTGCATTTGCCAGGCAACCAAATACTTTCAAATGAGAAATATCTAGTTTCTTGAAGATAAGCAGGTGACGGTGAAGTGGTTGTGTTCAAATATTGTTGAGGAGGCCAGGAGTCTTTTTCTAATACAGTTCAAGGTGGCAGCCAACCAAGTTCCAATTAACTGGATTGGTCTCTACGATTGGTTTTTTCAATTTCGTGAGCCTTCAGTGGTTAAAGTGGTCTGTTGGTTGAGACCTCCCATAGGGGAGCTAAAATTAAATAGGGATGGTTGTTCGTTAGGCAACCCTGGTAAGGGAGGTGGAGGTAGGGTGCTGCGGGATGATAAAGGTTTTCTAATATTAGCTTTTGCCGCTCCATTTGGTAATGTTACGAGTTTGCAAGCAGAAGCTCGGGCTTTATTGGTTGGGGTACAATGGTTTCTGGAGCATGGATTTCTTCAGTTTCATGTCCAATTGGATTCCTTGGTTTTGGTTCAAATTTTGCAGCGTACGTTCAAGTGTCCATGGTCGATTGTCCCAGAAGTTGATCAGTTGTTGGCCTTGTCCCATTCCTTTTTAACTGTTTCTCATTGCTTCTGGGAAGCAAATAAAGTGGCTGATGTTCTATCAAATGTTGGATGTGTGGAGGAGTCCCCAAGAATTTATTTGCAAGAGTCCTCTATTCCCCGCCGTTCGAGAGGAGAGCTTCAGCTAGACAGGTTAGGATGGCCTTCATTTCAAGTTTAGTAACCTTTTGGTTAAGTTTATCCATGTACTTTTGGAGGTTAGGTTCATGTCCCCCTCCGCTGTGATGTTCAATTAATAAATTTTGGGCTGGCATCCCAATCCCGAAAACGGGTTTTGCCAAAAAAAAAAGAGAGAAATATCTGGTTTCATACTAGTCCAAACCTCTTGTGGCATTTTTCCAAAATTGCACCTAGTAGGACACCTATTCAACACATAGATAGTGCAGGATACAGCTTCTGCCCAAAAGGATTTAGGAATACCTTTGGAGTGCATCACAGATCTTACCGTATCCATCACAGTCCTATTCTTCCTTTCTGCCACTCCATTCTGTTGAGGTGTATATCTGGCTGTCAATTGGTGTTTTATACCATTTTCCACCAAATAATCATCACAAACAAGATATTCAGTGCCCCTGTCAATTCTCAAAATTTTGATAAAATGGCCACTCTGCTTCTCCACATAATACTTGAACTTCTTAAACACATCACATGCATTAGATTTATTTCTCAAAAAAGACACCCAAGTCTTTCTACTGAAATCATCAATGAAGGTAATAAAATACTTACTACCACCATGAGAAGGAACTTCAACTATGTACAAATCTGAATGAATCAACTCCAGTGGTCGATTTGCCCTCCAAGCCTTACCTTTTGGAAAAGGTTCTCTCTACTTCTTTCCCAAAATACAAGATTCACATTTCTTATCCGGAAAATCAATATGAGGCAACCCAAAAACCAATTTCTTTCTTGCAAGAAATTTCAAACTTCCAAAATTCAAGTGCCCAAAGCGCATGTGCCATAGCCAAGAATCATCACAAGTCATGGAATTAAAGCAAGGTAAATCACCATAGTTAAGAGAAAGAGGCCACAGGCGACTCCGGTTCATTTTTACCTTGGCAATTAATCCTAATTTTTTGTTACTGATCGTGCCATTACCATATTTAAAGTGCAAATCATAACCTTTCTCAGACAGTTGTCCCAAACTCAACAAATTATGATATAAACTTGTCACATAGAAAACATCTGATATATAATTGGAAGAGCCATTTTGCAAAATAATTCTAGTTCTCCCTTTCCTTGAACAGGCACCCTTTCATTATTTCCAAATCTCACATATGTGTGAAAAGATTCATCCAAATCAGAAAACATCTCCTTTTTACCACACATATGATTACTGCAGCCAGAATCAATAAACCAATCATTCTTTTTAGATTCTTCAAGTGCTGAACTAGAAAACAACAATGTTTCCTGTTTATCACCATTATTTTCAACCACTTTAGCATGTGCATCTTTATTAGACCAACATTCATTCTGATAGTGACCAATTTTTCCACAATTATAGCACTGAATATTAGATCTATCACGCCTTTGAAATTTATTTCCTTGACTCTGATGATTACTTTGCTGGCCCCTATTAAAATTATTTTTGGATTGGTAAGAATAATTACCTCTTCCACGACCACGAAAACTACCTCTGCCTCCACGTCCTCTGCCTCTGAAATTTTGGTCCCTTTGATTCACTTCCTCTTTTCCTTTGGGTTGGTCTACCTTCACTTGTAACACCTCCTCCACCGTATCTGAAGACTGCTGGTTCAAGGACATCTCATATGTCAGCAATTCACCTTCTAATTCAGCAACGGTCAATGTATCAAGGTCCTTTGTAGCTTCAAGGACCGTCTTCTTGGTATGAAATTTGGCAGTCAGAGATCGCAAGATTTTTTCAACAACTCTAATTTCTTGCAAATTTTCACCATTAGACACCATATCATTGACAATATCTTTAATTCTACCAATGAAATCTTTAACTGACTCTGTAGATTTCATCTGGGCCAACTCAAACTGTCCCCTAAGCTCTTGCAACTTTATTCTTCTCACATTAGCAGCACCCCGATTGGAATTCACCAAAATTGTCCAAGTCTCTTTTGCTGATTTTGCATATGCGAATTTTTTGGCCACATGTAAGTGGACTTGGGTGTTGAGATAGTTGAATGCCCTGTGATCCATCCATCTATTATTCTCTAAATTTTTAACTGCATCACTTGATAATTCTGCACCTGCTGTCGTTTCCATGAATCCTGTCTCGATAATATCCTAAATTTCAATGGATTTAAAAAATCTCTCCATCATTGACCTCCAAATTTCAAAATCGTTTTTACCATCAGAGATAAAAACGGTACAATTTTGTAGATAATGTTGATCCATGTTTCAATTTATCAGGATCTCACAGAAAACTCTGATACCACTTTGTAGAAACTTTGCCCACAGGAAATCAATAAATAAATCTTACAAAGCAAAGAAGAATTGACAACGGAAATAAGTAAAGGCAAGCACGTAGAATGGCCCAAGAAAGAAGCAGGAGAAGACGAAATTGTCAGGAGGCAAATTCTTGAAATCTTTATTGAGCTAGAGGAGGAATTGTACCTTTCACCCGTACTACTGCTTACATATATATAGCCATCAGGTTTCCAAATTTACAGAGGCTCAAAATTCGAACCATCTACGGAATACTACTACTACTTGGACTTTGATTCGAACCAAAACCAAGTCTAATAAGGAAACTAACAATAAAGGAAACTAGAAAAATAATAATATTGATTTAATCCCTACAGTTCCCATATGGGGAGTATAATAGTCTTGCGTGGAAAAAGATGTACAAGACTATTCCTTTTTCTTGTTACTTTGGAAAATATACATCTCACCAGTCCCTTAAGCAATACGAATTTTCTTTCATTTTTTTCCTTTAAATATTCAAAACATGGGATAGAAAAAACTAGAGGTGGCAAAAATATTCAAAACCCATTAGGATCCCATGCCCAAATTTAATTTGGGCAGGATAGGTATCTAAAATATGGGTTTGGGTCTTATTGGGTATATACCCAATAATATCCATTTAAAATATGGGATTGTATGGGATTTATTTAGGATCCCATGGGTGTTTACTAAAATAATAACAAAATAATAAACAATTTTTTTTCATTTCCTTCTCCAAACCTTGGAAGCTGAAGAAGGTGTTGGAGACGCGTACCGACAGCACCATCAAATTCCATTGGATTGCAAAATGACCAAAAGCAACTAGAGCTTTGGAAACCAAAAGATCAATCCTTCCCTCTATTCAATGGCTATTTACAATGGAGTGAGACCCTAGTAGTTAATCAAATTTTGTTTGAAGCACATTCTATACACGTATTTTCATGTTGCAGCAGCCTGGAACAATAATTTTGTGGATCGTTCACAGCTTGACTTTCTCATGTATGGCTACAAAATTTCATCAGAACAGAGTGATGTTAGATTTTATTTATTTTTTATTTTTTGCAAGTACTTGCCAAAATGATTTAGAGATTTCACCTATAAGAAGCAACTCTAAATTATGATATTACTAAACGATAGACACAAATATGTAAATTGGAATGGCCTTAGAATTGGAAAAATTTTTAGATTGGGTCTTGAAAGTTAAGAAATAAAATAACATACATGAGCAAATGGATTTTGGAGATAATTAAATTTTGGTGATTAATAGATTTTTATCTAATTAACACGAATTCCCAAAAAGAATCATCCAGTTATATGAAATTGGTCTTTTATAAATTTCGTATCTAGAAAAATTTATTTAGTTTGAAAAATTATCGCATAATTTATATAGAAAAGTGTAAAAATTTTACAAAATTAAATAAACAAACTAAATAATATAAAGAGAAAAGACAATATTGAGATATTTGATTGAGAAAAAAAAAGAGTTTTTCTTAAAAGATAAATAAAATGGGATTAATTTGAGTATTTGGGCGGGATTAAATGGGCGTAACCCATTTTAGTCCCATCCAAATTAGTCCTACGGCTAATATGAGACTGTTTGGGTACAATCCATATTTTTCAATCCCAAATAAGTCCCACCCAAGTCCTACCCATCCCGCCCGTTTGCCACCTCTAGAAAAAACTGTAGTGGGATAAACTTGAGAAGATGTAACCATGCAGAACATAAAGAACAAAATGTACTATCAATTAACATTAAAAAATATATTTCTGAAGTTTATCTCTCTAAATCAGTTTGCAGGAATAACATATTAATCAATAAGTTTTAAGCAAACACTATTCGAATTTGTCGATATTTATTTTCCATCTTCACTACCACATCTTAACGAGTAATTAAGTACTCTAATTCAGCTTTTTGTGATGGACACAAAACAGAAGGTCAAAAGTAGACGAAGCTAAGGAGCGGGAGGGCCATGGCTGCTAAGTTTTTCAAAAGAGTGATATACAACCAGAACTCCAAAAGTCTAATGGCAAAAGATTTTTTAGTGTAAGTGATCAAAACACAGGGATCGAGATATATTTAAATTGTAGATATGTTTGCAAGTGCTATTATGTTTACATTAGAATTTTAGATATATTTGAACTCTACATAGCTTTCTAAAGATTTATGTTTGTATTAGTTCTTACGCTTGGAAGTTACATATATTTGAAATCTACATATGTTCCTAAGGAGTTCTGTTTTAAGTTAGTTCACATCCGAATCAAAATTAGGACTATTTATTATTACTAAAGGTGAAAGCAAACTCTAAATCTCTAATATATGTGCAATTAATAAAAAATATATTTATTAAATATATCTCTTTAAAAAAAAATTTGATGGGTTTTATGAATCAAATTCCATTATAATATAAATAATCACATACAAAAAATTGATGGAACTGGAGCAAAATATATGGGAGTTAGAGAGTTAGTGTGAGAAAGTTGTAGTTTGTGGGTACTAAATAGATAGTTACCTTAATAACTATTGGCTGATCTTGGAGATATTTTTTGGAACATATTGGGGCAATTTGTCTTTATAATTAAGGGTATATTAGAAATATCAAAAAGTGACACTATCTGTCTACACCACACAGTAAATGCCCACTTTTCATATATCGTATAGATTCTTTGAAAAGTTTTTTGTGCCTTTGAAAATTGAAAAGGCTAGTTGATAACAATGGTCCGTAAGTGTCAAGTTTTTGGTCCATTTGTGAGGTTAAACACACAAATGCAATATGTGCATTATGGATACGAAAAAAATTGTGTATACTCATGATTAGAAAAGTTCCATCCTTTTATAAATACTATTGAAGATCAAAATTACCAATTATTTTATGTAGATATCTATCTTTTCTATCTATTCTTATCTTATTTCCTAACCATAAATGTCGCAACTTCTTTTAGTAGTTTGAACATTTTTGTTAAGAAATTATCGCACTTCATGTTTTTATAGCCATTTATTTTTTTTTTAATAATTGGGGCTGATTGATGAAAAACATAAAGGAACCACCTAAAGAGGCTGCAAATGAAAAGGAAAATGAAAGCCTTCTTGTTTATTTTTTTATAGAAAGGAAGAGAAAGTTTTGCTTTATAATGATGGGAAAAAAAAACAAGGGAAGAGGAGGCAACTTATCAGCCCTAGCTGACTTTTATGTCCAAGCCCATTATTAATATGAAATAAAAAAGAAAAGAATCTAAATGACAAAAGAAAAATATCACAAAAAGTCGAAAATAAAGGATAGGCCCATGGCAAGTCCAAGAGCGGACACGGGAAGCGAGTCCAAAAAGGCTATCCAACAATCCGCTCTTAGGCCCAACAGTCAGAGTTTCACCAAAGTCAACCTTCAAGGATTTTTTTTTAATATATTAAGACTCTTCATTTTTCTTCTTTCTTGGGTAAATACATCTTACTAAACTATAGAAACGGTACGAGTTTTCTTCTTCTTTTCTTTTTTTTTACCCCCTTTAATAATTTGAAACATGGGATGCAAAAACAATAATGGATCTAGTCACATGAAGCTTCAGAAGATGTATGGGATGCATAGTATAAAGTCTAAATGCATAAAACCAGTTTCTCCATGACTATTTTGCTTTTCCAGTAACAAACTAACAATGCAATTTTTTTTACAATATGCCCTGCAACCTAATATTAGAGTCATTTTTAAGATTAAACTTTTTATGGAGATATGTAATTATTACATCTAAATGATGTGGTATTAGATAAATTTATATGTATACCCTTTGATTTAAATCATTCGCTTGGCACATTGTGCATCGGGGAAATGTGAAAGTTACTTTCTTAATGTTACAATTGGAAATCAGTTGTTGATTTCAAACTAGTGAGTTTGTTTTGAAATATCAAAAATGTGAAAACACAACATTAACAGTGGGATGGATGGAGTAATACATTCGGCTCTCTCCATTAGTACGCCTTGATTTGGATTTCCTAGATATGACACACCTAGAATTCCATTGGGAAAAACATTTACATTTGACAAGAGTGATCAATTTAAATTATGGGGTTGAAGATTGGGGATCATAAAAATCTGCTACAATGAAATAGAACCAATTTTAGAGCAAAGGTACTGAGGAAGCATTAGAGATCATGGCATGATGAATACGGCCAAAGCAGCGAAGGATGAGGCTCGAAAGTGCAATGCCCAATTTGATAGTTAAACTTTTTAGCAAATTTGTATAAAGTTTATTTGTTTCCTATTAGTTATAAGAACTCTTTAAAAACTCTCGAACTTTAGCTCAAATTTTTAACAAATTTGTATAAAAGTTGTTTGTTTCCTACTTTAACTATAAGAACTCTCTAAAAACTCTCAAAATTTGTAATATACCACCCTCAAAACATATAAAAATTTTCATTTTTAAAAGTTTTTTCTATAACTTTTTGATAGGGATTTGATATTAATTTGTGGGTATTTGATATTAATTTCGGCTATTTATTGTGCAAAGAATTGGGTTACTGCTTATATTTGAATTTTGTGGCATTTGCAGGCCTTTGGTGTGAAAGTTGGTGTTTATTGGCAAAATTTCAGAAGACTTACACTTCCAGGGCGTGCCTGTTCCAGAGAAGGGTAGCTGGGCTGAGTTGGCAATTGGTGAAGCTGAATTTCTGAAAACTTATGCTGATATTTTGGAGAGTTAGCGGAAGTTAGTAATTGGGAAGGAGTCAATCTTTTGGAAACATGAGCAACGGAATTGGTGAAAAACACTTCGTGCGAATTTGGTAACTCACGTTAAGTTTGGGAAGCTTTCCTTGTCGCATGAGAAGTCCGAGTCCATTGGAAAAGATCGCATCTGCTAACTTCTGAAGCGCAATTGGAATTGGAGACCTTCACATATATGATCCTATTGTCGGTGGTGGAGGACAATCTGTAGCCTAGCATTATTTTTTAATAGTTTTCCTTGTTTCTTTTGTGCGCCGTCACTGACATAACAATAGATTAGTACTTGGAGCTCTTTGCTTTTCGTCTCTTCCAATTTTCTGTCCTTTCCCATTTTTCCGTAATAGACATAGATAGAGTTGATCATTGCTTTTGTTTAGATCTTTCATTGGTGACCAGTAGCAGTAACTTATATTACTTGTTTTACTCTTTATTCTTGGAAGTCCGTGCATTCGAGATTTAGTTTATTTGATTGCAAATTCAAGTTATCTCTTCTTGTTTCTTTCCAACCACATGAACACCTTGGAACATTTAATCGACATGAGGCGTGGCTAAATCCTTTTTTAGTTGAGGAATAATCGAGACTCGGGGCATCACAACTGTGAGATCGTTTTGATTATTAATTTTAATTTATATGTTCATGGGCATTTAATTATTCTCTATTTTCCATTATTATTATTATTTGGATTTATTGGATGAATAAGGCCTGTTGTTCAATTGTCTAAATAATATATAGCCAATTAGGGTGTTGGCGCGTCGCCTTTAAGCATCTTGATTAGTGGCAAACGAGACAATTTCACTGCCTCGCAAGCGGTCTAATTTGGATCGTGGGAATAATTAATCTAGACTAAGTAAACCCGCATGTGTGTTTGCTATCTAGAATTGGGTCTTTCTAATTCCTGATGCTGTGACTACATTAAATCCTATGAGCGTCTCTAGGGTTGTCTAGTTCACAAGAGGGTAGTTTATGAGTGTCTCTGGACTACTATAAAATTAAGGAAAGATTGGTGGTTGGGCGCGTCGCTTGACCACTATAACCAATTTATCCATGAACGTGTGAATATTTTTATGGATCTATGATCAGTTGTGTGCACTGGTGCCAAGATTAATTCCTTGACTAGGTTGTTTTAATTAATTGTTTCTTGTGTTATTTAATTCCTGCATTCTTGCTTAATTAGAATTTTAGTTTTTATTCCTTTTTAATTATTTGCTATCTTCTACTCCAACCCCCAAATTCTCTGTAGGAAACAAATCACCCAGTCCCTATGGATACGACCCTACTCTCCATTATATTTCAATTTATATTCTTAGAGTAGGTATTTTATTTTTGACGGTTTGACACCCACCACTTTTATAGTGAATTATAGTAAAGTTTTATTTAAACATCTAAAAAACTTCACTTCGAAACAAAGCCATCTGATCATAGGAAAGACGCTCAGCAATTAGCCGATCCCAGGAGCTATTCAAATTGTGTGCATTGTTGCCTTCCAGCTCCAGGGGTTCTGGACCTGTGGAACGAGATTATTTATCCTTGCCTAATTTTAAATGATAACGAATTTAATGAAAAAAGTAGAATAGTGTGGTATATCATTTAGAGTGTACAAATTTTTGTTTTTGATGAACCTAAAATAATAATCAAATATAAATCCACACGAAATATTCAAGAAATTATATAAGAGACAAAGGAAAATTTTCTCTACTAATCAAACAAGGCTGCGGCTACAGTCATACAAAAGAAATGAAACTAATGGCACGGAAGCTACTGACTATAGAAGCCGGGGGCCACATGTCTGCATGAAACTGGAGGCTAGACTTGTGTACGAAACCTTCTGCTGACTAATAAACCTTTGTGTAGTTACCTCCCAAACTAAGTGGTACTAAGACTAATATGAACTCAGTACCGCAGACCATCATGATAAAACAAAGCAATTAACACTTGGACTAGCAAATAAATTTAATGAACACTTTAAAGGTTTGTTTTTTTCTCCTCTCTACAATTCTTCATTTAAATCAAACTCCTCAAACTGATACATACTCAAAACCTTCTTTAACTTGACAAATGTCTTCATTTTTATAGCCTTCGTAAAGATACCTGCTACTCACTCTTCAGTTCTACAATAATCTAACATAATCTCCTTCTTTTGAGCCAACTTATGTTTAAAGTGATACTTGATGTCTATATATTTGCTACGTACATGGAGAATTGGATTCTTGGCCAACTCAATTATTGACTTATTGTCACAGTAAATTTTCGTAGGATCAACTTACTTGTGTTATAGAACACTTAACATATGATGCAACCACAAAACTTGAGTTGCATTGTCAATGGCTGCAATATATTCCGTTTCTGCTTTAAACGATGCAATCACATGTTGTTTCTTCAAACTCTAGGAAAACACCCAAAACCAATAGAAAAATGCATATCTTGTCTCTGAATTATATCGCCTACCCAATTACTATCTATGTAGTGAAATAACTCAATTGGATCATTTCATGAATAAAAAATACTAGCACTGTGACTATCTCCAATATACCACAAAATCCTATTAGCTGCCTGCAAGTATAACTGATGTGAATTTTCATAAATTTGCTAATCAAACTAACAGCAAAATTGATATTTAACCTTATAGACATCAACTATATCAATCTCCCTACCAAACTTTTAAAGTAGGTGGGATTAACATATCCACTAGTACCCTGCTTAGTCAACCTAAATTTTTCTTCAACAAACGTCACAATTGGCTTCGCTATATTCATCTCGAATATCTCCACAATATCATCAGCATATTTCTTTTGAGAAATAAAAATCCTATGGTCAAATTGAAGATCCTGATAAATCCTATGGTCAATAGAAATAAAATTCTAGGGAATGCGACATAAGTTTTATATCTATCGACTCAAACTATTTGATCATGACCTTCTTGAACTCTACAATCATTTCCAAATTATTTCTTATAAAAATCAAATCATCTACATACAAGCACATAACAAAAATATCATCATGAACAAAAGATTAATATATAAAGCATGCACATTCGAATACCTATAAAAACTGCAAGTAAGAAAATAATAGTCAATTCTCAATTTCTCATACAAGCCCTCGGGACATGCTTCAATCCACACAAGTTTTTCTTCAACATGTACAATCTATTTTTTTGACCTTATTTGACAAATCTTGCATGCTGTTTCACATGCACTTTTTTTATTGAATACTCTATTCAAAAAAGTTGATTTGATATTCATTTGATAAATTCTCTAAATATTTTGGATAATTAGAGAAATTATCATATGAATTGTGTCAAGTTTGGCAATAGGGGCAAAGACCCAAAATAATCAATTTCAGCTTTCTACTTGTATTGCTTTACCATAGTTTCGTCTTGTACCTATCAACTTCTCCATTGGCCTTTGTGAGGGTCTCAAAATTCTATTTTTATTTAAAAATAAAAAATAATATTTATATTATATTTATTCACTAAAATATCAGTGAATTTATACTTTGAGTTATTATTTTTCAATTTAGAGAAATTTTTGAGAATTATTTGCCGGTGTTGTTCGGCCAGTTTAAGCGTTAATTTTTGTTCCGAAGTGCGAATAGTAACTCTAAGATGAAACCAAGCATATGTAGAGATATTACAGAGATATATTTAAGGTTGGACAGCGTCAGAATGAGACAAAATAGTAAAAGTTAGAGTGTTGCGCTTTGATGCGACAAAAAGTGGTCGTTTGACCACTTTTCCCTAAAACAGGGATGACCACACTTTTTGTCCCTTAAAAGCCATCTTTCTTGCTTCTTGCCTCATCATTTTTTAGCTATAAATTTAGAGCTTTAGAGAGAGAGAGAGAGCCGGGTAGAGAGAGAGAGAAAAGAGAGAAAATCTCTAACCTTCTTCTTCTTCTTCTTCTTCTTCTTCTTCAATTCTCTTGCATTTTGAACATCATTTGAGGAGTTTTTCCTTGCTCCTTCTTGCTGTTGTTCCAGCCGTGTGAGAGAGAAAGAGAGAGAGGGGGAAAATCCATGAGTGAGAAGGAGAAAGAAAGTGAGAGAAAGGTTACTTCTTGCTTGCCATCTTCTTGTTCTTGAGTTTGTTGTCAGAAATCATCATCAAAACAAGTGGATCTTGAGCTAAGGTTGGAGCTTCTTGGAGTTGCTAAGCTTGGGAATATCATTCTTGAGAAGACCTCACAAGATTTTGTTTGATCTTGTTAGATCTAGACAAATCTGAAGGTATAAGACTCAAACCGCTTAGATCTAACTTGATTAGTGTTAAATATAGTGGATTTACAGTTTATTTTGCTAAGAATGCTTATGTATGAAGTATTTGAGTTGGGCTCTTGAATTCCCAACTCAGATAGCGGACTTGAGGTGACTTTTAGGTAGTGGACTTGAGGACCTGATTGTGGTTGTGATTGATATCCGTGAAATGAGTGTATTTTATGGTTAGCAAGTAGATTTTGTTGTTGAAAAATTTGAAGGAAAATAGTGAGGGTTGGCTGAGCCCATGCTTGGAAATTTTGATGCATGATTTCAAAATTTTATGATATTTCTTGATGAGATTTTGTTTAAGTAATATGTATTGTGTTCGATTATGAGTATAAGCTTTAACAGAGTGAAAATCTTGAACTTTAACGGTGAAAAATTGAATTTCACTAAACTTTGAGGGAAAGTGCCATTTTGGACAAATTTGTGGATTTGAAAGACTTTAGCTAATTTTCATGAATATTGTGCATTGAGACCTAGTGAAAATTGTTTGAAAAATGTGTTAGAACTTTGGTTAAAAGTGTAGTGTTGAGTTTGAACTTAAATGAATGATTTTGAGGTGAAATGCCTCACTTTATTTCAATGTGTTTAAAGATTAAAAGTCACCTGGATGGAGTACGTCGATAGAATGGTTTGGTTATTTGATGTATCAGTTTGAAAATGGAAACTTTTAATATGATTTTTGACTCGAATGACTACTTTTCATTCGAGCAAAGTTAGAGGAATTTTGTGAAGAATTTCGATAAAACAAATGAATAAATTATTTGAGTTAGTTTTGCTAATTGTGAGGCGAAACTTATTTCTCCCTTTTATTTGATTATAGGAAGTGTGGAAGGCTTTGAAACCAAGCAAAATTTGGGATCCGAACCTTGATATTTTGATGAGTTTCCATGCATGTGATTTGATTATGTGAATTTAATTTTGAATATGAATGATTAAGTGATTTGATGTGAAAATCTGATTTTTGATCCATCAAATGGAGTAGTGTGTGCTTTATCGCACTTATTCCTATTTGAATGGTAAATCTTTTGTAAAAGTGCTGTTGTGACATTTCAAGTGCGTTTTGAACCTTTTGACTTTTGATATGATGTTAATTATGTTTTGAGTATATGATGTGATATGATGTGTTTTGCAATTATTATCCTTGAGAATACTTAATCCTCTTGGTAAGTTATCGACTCGAGCCGTTGGGAAGTCCCATGTCGAAGAGATTTAACAACCTTGGGCTATGTGATGTGATGTGTGCTCTAGGCTTGGCAAATGGCCTTGTCCCTGTTGAAGAGTAATACACAAATATATAAATTATGTTAGGTGGGCGGGCCCGTACGGGGGTTTTGGTGGAGAAAGGAGTAAGTGGTGGTCTACTTGGTTTTGTATGTGAAAGTTGACGGAGTGTCAACTACAAGATTTGTGCACCAGTCCACGAACGTGCTCCAGCTTCGAGGACCTTAGCCCTTGAGGGCTACTTATATCTTCCCCTTGTGTTGTTATTTGTTTTCCTTATTTGCTTATTCCTAAATATGAATTTGGAGTGAGAATCTCATATGTGTTATGTGCTTTGCATGCCTTCTGGAACTCACTGGGCTTTTAGCTCATTCTTTCCAATTTATTTTCCTTAGCAGGGACTGAGAACCCATGTGAAGGTGCCAACCATTAGAGTAAGGGCTCGCTTTTGTATCTGGTTTGTGAAACTTGAATTTATGGATTTGAGGGCTTTTGGATTTTGAGACTTTGTATGTATGATAAAGTACTTTGTGTATTTTGGGATCGTAAGGTTTGAATAATGTATTTGTGAGATATTCCACGGTTTGGATTTATGATGGTATTATAGTTTGATAAGTTAGTGACCTTTGTGTGAGTGAGTCCTGGCGAGAGCTAGGCAGGGGTTCCATGGATTCCTTAGGGTATGCCCTAGGGAGAAGTGGGGCTGTCACAGGTGGTATCAAAGCTTAAGCTTTAGATCTCTGTAATGTATCCTAGGCTAAAAGTTTAGGATACTAGCCTGTGGAAAGTAGGACTAGAGTGTTTCTGGTGCTTGATTGTTAGTAAGTGATACTGCTTGAGAGTTTCTTATATGAATTGATTTGATCGAGAGTTTGATGTTACCGTGATTGAGGCATAAGAGTGACTCTTAGTGTTTGATTGACTTTTGAGGTTTGTCATAACCCTGATTTGTATGAGTTGGAGTGTCGAGGACGATACCCTTAAGGTGCAGAGATTGTAACGTCCCGAAAGTTAAAGGTGTTTTCGAAATGTATTCTCAAAGTTTCTACTATGAATAAAAAATTTTTTCTTAGTGATTGAAAAATATTTATATATGTATATAATTTCAAATCTTCTTGTTTCCGTTCAATTACTTTACGAATATTTGCTAGGGTTTAATTGACCTAGTCAAGCCTATTTGAGTATGTAAAACTATATTTGGATGTAAAAGAAGGGATTATTGGCAAAGTTTCAAAGACATTTTAAAGGGAAACAATGAAAGCTTGACATTTGTCTCCAAACTAATAGCTAAAGTTTAGTTTAAACTACATAAATAGCCAAGCTTTCAAACCTTCTATCATCTTTCGTTTTCTTGTACAAAATTTTGAGAGGAAAAAGGGAAAAGAATCTCCACTTGCTTGGCTTCATTTTCTTGTCCCAAAACTTGAGAGAAAAGAGACAAAATTGATTTTTCTCCATGAGGTTACAAATCACCATTTGAAGGAAACCCTTAGTAGAGGACCCTTGGGTTCATTTTCTTAGGATGCCGGACTGTGAGATTAGATTGTGTGTTAAGCATAAGGTAACTTTATCACTTGATGATTAACCAAAGTTAATGCAAGAGGAAATAGATAGGCTCACGACTGTAGAACGGACTCAGGCTGATTGGATTCGTGAGTTTGAGGTGGAGGTTTACTCGACTACTGAGCAATTGGCTAGAGTCGTGAAGGTTGCTCGAGAGTGAGCCGATGGCATAGTGGCCAAGTGCGAGGCTATGGTTGAGGGAGTTTTTAAGGCTAATCGAATTGAGAAGAATACAGTGGTTAGTGATGAGGATATGGGAGGGGATGCCGCTATGGCCGAGGCAGATCCCCAATATTTGGAGTCTGACCCATTGGAGAGTGCTTCCACGGAGACTTCCGCTTCTGAGGCTTGATAGACTAGCTGAGCATGAAGTTAGGATTGTATGTAACCTTTTGTGAGAAAAGCCATTCGAGTAGAAATAAAAATGTGAGTAAATGATGTATAGGAGTAACAGTTATTCGAGTTGTGAGAATAACCCTGGAAGCTTGGTCTTAATTGCTAAGAAAGATGAGAATTTAAGATTCATGCACGGATTATTAGATTTGAATTATACTACTGATCAAAGAGTGAATACCTTTGCTGTGCAATTATGAATGGATTGATCTAGTATAAGTAATGAGAGTTCTTTTCAGATGAAATTCTGCAAGAATATCGTCAATTGAAGCTTAGCAAGGATATATACTAAGAGTATTATTATCGACTGATATGGATATCATGGATTTACAGTAATGCCATAAGACTAACCACGGCATTAGTGGCATTCACGGGGATGGTACTCAGCATTTAAGCCTTATTCAGGCTGTATTGTGGTAAAATTTATTAAGGATCCTGTGGTACATTTAAGATTAGAGGGAAGCATGAGCAACAGTTGAAGATAGTATCGCAAACCTTGAGGAAGTACTATTTGTAGGTTAAAATCCATGGAAGGAAAATTTTAGTGGAAACATAATTGAAATAAGGTGATCTTTGGGTATATGTACACTTGGAGAGTCTTGAGTGTTGACCTTATTATAAGAGTTGAATTCATGTCATTGTTGATGAAATGAGTGTAATTATCATGGAAATTGGAAGATATCGAAGTAGAGGAGATAAGAAAGAAATATCCAGAGTGGTGTGTAAACCCAGATATAAATTTCGAGAACGAAATTGTTTTAAGAGAGGAAGGATGTGAGGGTCTCAAAATTCTATTTTTATTTTAAAATACAAAATAATATTTATATTATGTTTATTCACTAAAATATCAGTGAATTTATATTTTGAGTTATTATTTTCCGATTTAGAGAAATTTTTGAGAATTATTTGCCGGTGTTAGGTTTCGGCCAGTTTAAGCCTTAATTTTTGTTTCGAAATGTGAATAGTAACTCTATGATGAAACCGAGCATACGTAGAGATATTACAGAGATATATTTAAGGTTGGATAGTGTCAGAATGAGATAAAACAGTAAAAATTAGAGTGTCGCGCTTCGACTCGACAAAAAGTGGTTGTTTGACCACTTTTCCCTAAAATAGGGAAGACCACATTTTTTGTCCCTTAAAAGCCATCTTTCTTGCTTCTTGCCTCTTCATTTTTCACCTACAAATTTAGAGCTTTAGAGAGAGAGAGAGAGCCGGGTAGAGAGAGAGAGAAAAGAGAGAAAATGTCTAGCCTTCTTCTTCTTCTTCTTCTTCTTCTTCAATGCTCTTGCACTTTGAACATCATTTGAGGGGCTTTTCCTTGCTCCTTCTTGCTGTTGTTCCTGCAGTGTGTGTGAGAGAGAGAGAGGGGGGGGAGGAATCCGTGAGTGAGAAGGAGAAAGAAAGTGAGAGAAAGGTTACTTCTTGCTTGCCATCTTCTTGTTCTTGAGCTTGTTGTCGGAAATCATCATCAAAACAAGCGGATTTTGGGCTAAGGTTGGAGCTTCTTGGAGTTGCTAAGCTTGGGAATATCATTCTTGAGAAGAGCTCACAAGATCTTGTTTGATCTTGTTAGATCTAGACAGATCTGAAGGTATAAGACTCAAACCTCTTAGATCTAACTTGATTAGTGTTAAATATAGTGGATTTACGGTTTATTTTGCTAAGAATGCTTATGCACGAAGTGTTTGAGTTGGGCTCTTGAATTCCCAACTTAGGTAGCGGATTTGAGGTGACTTTTAGGTAGTGGATGTAAGGCCCAAAGACAACCTAAGAGGGGGGTAAATTAGGTTGATTAAGAACTAATCAAATAGAGCCCCTTTTTCGTGATTAAAAGTAATTTTTTAATCAATTAATTTGACAAGCAAATTAGCAATTAAGACCAAGAAGTATAGGTGATATTTCAATCAATGAATTCAGAAAGTAAGCTGATAAATAGAATGATAGAAAGCAAACCAAACTTCTTCAAAGCTCCACTTGAGCTTGAAGAAAGAATCCTCAATATAAGCAACTTCAACTTGATGAATTCGATCAACTTTGTGTACAATGGAAGGATCACTTCCTTCTTGCCCCAAGCTGCACTTAGTCAAGTTAGGAAGTTTTACACTCTTATAGAAAACCCTCACAAAGCTACACTTTTGATCAACTCACTCACAATTGAAAAGCTTGCTAATGAACTCACACTTCAAGACTAACAATTCTTACTCAATGAGTATTTTCTTGTTAAAATCACTCTTAAGAACTTGTAATCTAAGTGTACAATTGTTACTTTGAATTTTAGACAAGGCATGTATTTATAGGAGACCAAAAAGTGCCTTGGTATTGAGGTCAACGGGTAGAAGAAGTTAAAGAGTCAACTAGCCGTTGGGCCTTCTCGGCGTCCCGACACCATGTTGTCCCATGCGTCCGATACTAGCGTCAACGAGCTAGACCAGGTTCATTCTTTATCGGACAGCCAATGAATATTCATGTGTCCAATAGGCTTTGCGTCCGACAGCGACCAGTGAGTTCAGAAAATCTTCTTGAGAATGATTGGACGGCCGATGCATATTTTTTGCATCCAATGAGCTTGCGTCCGACAGCGACCAGAGAGCTTAAAAAACTTCTTGGATATTATCGGACGTCCGGTGGGGTTGTTGTGCATCTGAAAGAAGTGTTCGATAAATTCCCTGTCTATCGGACGTCCGGTGCATCAAGTTGAGCGTCCGATAGAGATGTTTCGAGTTTTATCGGACGTCCGATACAAATTATCGAGCATCCGATAGTCAACAGACCCATATACATTTCTTGATAGGATTCTTCAACAAGATTCCTTACATTGATGACCTGTGCTGCAATAATCTCAATGGAAAATGTTAAACCAATTTCTTCAATTGTTTTGTAATTGTCAAAACCGGATCAATGATTTGGACTTGAGGACTTTACAAATTGTGGTTGTGATTGATATCCGTGAAATGAGTTCATTTATGGTTAGAAAGTAGATTTGTTGTTGAAAATTTTGAAGGAAAACTTAGTGAGAACTGGTGAACCATGCTTGGAAATTTGGATATATGATTTCAAAATTTTATGATATTTCTTGATGAGATTTTTCTTAAATAAATATGTATTATGTTCGATTATGAGTATAAGCTTTAACAGAGTGAAAATCTTGAACTTTAATGGTGAAAAATTGAATTTCACTAAACTTTGAGGGAAAAGTGCCATTTTGGACAAATTTGTGGGTTTGAAAGACTTTAGCTAATTTTCATGAATATTGTGCATTGAGGCCTAGTGAAAATTGTTTGAAAAATGTGTTAGAACTTTGGTTAAAAGTGTAGTGTTGAGTTTGAACTTAAATAAGTGATTTTGAGGTGAAATACTTCACTTTATTTCAATGTGTCTATAGATTAAAAGTCGCCTAGATGGAGTACGTCGATAGAGTGGTTTGGTTATTTGATGTCTCAGTTTGAAAATGGAAACTTTTAATATGATTTTCGACTCGAATGACTACTTTTCATTCGAGCAAAGTTAGAGGAATTTTGTGAAGAATTTCGATAAAACAAATGAATAAGTTATTTGAGTTAGTTTCAATAATTGTGAGGCGAAACTTATTTCTCCCTTTTAATTGATTATAGGAAGTGTGGAAGGCTTTGAAACTAAGCAAAATTTGGGATTCGAACCTTGATATTTTGATGAGTTTCCATGCATGTTATTTGATTATGTGAATTTAATTTGGAATATGAATGATTAGGTGATTTGATGTGAAAATCTGATTTTTGATCCATCTGGTGTAGTATGGTTATCACTTATTCCCTATTTGAATGGTAAATCTTTTGTAAAGTGCTATACATTTCAGTACGTCCGTTTGAACCTTTGACTTTTGATATGATGTGAATTCTGTTTGAATATATGATGTGATATGGTGTACGCGTTTCTAAGTACGTGTGGCTGGCCGTTGGGAAGTCGGGTTGAGAGACTTAACAACATAGGCGTGCCATTTATTATTGGGCAACTTTCATCGCCTTGTCTGATGAAGAACAATACAAAAATATATAAGTATATTAGGTGGGAGACGGAGCCTGTCTTGGGGTTTGGTAGAAGAAAGGGGAGTAAGTGGTGGTCTACTTGGTTTTGTATGTGAGGGTGTGAGTGTGTACGAGATTTATTCACACCAGTCCGGCGGCCTCCTTGAGATATAACCAAGGCTACTATATCCTACCACCCAATATTTATTTGTTTTCATCAGTTGCTTATTCGCAATACTTGGGTACGGGTGGAATCTCTATATGTGTTATGTGCTTTGCATGTATACGGAACTCAACGGGCTTTTAACAATTATTTCCCGATTTATTTTCTATTGCTTTGAGGGCCGAGAACCATGTGTAGAGCCAACCATTGGTATTACGTAACTGAACTTGAAGTACATTTGAGGGCTTTTTGGTTTTGAGACTTGTATGTATGATAAATTACTTTGTGTATTTTGGGATCGTAAGGTTTGAATAAATGTGTTGTCCCAGTATTGAGATAATACGGTTTGGTTTATGATGGTATTATAGTTTGATAAGTTAGTGACCTTTGTGTGGGGAGTCTGGCGAAGTGGCGGTAGGTCCTGGGATACTCTGATATACACAGGAGAGATAGAGCATCCGCGATATAAACTGTTTTGTATACATGGCTATCAATGGCTTTTAGCACCAATTTGGAAAGAAATGTAACTCCCTAGGTATCATTCGCCCTCCTTATAAGCTTGAATTCCTTTATCCACGAAAAAGCTTTCAGTGGGATCATCCTGAAAGCTGCTTCCCTCAACTACTATTGAAGGATGAAGAATACTGGTAAAATTAACAATACACCTTCGAAGGATCTTTACAAATGAACTAGCATCTAATGATAATGACTGCAAAATGCCTGGATGAGTTTAAATTGTGGACCCTGAGTAACTAGTGGTTGAACCTCATGGTGCAACTTTCCTTTTCTGATAAGTTAATATCTGTTTTAGTTTATTTTGGGATCTCGATTAGACCAATTCAAATACATGTTTCATGGAGGTCCCACATCTCTACTCCTGGGTACTTTTTCTGTATAGGATTGCCCTGGCCTTGAACCAAAATATTTTATTGTAACCAATAAGACACATTTCTTCATTTGTCATCATCAAATTTCTTCCTCAACTTGATCAAAAAATATAGAGGTGAGCGTCTTCATCTCTAAAATAGTAAATAAGCAGGTCTTCTGCCTTCCAAGCTTTCTCAAAGGTTTTTTTCTTTTTTTTTTGGGAAAATATTTCTGAGTGGGTAACTTGTAAACGATACAATTTAAATATCATGGCCTCCCACCTAAAAGATTTTGGCATATTTTTTAGTTTCAATACATCTCACCATCACGCTTTATCCTATTCTGCACTCCATGTCCATTTCTTGGTGGCACCTAGCAGGTTATAAGTGATGCAAAATATCCCATTTTTTCTCAGAAAGAATCATCACCTCATACTCCCAATCCCTATCAATTCTTAAAAAATTTTTAATTTCCACATACTTCCCTACTCAATGAAATTCTCCTCGCGTTAAAGTGTCACAAACATGGGATTTTGTAAAAGTGGCTGGTCTTTGTAAAGTCATCGATAAACATAATAATTGCGGACGATTTCATTATAATGGGGATGATATAGTAATAAAATTGGGGTTATTCCACAGGTTGGTGGTACCATTGTTGCAATAAAAACTACAAAATTCAAATTAACATTTAATCCATTAACTTTGAAAGGAAATAATAATCAGGCTACTAAATAAAGTGAAAAACAATACACATGGAAAAGTGCGGACAGGGTTTTGTGATAGGTTTAATTAATTCTCCAATTATTTTCTTGATGAGTTATAAATGCATCATACAATTGTATTTCAAATCACTTCTCGATGCATCTAAAATATGCGGATTAGTCTGTTAACATGTAGAATGCAGTTCAGTTAAACCCATTAAAATGAGTGATGTGGCTACCTCTCCAGGGCAAACAGAGACATCGTGAGGGCCGATGCTTTGAGAAATATGGCAGGTTCTACTACAAAATCTAGAATATAATTACAAAGCATTCATTCCTAAAACCTAATTAGCGTCCAACAAAGGCCATTTATTTTGAGTGAAATCCTCAGTTTCTATCAAAGTACAGCCAATAGTAACTTCAAGTGCAATAAACAAGTAACTACAATGAGAATATTAATTCTCTTTAAAAATACAGAAATCCTACAAAAGAAACTAAAACCTCGATCTCACAGTGCAAGCTTCAGACACATTGGAAAACAAAATATATGTTCGGTGAGTTAATGCTTTCGATGGAGCCAAAGAAGGCGTACGCCAAAGATAGAAACAATACACTAATAGTAATATAATTTAAAATAAAACAAGCGTATTTTACATAAGTAATTTGATAACACCACATAAAGATATAGGTGGACAGGTTGGTGAGGTGTCCCTACGGGCATTTTCCGGGCGTGCTGCGTGCCGATCCAAATTTGCGGGTACCAGCGATAATATCAGTTAAGACGTATGGAGCTTGAATTAAAGTGTTTACGGCGCCAATTCGGCCATATACATCCTGTGAGGGCGCGTGACCGCAAAACGTCACCACCTGTCACCGGAACGTGGTCAAACCATATCAAGTTGGTAATACTCGGTCGGTGAGTACACTCAACGAATAACAGACCCTATGGTTTGCCAAATCTCGATAAATAGCGCGTAGAGTAGTTCCCCTGTGGCAGGTTAGGTTATTTTGCACTTTTCCATGCGCCGTGATAATTCGGCAGTTTGCGGTTCAAGTAACAATTGTTGTGATGGGTCGAAACAATTGACAAAGATTCAGCGATTAGGGGTCGCAGAAATAATTCAATTATGGTGGCGTGATGGTACGCTCACAGGGCTAATCAGTAGCAAATCATTTTGATATTAATTAGCGTTAATAACATTACGCGGATACTCACCGAGAGTCCAGTAAAACAAGTGACGGCAAGAAAGCTTAAACTTTCGGTGATGGGAGCCAACTTGCATTCCGCCCGTTACCCACATTAAAAATGGAACTACTGCTTTTAATCAAAGGTTAAAACTCAGATTTAACCCTTCGATGCCGTATTCACTCAACAAAAGCTTCTTTCCGGTATCATCAAATAAGGCAGAATTGGACAAAGTTTGTGCTAGAAGCTGGTTCACTTAAAATCACTGGTATGACCGAGATTCCAGTGGTGAGCTAAAATAGACCGACGGCTGCTTGACAAAAGCGAGGAAAAAATGGAGCAGACATTTTTGGGTATTGATGGAAAAGAAATAATATTACCAAACTGTACCACCGTTAAGCTTGTGAAGTCAGTTCAGCTTATGCGTGGCGTTTCAATTTTGACCTGAGCAAAGAGTTATAGCCGACAGAAGTAAAGGGGTTGACAAGACTGACGGGAAGATTTCCAGATTTGAGAAGTTAACTTTGAGACAGCATTTGGGCATCGAAATGCCACTATAAAATCACAAAATTTTGTAAAATCAATTCTCACTAGGTGGATTATGTGTGTACCAAATTTTGGCCAAAAACTCACACGAGAAGACAACTTTTTAGATGGCCAAAGTTTGCGAAAAATCTCAACCCTAAGCTGCCAGATTTCCTCCTTTTGATTTTCAAACATTTTGCTTAACTAAAACAGTCCCAAATCACTCAAGTATTGACTCAAAAACTCTAGCAGCATTCCCTTATCAAATGGAAGCAAAAATGAGAGCAAAATTTGGATCAAAATGTTTCCGAAAGTAGGGCAATCATCCGACAAAGTGCAAGAAGAAAGTTTCCAACTTTTAACGCAACTTTCAAGAACTTTTTAACACACTAATTCAACTCACGTTCGCAAAACATTTTACTGACACATGGTGTAACATTTAAGCTTTCAAAAAAACCAAGGAATCCATGAAAAGAGGTCCAAAACAATGCTTGAAAAATAGCAAGGTAAACGGGCAGCAATCAAAGTAAAATTCCATCTTTGGTTCATCAATTTTCACATGCTTTTGTTAAACATTCTCATGCACCAAAAATGCTCATTTTTGCAAAGAGTCTAGCCCTCACCTAGACCATCATATTAGCAGTGAATAACCTCAACATAATGGTGTTAAAACAGGGCAAAATAACCCCAAAAGACAAGTGGCAGTTTTGAACACTCAAATCCCAGATTTTAAGTTTTCATGGAAGAATTTTTAGTTTTGAGTTGTGTTCTTTGGAAAATCATAACTTGAGTTCTATAAGTCCAAAAATTATGAATCTTATACCGTTTAAAAATAAACTTGATGAACTAAAACTCTCAAGAAGACACTTGTACAAGATTCAAATTGAAAACCAATCAAATTTCAGCTTAAATCTGCTGACATAGTGAAAACAAAGCACATCAGTCTTGATTTTTAGTCAGATTTGAAAATTCACCAAAATTCACAGAAATTGAACTAGCCCTTGAAATTTATACTGCTACAAGAACTCAGATTTTAGTTTCAAATGCAATAAACGGAACTCAATTTGGACCTTCCTGCACCAAGTTACAACAGTTGGAATTAGGCTGCATGACCAACCCTGATTTCTGAAAATTCCAGATTTGAAGAACAACTTTGAGACATTATTTGAGCAACGAAATGACACTATAAAAACACCAAATTTTGCAGGAAACAACCTCAGTATATAAGCTACGTTTTCACCAAATTTAAGCTAAAAAATCACACAGAAAGGCTGCGATCAAAGCACCCAAAAACAGGACAGCAAGCCTTTCCTCTCCTCTCGGTTTCTCCTCTTCTTTTCCTTCTTTCATTTTAGCAACTAATCACCACATAAGCACCTCACATACACACAATACATCACCAACAGCCCAAGTTCATAGTAGTGGGATTTCATAGACCCCACATGAAACCAAATTCAACAATCAAATCTACTACAACGAACTATAAGCTTTCTTAACCAAAGAATGAATTAAATGAGCAAAGTTTTGGGTGTTGAGCAAGATTATCTCAACTCAATCAAGGAGCTTAGTGAATGGAAGATAGAATAGCTCACACAAGACCTCAACTTTCAAGCTCACAACCGGCTCCTCCTCTTCCTAGCTGGTCTGAAGCTTTCTCCAAGGAACTAGCATAAACCTCAAGCTTTTGATGGCTTCAATGTTGGCTTTGTGTTGGTGGTTTTGATGAAACAAGAAGAGGAAGAAGATGAAGAGAGGGGCGGCTGTTTTGGAGTGAAATTGGGGAAGAAAAGGAAGAGGGAAGAACCGGCCAAGAGGAAAGCAAGAAAGAAAATGAGTGGTGGTGGTTGTTTGTTAACTTTTGAGACTTTTGTGGGGAAAAATGGAAGAATTAAAAGAAAGTGTATCAATAAATTTACGCGACACGATATTATGATCCCGTTTTCTCTCATTTATATATTCCGAATACATGTTCTAACATTCGAAAATTACGTCTAATAGTCGATCCTAAACCCGAGTACGAAATTTAAACATTCAAATAGTTTAAATGGAAAACATAGTTTAAATGTACAAAATGCATTTTAAAACTTTTCGTGCCATTACAATTGATAAACGATATTCAAATAATTCAAACTAATTTTAACGAAGTAATTTTATGAAAATATGAAAATTTTCAATTTTATAAATTAAATTGATGGTTAAACAAGGTTTTAAAATAAAAGGAAGTAACGTATGGTGTAATTGCAATTAAAATGATCTAAAACAATTATGCAGAGAAAATAAATAATTAATTAAATAAATAAGTCGAATAAAATAAATTTTTGGGTCCTCATAATCTTCCCCCCTTAAAAGAATTTCATCCTCGAAATTCACTTGAACTATAAAACAATTTTAGGTATTTCCTCTAAATTTCTTCCTCTAACCCTCAAGTTACTTCCTCAACACCTTGGTTCATCCACAATATTTTCAGTAAAGGCATTTGTTTGTTCCTCAATTCTTTCACTTATGGTTCACCAATTGAGAATTCCTATTCACACTTGAAGTCATTTACAAGGATTAAATCAATTATAAAATCCACGAAAACTTAATCACTCCAAATATGTGTATTCCATCTCTTCATTGTACCACACATAATTCAAAAGAGACCATTATGCCAACTATGATGTCAACCTTAATTGAAATGACAAATGGTATCATAACCTAATCTCATTGTTCTAATACATATACCAATTAATACCACCTAAACTTTTCTAGCAGCATCCAAAATTGTGATTTCCTATGAATCATAATTGTACTTTCCAAAACTTCATTATTCTACTAATCGTAACTTATTCCTATCAATTCAAATCTTATATTAGACACAATAAGGCTCTTGGGTTCATTCCTTTCCAATAAAGATAAAATATAGCTTTGTATATCAAAATCAAAATGTTCAAACTTTTAAGGAGATGGTATAAAATTATCAAAATAATTCTCACAAGAATGAATTCTCGCATTCTTAATTGTTTGAAAAAGGCACTCTTAATTAACTTTAAATTGAAAAGAGTAAGATTTTGAGGACATAAAAAGCTGGGTTAAAACTTTCTCTCTTCTTCTTCTTTTTTTTTTTTATAAAGGAAATCACTCTAATAAACTCAAGTTTCACGAAAACATTGTAAACAAGAAATGTCGAAAACTTAAACAAGAAAAACAATGTTGCAAATACTAAATTGCTTTCAAAACACATTTATATCAAATCTAAATATCAATATCTAGAAAGGGAAGAAATACAATACTAAATTGAAAACATTTGAATTCATTTTTTGAGTTAAACTTCACTTGAAATTGATAGAACTAAAATATAAGGCTTAAACATGAAACACTGAATTTTTTTTCAAAAGTTAAGTACAACTGGTTCCATTATCAAAAGTGGATTAAATTTCATCCCATAAACTATTTAGCTTATATCTAAAACTTAAAAAACCATTTTACATTCCCCTGATTCATGGATCGTTGAATCTTAACTACTAATCATAGGACAAACTCTTTCACCATCACATGAATAAAAGTTTATAACTCTTAAACCCAAATTGTTTTTACATACACAGCTATGTTCGAGCATAGATTGAATGCCAAATCATCATTGCTAATATCTAGCCATCCCATGAACTTAAAGCAAACCATTAATTTACTTCACAACATAAACATGACTAATTCACCTCCTACAAAACTTTATCCCTTCTCTCTTTTTTTTCTTAAATCCTAAGCTAGTTCACCGGTGTAAGAACTCGACAATTTACCAAATGTTCTAAAATGTCAATCCTTCAATTAGTGATGGCATTTACTCAATCTTCCACTTTGCCCATCTATCTTCATTTCTATTCAGTCTCAAACATTGAGTTACTTTTGGAGGTTTGTCTACCTAAGCACACGTCCTCGACCCCCATCCATCTCCAACCGTCCATAGTTTTAATTATGTTTAAATGCAGAAATAAAATAGTTCTTCAAAAGTGATTTAAGTGCAAGAGTCAATAGTAAAAATATTTGAAATAGAAACTACTACCATACATTCACATTAGCAAGTTCACAAATAATTAGCAAATAATAGGGTGTTACAAAATATAACACACAAATGTCACAAAAATACAGACAGTCATGCAGTCACAATCATAGGCCTCACAAGTCTCACCCCAACTAATCCATTTACAAAACATTCAAAATCAGAATCCTAATCTAGTTCGTGGCCGAACCGCTAATTGGGGCTCTTTCCTCAAACCGGTCCTCAAATAGCTCTTCCTCCGAAGTCTCCTCCTCGAAATAACTCCTCTTCCGAAGGCTCCTCCCTTCCCGGATCCTCCTCCAAGGGGTCCTCATGATCCATGCTATCAGCTCTCTCCCCTACCTCATCAACCAGTCTGGTAACGTTCACCAAAATGTCAGAAGCTCGATCCTGGACCTCATCAACCATCCTAGTAAATCGAGCCCTAGACCTCAGAACATAATCTCGAGAAGCTCTAGCCCGATCCAGTGAGATCGTCGAGACTACCTCAAGAGTCTGGATCCTCGAGTCACGAGCCTCTAATGTGGCCCTCAGATCCCTAACCTCCCTACAGAGTGCCAAATTGGTGAGCAGCAACTCCCGACGCTCATTATCAAGAGACCAAACTAAATCATTGGGATAGGTGTAGGTCTTCCTACACTCACATCTCGGAAATTGACTCACCGGAGAGTATGGTACACTAGGTCCACAGCCCGTCACTCGGTATCGGATAGACCTAGAAAACTCTACATGTTTATTACCCTCTCCACCATCAACCCCATTGGCATTAGCCCGGTTAACGCCATTAAAATCATTTCCACTCTCCATCCTACAAAACAAACATAAATTCTAAGATAAGAACTTAAAGTCCACTAATTCGCTTAAAATACCACATTTAAAATATAGGAAAGCTATCCCAACTCTACATTTCAAGAACAATATCCTTAAAATATACCAAATAGATCTTTAACCTAGGCTCTGATACCAACTGTGACGCCTCACCTCTCTCCCAAGGGTATCAGCGGACGCCTGCCCAACTCTCGCCAGGACTCACTTCAAAATCCAAAATATAATTACAAGCATTCATTCCTAAAACCTTAATTAACGTCCAACCAAAAATTCTAATTAATTTACAAGAGTAAATCCTCAATAATTTCTATCAAAATTACAATAATAGTAACTTCAAGTGCAATAAACCATTAACTTCACAATGAATATCAATCCTCTACAAAAATACAGAAATCCTACCAAAGAAACTAAAACCTCAATCTAGAATCCCCACTTCAAGACTTGTTAAAGAAAACAAATATATTGGGGTGAGCTAACGCTTAGTGAGGCCAAAAAAGCATGCACGCAAGCAAGATAGAGCAATACTTTAACAAATAATACAATTTAAAGTAAAACAAGCAATATTTCATGTAAAGTAATTTGATAACACCATATAAAGGATACAGGTGGACACGGGTGGTAGAGGTGTCTACCATCCTCAGGGACGTAGCACGTACCCCCAATCCAAATTTCTGAATTTCCATAATCATATCCAGTCTATTTCATGAGCTCCGACTTTCAAATCAAAATGTTGACATTTCATCAACCACACTCTCACATCCTGTAGGCATCACTTGAAACCCTCACCCGTCTACTTACACCTCCTATACCGGGCCCGCTCGTCTAAATATGTAAAGTTGGTAATACTCGAGTATACCTTGGTCGGCGAGCGCACTCCAACCGAGATAACACTCTTAAGACCCATGGTTCACCAATCCCTCGACCAAGCCCCTAATGTCGGCTGAAGCGAAAGGTTCCCCAATGGGGTTTTGGCGTCCCCACACTTTTCAATAGCAATAACAATCATTCAAGCAATTGTAATTCAAATAACAATTGTTCAAGCGGTCAAACAATTGACAATTCAAGCAGTGGAATTCACTTAGAAGCAATTCAATTATGGTGAGCGTGATCAAGTACACACTCACCTAGGCATACAATCATGCTTTTCAAATCATTTACATTAATTAAAGCACTAATAACATGCACTTGGACACTCACCAAAGTCCCGTAAAACAAGTGAATGAGAAAGAAGCTTAAACTTCAATAGTCGGGCCAACTTCCGCAACCTCTTGGTCACCTGAGCCAAAATGGAACTGCCACTTTTAATCCAAACAGTTAAAACTGAAGATTTAACCTAACTCCCCAAATTCACCAAAAATCACTCAACTAAAGTTTCTTTCTCAGGCCATAACTCACTCAATATACGTCAGAATTGGACAAGGCTTAAAGGTACAGAAACTAGATTCACCCTACTTAAAATCACTAGAAGACATCGCTCAAAGATTCATGAAGTAGGCTGAGCTAAAACAAACCAGAAAACCCAGCACAACGACAAAACAGGAAAATCAGGCTCGGGGTCAGCCATCTTTGCAATTTTTCTGGTATTGATAGGAAAAGTGCTAGTGTGTGAGCCTTATACTGTTAGAAATCTTGTGAAGTCTAGTTTGAAACACCACTAACGGCACTCAATTTTGACTCCCGAACAAAGAGTTATAGCCGACAGAAGTACAGGGGTTGACAAGACTGACGTGAAGATTTCCAGATTTGAGAAGCTAATTTTGAGACAGCATTTGGGCATCGAAATGCCACTGGAAAATCACCAAATTTTGTACACTCAATCCTCACTAGGTGGACTATGTGTGTACCAAATTTGAACCAAAAAATCACACGAGAATACAACTTTTTAGATGGCCAAAGTTTGCAAAAAATCTCAACCCTAATCTGCCAGATTTCCTCCTTTTGATTTTCAAACATTTTGCTTAACTAAAATAGCCCCAAATCACTCAAGTATTGACACAAAAACTCTAGCAGCATTCCCTTATCAAATGGAAGCAAAAATGATAGCAAAATTTGGATCAAAATGTTTCCGAAAGTAGGGCAATCATCCGACAAAGTGCAAGAAGAAAGTTTCCAGCTTTTAACCCAACTTTCAAGAACTTTTTAACACACTAATTCAACTCACATTTGCAAAATATTTTACCGACACATGGTGTAACATTTAAGCTTTCAAAAAAACCAAGGAATCCATGATAAAAGGTCCAAAACAAGGCTTGAAAAATAGCAAGGTAAACGGGCAGCTATCAAATCAAAATTCCAGCTTTGGTTCATCAATTTTCACATGCTTTTGTTAAACATTTTCATGCACCAAAAATGCTCATTTTTGCAAAGAGTCTAGCTCTCATCTAGACCATCATCTTAGCAGTGAATAACCTCAACATAATGGTGTTAAAATAGGGCAAAATAACCCCAAAAGACAAGTGGGAGTTTTGAACACTCAAATCTCACATTTTAAGCTTTCATGGAAGAATTTTCAGTTTTAAGCAGTATTTTTTGGAAAATCATAACTTGAGTTCTATAAGTCCAAAAATTAAGAATCTTATACCATTGGAAAATAGACTCGATGAGCTAAAACTCTCGAGAAGACACTTGTACAAGATCCAAATTGAAAACCAATCAAATTTTTGCTTAAAACTGCTGACACAGTGAAAACAAAGCACATCAGTGTTGATTTTTAGTCAGATTTGAAAATTCACCAAAATTCACAGAAATTGAAATAGCCCTTGAAATTTATACTGCTAAAAGAACACAGATTGTAGTTTCAAACGCAAGAAACGGAACTCAATTCAAGATAGAAATAAAATGACCACAATTTTAGGCATTCACTTAATCTTGTTAGGTATAGGTGCTTTTCTTGTAGTATTCAAGGCTCTATATTTTGGGGGCGTGTATGGAAATAGGCTGCATGACCAACCCTGATTTTCAAAAATTCCAGATTTGAAGAACAACTTTGAGACATTATTTGAGCAACGAAATGACACTAGAAAAACACCAAATTTTGTAGGCAATAACCTCAGTATATAAGCTACGTTTTCACCAACTTTCAGCTAAAAACTCACACAGAAAGGCTGCGATCAAAGCAACCAAAAACAGGACAGCAAGCCTTTCCTCTCCTCTCGATTTCTCCTCTTCTTTTCCTTCTTTCATTTGAGCAACTAATCACCACATAACCGCCTCACACAAACACAATACATCACCAACAGCCCAAGTTCATAGATAGTGGGATTTCATAGACCCCACATGAAACCAAATTCAACAATAAAATCTACTACAAGGAACTATAAGCTTTCTTAGCCAAAGAATGAATTAAATGAGCAAAGTTTTGGGTGTTGAGCAAGATTACCTCAACTCAATCAAGGAGCTTAGTGAATGGAAGATAGAATAGCTCACACAAGACCTCAACTTTCAAGCTCACAGCCGGCTCCTCCTCTTCCTAGCTGGTCTGAAGCTTTCTCCAAGGAACTAGCATAAACCTCAAGCTTTTGATGGCTTCAATGTTGCCTTTGTGTTGGTGGTTTTGATGAAACAAGAAGAGGAAGAAGATGAAGAGAGGGGCGGCTGTTTTGGAGTGAAATCGGGGAAGAAAAGAAAGAGGGAAGAACCGGCCAAGAGGAAAGAAAGAAAGAAAATTAGTGGTGGTGGTTGTTTGTTGACTTTTGAGACTTTTGTGGGGAATAATGGAAGAATTAAAAGAAAGTGTATCGATAAATTTACGCGACGCGATATTATGATCCCGTTTTCTCTCATTTATATATTCCGAATACATGTTCTAACATTTGAAACTTACGTCTAATAGTCGATCCTAGACCCGAGTACAAAATTTAAACATTCAAACAGTTTAAATGGAAAACATAGTTTAAATGTACAAAATGCATTTTAAAACTTTTCGTTCCATTACAATTGATAATCGACATTCAAATAATTCAAACTAATTTTAATGAAGTAATTTTCTGAAAATATGAAATTTTGTAATTTTATAAATTAAATTGATTGTTAAACAAGGTTTTAAAATAAAAGGAAGTAACGTATGGTGTAATTGCAATTAAAATGATCTAAAACAATTATGTAGAGAAAATAATTAATTAATTAATTAATTAAGTCGAATAAAATAAATTTTTGGGTCCTCACAAGTGATATAAGTGCATCATACAAATTCTAACATACTCTTGTGATTACATTAAGTATCTTTATTTATCTAGTGCACCATTGTATCTCCTTTCTCAATTTAATACAAATCCAAAAATCATGTTTATGGTGGTCAATAACAAACATGTACTTAAAATCAAGGTAAATGAGAAAATTTGTCAAAATTCTTTCATAAAAAACTTAACCCTAGAAAAGAAATTAGTTCAACATAATAGAAGCATTAAAATTACAAATTCAAAGAGTTTACAAAGAAAGAAAACGGATAAGAAAACTTCTCAATTTGCTCACCCCAATCTTCTTCTTGGTTGCTCTTTGATTTGCCTATGAACAATCTTGATTTCTCAAGAATAAAATATGAAAAGATGTTTTTCTAAGTTAAACTATTGTTTTCTAACCCCTCAACATGTTCTAATAACTCTTGTTCATAGTTCCCTAAAGTTATAAGTGAATCGTAGTTGGAATCGGTTTCAGAAAGCTTACCACAACGAAGTTTATGTAACTTCCCAATAAAGACCGGTGCAACAACCGAAGACAAGTCCCGCGCCGATTGTCATTGAACTTCCAATTGATCAATTGTCAGAAGAGAACCGGTGATAAAACCCATGTAACATCCGGCGCCAGTTATGCCGGTTCTTCCTTACCTAAGTTTTCAGTCATTTTTCTATCCATTTCTTCCACAACCTCATTGATACTTTTCCGAGCATCAAGTTGATTCCTTTTCGTATAATGCTTCAACCACTATGCTTTCTAGTCAGCTTCAAGTTTCACATGATTCCAAGCCATTTTATGTCCGATTGAATCTTTTTCCTACAATGCAAATATATCATCATGTTAGCCAATTCTCATGCAATTTAAAGCTCAAATAATATAAATAACTACCAACTCTTGCATGTAAATCAACTCCAATTGGCACCGTATCAAATTGCAGCTACCATTCGAGGTAATCTCCACTATGCACAGATCTGAATGAATAATCTCCAATGGGCTTATGACCCTCCAAAATTTACTAGTTTGAAAAACATTCCTGTGTTACTTTTTTAAAACATACCTCACAAACTTTGTCAGGATTCCTAATGCTAGATAGTCCATCAACTCTTATATTATTACTCGTAAAAAATCTCAAACTATCAAAATTTAAATATCCAAATCGTATATGCCACTACCATTGTTAATTATTATTACTTATCACTATATTCACATAGGAAAAGTTTTTTATATTTGAATTTAATGGAAATAAGCGATTGGACTCATTGACACATTGGCAATCATTCCAATATTTTTATCAAAAATAGTGCAAATATCATTCCTAATACGAATGTCATATCTCCTCTCAAACAATTGACTCATGGTCAATAAATTTTGATGTAGCACACGAATATAGAAAATATCAGAAAGAAAATTGATAGAACCATTTTTCAGTCCAATAGGGGATTTTCTCTTTCCAAACACTAGTAAAACAGTGTTATTCCCAAATTTAATTTCATCACGAACACGTTCATCAAACTCAACAAATAATTCTTTCTTGTCAGACATATGATTACTGACTGTATCTAAATAGTATTTGATTTTATCAACCACGTTACAAGCTAACAACAAAGTTATAGATTTTTTGTTATTATCCTAAACCTGATTGTTCGCAAGATTAGTTTGCAAATTCCTAATTACCTTTTATCCAGTTTTATATTCAAACTATTTATGACCAAAATTTTACAATTATAACATTGGATCCTTTAAACAAAATTATTTTGAAAATTATTCTGATTAAAATTATTTTTCTACCAAAATTGCCACTTCTGCCGCTACTTAGACCACTTCTAAAATTAAAATTGTTACCTCTACCATGTCCAGAATTTGATATACCTCCTCTGCCTGTATTGTTATAGTCATGCCTAGCTCTATTACTGTATCTACCACTGTTATTTTGTGAGGGTCTCAAAATTCTAATTTTATTTTTAAAATGTATAATAATATTTATATTATGTCTATTCACTAAAATATTAGTGAATTTATGCTTTGAGTTATTATTTTCCAATTTAGAGAATTTTTTGAGAATTATTTGCCGATGTTTGGTTTTGACCAGTTTAAGTGTCGATTTTTGTTCCGAGGCTTGAATAGTAACTCTAAGATGAAACTGAGCCTATGCAGAGATATTAGGGAGATATATTTGAGGTTAGACAATGTAGAGATGAGATAAACCAGTAAAACTTAGAGTGTTGTGCGTCGATGCGACAAAAAGTGGTCGTTTGACCACTTTTCCATAATTTAAGGGAAACTACGCCTTTTGTCGCCTTAAAGTCTTGTTTCTTGCTTCTTTTTGTTCCATGTTCAGCCACACTTGAAACCAAAAAAAGGGAGGAGCAGCCGAGAGCATAGAGAGAGAGAAGAGAGAGTTTGAGAGAGTTATCCAACTTCATCTTCTACCTCAAGTTTGAAGACTCCATTGAAGGCTTTGCTTTTGCTTCATCTTCTTCCTTGGGCTACTGTGAGAGAGAGGGAGAGAGAGAGGCTGGTCCGAGAGAGTGAGAGAGAAAAGATAGGGAGCTCAAGCTTTGTTTCTTCAACTTTTTCTTCCTCAAAATTCTTGAAGCTTCAAGACTTCATTGAAGGCTTTGTTCTTTCTTCTTCTTGCTATTTGGAGCTGCCGTGAGGGAGAGAGAGAGAGAGGGAGAGTGATCCGTGAGAGAGAGAGAGAGAGAAGGAAAGGGAAGAAAGCTTCTTGGGCTTGTCATCTTCTTGATTTTGGGTTTTGAGGAAGAAATCACCTTCAAACAAGTAGATCCTTGGCTAAGATTGGAGATTTCTTGGAGTTACTAAGTTTGAGAAGCCATCCTTGAGAAGAGCTCACAAGATCCTCCTTGATCTTGTTAGATCTATACAGATCTTGAGGTATAACACTTGAATCTCTTAGATTTAGCTCTAGTAATGTTAAATCTTATAGATCTATGGTTTATTTTGCCAAGAATGCTTATGTACGGAACAATGGAGTTGGGCTCTTGAATTCCCAACTTAGGTAGCGGACTTGAGGACCTGATTGTGGTTGTGTTTGTTGTTTATGAGATGAGATTATTTTGTGGTTAGAACGTAGAATTGATGTTGAAAATTTTAAAGGAAAATAAAGAGGGCTAGTCGAACCTATGCTTGGAAATTTTGACTTTTGATTTAAAATTTTTATGATGTTTCTTGGCTAGTTTTGCCTAAATAAATATGTATTATGTTCATTTATGAGTATATGTTTGAATGAAGTGAAGATCTTGAATTTTAATGGTTAAAAGTTGAGTTTTTGCTAATTTTTGGGTAAATGCACTTTTGGACTGATTTGAGGGTTTGAAATGTTTTATCTATTCTTCATGAATTTTGTGCTTTGGGATTTGGTGAAAATTGCTCTAAACATGTGTTAAAAACCTTGACTTAAGTTTAGTGTTAAGTTTAAACTCGAATGAGTAATTTTCGAGGTGAAATGCCTCACATTATTTCATTGTACTAAAAATTTAGAAGTTGTGTGAGAGGAGTACATCGATTGAGTATTTTGGTTAATTGATGTGTTAATTTGAAAATAGAACCTTTTAAGATGATTTTTGACTCGAATGACTACTTTTCATTCGAGCAAAGTTAGAGGAATTTTGTGAAGAATTTTGATAAAATAAATGAATAAGTTATTTGAGTTAGTTTCGCTAATTGTGTGGCGAAACTTATTTCTTCCTTTTACTTGATTATAGGAAGTGGGGAAGGATTTGCACTGGATCCCAATTTGGAAATCGAACCTTGCCACTTTGGTGAGTTTCCATGCATGTTACTTGATTATGTGAATTTGATTTGGAATATGATTGATTAAGTGATTCGATGTGAACATTTGATTTTTGATCCATTAAATGGAGTAGTGTGTACTTTATCGCACTTACTCCTATTTGAAGGGTAAATTTTGCAAAAATGTTCTTGTGACTTTTCAAGTATGTTTTCAACCTTTTGACTTGGGATATGATGTGAATTCTGTTTTGAGTATATGATGTGATATGATATGTTTTGTAATTATTATTCTCGAGAATACTTAATCCCCTTAGTAAGTTATCAACTCGAGCCGTTGGGAAGACCCAGGTCGAGGAGATTTAACAACCTTGGGTTATGTGATGTGTCGTGTGCTCTGGACTTGGCAAATGGCCTTGTCCCTATTGAAGAGCAATACACAAATATATAAGTTTATGTGAGGTGGGCGGGCCCGTACGGGGGTTTTGGTGGAAGAAAGGAGTAAGTGGTGGTCTACTTGGTTCTGTATGTGAAAGTTGATGAAGTGTCAACTACGAGATTTGTGCACCAATCCATGAACGTCTCCAGTTTCGAGGACCTTAGCCTCTGAGGGCTACTCGTATCCTACCTTTGTGTTGTTATTTGTTTTCCTTTTTTTGCTTATTTCTAAATATGAATTTGGAGTGAGAATCTTATATGTGTTATGTGCCTTGCATGCCTTTTTGGAACTCACTGGGTTTTTAGCTCATTCTTTCAAATTTTTTTTTCTTAATAGGGACTGAGAAACCAAGTGAAGGTGCCCACCTTTAGAACTAGGGTTTACTTTTGCTTCTGGCTTGGGAGATTCGAACTTTGAATTTGGGGTATTGTAATGTGAATTTTGAATATATATTTAAGTACTCTACGTATTTTGGGATTTCAAGATTTGATGAATGAATTGTGAGTTATCGTTTAGTTTACATTGTTAGCTAAATTTTGGGTTTGTAAGATTGATGTAGTTTGACTATGAGTTGATTGTAAGTTTGGGATTGGTATTTAAATTGTTCTTTGAAGAACTAGTGATCATTCGTGTGTGATAGGGAGATAATTGTGCACCTTATTTGTTGATATTTGATCTTAATTTAGGCCTTTTATTGCATAAAGAATTGGGTTACTCCTGATAAATTGTTTCTGTGACATTTGCAGGCCTTTGGTGTGAAAATTGGTGTTTATTGGCAAAAATTCCAGAAGACTTATACTTCCAGGACGTGCCTGTGCTTGAGGAAGGGAAACTGCAAGTAGATTGAAGACCCACGTGGGGCCTAGCGCATATTTCCTGGTCTTGTTGGCATACTGAAGCAGTTAGGGAAAGTCCTAAGGACGGTGGAGACCTGAAGGGAAAGTCAAAGCTATTTCCTGGTCATGGTAGAACTCCAGAAACAAGATGGATTCGGACTCTTGTGTTCCTTGCGGGCCCGATGAGTAGCATACTAATATATATAGTTACTTTCTTTAGGGGACATGGTCGTGGTTAGCCTAGATAGTTTTGATTAGTAGTTTTTTGGCTTTTGTGTTTTTTAGGTTTCTTTTGCTGCCGCCACTAGCGTAAACAATAGATTAGTATAGCTTTTGGTTTGTTCTCGTTTCGTCCGTCCTTCTCCATTAGAGTCAACCAAATTCAATTTGGCGGATTTCGTCTTGGTTGCTCGTAGAATTAATTGCAGAACTCTTTTCCTTATTAATTCGAGTGTTGTTTTTATTTTTCTTTTCCTTCCATATGCACTACATGAAAACCACGGGTTGCATGGCTACAATGTCGAGGCGTGACTAATTCTTCTTCTAGTTGAGGAATAATCAAGGCTCAGGGCACAACAACTGTGAGATCGTTTTAATTGTTTAATTTTAATTTATATGTTCATGGGTATTTAATTATTCTCTGTTTTCAATCAGTAATTGTTTGGATTTATTGATTAATGTGGATAGTTACTCAATTTGTCTAAATAATTGATAGTCAATTAGGGTGTTGGCGCGTCGCCTTTAAGCAATCTAATTAGTGGCAAATGAGACAATTTTACCGCCTCGCAAGCGATCTAATTTGGATCGTGGGGATAATTAATCTAGCCTAAGTAAACCCGCATGTGTGTTTGCCATCTAGAATTGAGTCTTTCTAATTCCTAATGCTGTGACTACATTAAATCCTATGAGCGTCTCTAGGGTTGTCTAGTTCACAAGAGAGTAGTCTATGAGCGTCTCTGGGCTACTATAAAATTAAGAAAAGATTAGTGGTTGGGCACGTCGCTTGACCACTATAACCAATTTCTTCATGAACGTGTGAATATTTGTGTGTATCTATGATCAGTTGTGTGCGCCGGTGCCAAGATTAATTACTTGACTAGATTGTTTTAATTGATTATTTGTTGTGTTATTTGATTCTTGTTGTCTTACTTAATTCGAATTTTAGCTTTTATTCCTTTTTAATTATTTTGCTATCTTCTCCAAAACCCCCCAAATTCTTTGTAGGAAATAAATCACCCAGTCCTTGTGGATACGACCCTACTCGCCATTATACTTGAATTTATATTCTTAGAGTAGGTATTTTATTTTTGGCGGTTTGACACCCACCAAATTTTGGCGCCGTTGCCGGGGACTGGTGCTTGAATTATTTCCTAATTTTTTTTTCTCCTCTATTTCTCCTCTATTTTTCTTACTAGTTGATGGCTACTAATTTTCAATATTTTGGTGATAGATTGGACTTTGTTCCTAATTGGACTAATGAGAGCTATTCTATTAGTGATCCTTGTTTAGATGATCTGGCTTCTCTTGAGGATAAATTAAGTGATGGACAGAAACCACAAGTCAACACTTGTAGAATATGTCAGTTGGATCATCTAACTGACTGGTGCCCGCTACTTCGAGAAGACATGGATGATCGAATTTGTGATGTTGGAGTATTCCAAAATCCATCTCCACCAATGTTTGCTACTTATTCAAATGTGTATAGTCAAGGATGGTGGGAGTACCCCAACTATAACTATGCAGTGAGTCCAACATCTCAATCCTCATCCTTTAGCGGGGGGAGTTCCTTGGAAGATCTTGTTAAGAGTTTGGTCATAAGTATTGCTCAACTCCAACAAAGCACTGCTGAATTCCAACACAGCACTGCTGAATTCCAACAAAGCACTGCTCAATTTCAACTAGAGACAAAGACAAGCATTTATAATTTGGAGAATCAAATGTGTCTACTGGCATCTACTATGAGCCAATTGATGTTTCAGAATTCTGAAACATTGCACTCAGAGACCCTTGTCAATTCCAAACCAGTTATGAGTGCAATTACCTTGAGCAGTGGTGATGAATGGCAAGAGATTCAAAGGGAAGAATCTAAATCTATGGTTGAAAAGAAAGCTGAGGAAGAAACAAGGGGACCCCAACCCATAGCCTCTCCAATGAAAAAGTCCAATGAAGAAATCCCAATTGTGGTGACATCTCCTTCATCCCTAGCTCTTATCTCTCATTCTTTATTTTCTGTTGGTGAGATTGATTTTGTTATGCCAGAAATTTTTGAGCTTCATGATAGAGATAAGTTAGGAGTTGTAAAGTGATAGGTGCTGAACCTGTGCAATAATAAATATTAAAAATCCTAATTACCACCACAATTCATTACAGAGTAATTCTGAGTACTGGAGCAGGGACTCCGGAATGTGCAATGGGTTACTGGTTTCACCCGATTCCAAGGAGTATGCTAAACCCGATATACTAGAATTATCTCTAAGAAAATATTAATTTGTAGTAGTGGCAAGTAAGGTCGTCTCCTCAAGGAACGGGTAGGAAAAAAAATGTCTCTTTCTAAGTCACAGAAAAATGGGGGGATTTGATGGAATAGAATTAGAAATAAAATAAACAGAATAAGAAAATAAATACCAAATGAAAATTCCAATTGAATAAATTACCAGAGAACACACAAGGAATAATTAAGTAAAAATAGCAAGTAATAAAATTCTATCCAAAGGAACAACCTCTCAGGCACAGTCCAATCAACTGATCATTGATGCAAAGATATTTCATTCATTTGTCACTAGGTTAGTTATAGCTGCCAACAAGCTCTGACAACCAGCTTTTCCTCACTTTTTCGACAGCCAAGGTACGACCGTTGACTGTTTCCCTAACCAGATAACAACCCTAGGTACGACCATAGGAGTTTAATTATTCAATTGCATTAAAAGTTAGAAGAACCCAACCCTAACCAATGAACACGCTAAGAGGCTTCATTTAAACTAGATCTTATGTTTTCCCAACATAAAACCAATTATGGTGGTTGTTACTAATTATTAACTAAATGAACGATTACGTATTCAATTAGTTAATTTGACAGTAAGCTATTAGGTTAATTTAAATACCCGGCCGTTGGTACCCAATTAACTAAATAACCCTCAAGCAATTAATCCAGAAAATGTACGAATAATAACAAATTAAAAGAAAGGTTAGAGATTCGATTAGATCTCACAAATGTATTGGACCGCGCCTTCGAGTCGCCCTTTGAGTAGACAAGAGATTTAGTTGCTCCTCATGGAAAATTGCATCCCAGAGTTTCTTGGGAAATTTCCAACCATAAGAAACGAAAAAGGAAGATAAAAATAACGAAACGAATTGTTAAACTTCCACGTCAAATGAGCAAGACAATCTAGCCGCCAAACGATCAAGGAAACAAGTCACAATCCAATAAAATAACTAAACTAATCTAAAGGAAGGAAAACGAGAGAAAGCCTAGAAAAACTATGATGCTGTTGTTTTTTCTCAATACGTGGTGTCTTCTCCCCTTCGACGGCTTGGCTGCCTCCCTTAATAGAAAACCTAGCCTTTTTTTGTTTACTTCGGAAAAACAAGTCCTCATTGGAATCTAATTCCCTAAAAAGCAATAATAAAGTAAATAAGGAAACCAATTACAAAAATTCCTAATTAAAAGGGTCTTCAACCAATTACTGAAAATAAATAAAATCTTCCACCAATGCTTGAGTATCCTCATCTTATTAGCTTCACTAGCATCTTGAATAAGTGCTGTCTCAATGTATCAATGTAAACCACATCCCTTGAGATCTATTATCATCTGTTTCGACAAAAAATTGAACTCTGCATTCATTTTGAGTTTTTGGGTAGAACAAACAACATTGAGTGTAGGATTTGCCATTTTTCAATCTACTGTAACTCTGATATTACTTAATAGGTCTCAAACAATAATCAAATATAAATGCACAAAAAATATTCGAGAAATTGATATAAGAAATAGAGACAATTTCTGTATTAGTCAAACAAGGCTGTACCTATACTGATACAAAAAGAAACGAAATTAGCGGCATTGGGGCTATTGGCCCGATGTCTTACATGAAACCGGGGGCTAAACTTTTATAGGAAATTTTATATTGACTAATAAGTCTTATGCGGCTATCTCTCAGACTAAGATCCCATTTGATAATCTAATTCAACACTTAAATTTGATAAATTCAGATCTTAACACCTTCAGAATGTTTGATAATCGAAAATAGAACATTTGAATTAATTAAGTGGCACTGAATTTTTTAGACAAAATTTGCTCTCGACATTAAGTGATAACTATTCACTTATCACTTAATGTGATATACATTCAGATATATTAGATTTAGTACTAAACAATTCAGGGTCCGTTTGGATTGGGCTATTTTTGCCCTGTTTTTTAAAAACTGTTTTTCACATCCCAAATGCTACAGTAAAAACAACCCCAAATACAACCCCAAAAACAACTCCCCAAAATGTTTCTGAAATACAACCCCAAAAACACCCAATTTCAAATATTTTTTTTCTATTCCCTTTTTCTTTTTCCATTTCTTCCATTCCTTTCCTCTTCCTCCCATTTTGGATCAGCGGTTGGACTCAGTGACATCTTTCCTCTCTTTTCTTCTTCTTCTTCTTTTTCGATCCCACATTTCTCCGTGATCATGCACACCAACCGATCCTGGGGAGGGGAGGAGGATGGTCAGGGCATGGAGGGGGGGCATGGAGATCAGGAGGAGGGGGGGGGGGATGGGGGACAGGCACGTGGTGGGAAGTCAGGGAGTGAGATGAGGAGGGAGAAAGAAGAGAGAGAAAAAAAAAAAAAAAAGCAGGGAATGAAAAGAGGAAAAGAAAAAAAAATGGAAAAAAAAAGGAAAAAAGAATGGAAAATAAAAAAAGAAAATGAATAAATAAATAAACCAAATACATCCAAGAAAAATACAATGAATTGTTTTTCACCCCCCAAATGCTACAGTGCTGTTTTTGAAATACAACTCCAAAAATAGCTATTCCAAACGGACAATCATTTAATAGATTCAAACTTCAAATTTCAGTTTTCATGGTGTTAATCTTCGACTATCAAGCTCAAATGACTCCCCCGTGATTCTCTTTCTTGCCCTTCTTTGCATGATACCTGGCCTGCACACTAACACTAATAATGAAATAATAATGCTAATAAAACTAAACAAAATAGGAATAAAACTATAGAAAATATCCTAATCAAAAACTCTAAATTAAACAATATCGATAGAGACAATGGATTATTGGCCCGAAGGTCCTTGTTCTGTATAAAATATTCAGTCAATGCTTCTTTCCCAAATTCTTCTCCAAATATTTCTCTCTCTTGACAAAGCTCATGTTAGAAGCCTAACCATTTATGCACCAACTAAATGTTTTCTATGCACCCCCCCTCCAAATGCTTCTCTTATGCACTCATCTATGCACACCTTGCATTCACACCTCTTCCCATAATTACTTTCACTCTAGATAATAAATTAGCACTTGAGTAATTTTCATTAACAACTATTTGTGTTGAGTAGACCTTGTTGTTGTTGTTGTGAGATTTCTTAATTCATGAGTTGTGGAGAGGGATTTATGTCACCACAAACAAAGAGTAAAGCAAGTGTTACATTCAAAAGCAAGTGCTAGATTCAAAACTGATGTTAAAGAGTAAGAACTGACTTATTATACACAGAACACGAAACCAAAGATAGTGATATCTTGGCAGCATTTAAAGTATTACCTGAACTAGGAGTTTCACCTGAAAAAGCAAGGGTGATAATTAGGGGTGGCAATGGGCCATATCATAAACTTATTGTGTCCTGTCATTATTGTATTCGCATCAAAAAATATCAGTCCTAACCGAACCATTAAACTTTCGTGTCATATCATGTCATATCTTGTTTGTTAAGGGGTTGACCCAATCCAATCCACTATAAATACTTTATATGATTAAACTAGTTTTGATATAATGTACTATTTTGCTAAATCAACCAATTGATCAATGCTAGAAAGAGTTAGTATTTTAATCACTTATTTTAATCTATTTGATCATGTAATCAATTCAATGTTACTATTATTAAAACATATGATAAATTTTTTAAAAATACATAGTCAATACAGAATTTAAAATTTTTGAAACCTGCAAAAAATAATAGATAATGAAGCTTTCCAACTATAATGTAAGTTACAAATCCAGCCTTATTTGGATTGCTTTTTTTTTAATGAAAATTTATTTTTTTTTGTGAATATACTTTTTACACATTTTTAATCACCTTTTATCTCAGATACATCATATCCTAAAAAGTGCTGAACTAATTATTTTTTCCAAAAGCTTTCTAGAAAATGTGATCTAATCAACCTTTTAGAAATACAGTCAAATAGTTCCATATATGATAACATGTAAAACTTGTTAGCTTTTAAAAAGTTTAATTGAAATTTTCAAATCAAATTTTATCATTATTAGTTTTTACTAAATACTCCAAATGGCCTATGTAGTGTTTAATTATTACCATAAAGTAAGCACTTTGCCAAGTTAGCATGTCACCTACTAGTTGATTCAATCCAATATGCTCATATTCGTGTCACTAATAGATCTACCCAATAATGACCCATTAAAGTTTGGATCCGGTTAAAACCTGTTTGAATTGTACTCAAGTCATGTTGTCATATTTGTGCTAGAAATTACCACTCCTAGGGATAATCTCCTAACAAGGCACTCGTAGTGATAATTTCCTAATGAGTGATTCAGGATATCTACTAGGCAACTCTTTCGAAATATTAAATCCCTAATCTTTTTTTTTCAATTTTTTAATGTGCAATAGATTTCTCACCATTTATTTAAGTTCAAAGCTTTTCGTTAATTTTCTTTTTGCAGAGAAACCCCATCTTAAATCTTAATAGTTTTTCGCCAAATCATTAATTGAGCCATCCTAAATTCCTAATCGGCCCACAAATCCAAAATCAAATAGGAAAACCAAAACGTCAAAAAAATAAAAATGAAAAAATACAAATTTCCCTATATTTATATATATAGGGTTTCGTTTGATCTGGTTTCTCAATCCAGAAGCACTCAAACAACCTGAAAAATACTAATATGGCAACCAACACCCCAAGGAAGATCAACCCATGTGTCCTCCGACTAAGAAAGGAAGTGCAACTTAAGAAAGAAAGCCAATTACCCGACCTTCCAAAAGATGTTATAATCAAGATTATTTGAAACCTGCCCTTCAAATCCCTAATGCATTTTTGCTACGTTTACAAGTCTTGGAAAGATTTGCTCTCTGATCCGCTTTTTGTCAAACACCAAAACCGGCAACAAATCCTCGTGACATCGTTCGAACGTCTATCGTTTTCAGTGAATTCATTGGATATCAAAGCTTCAGAAGCGCCAAGGCTTGTTAAGACAAAATTATAGGGTAGATGGGTAGAAAATAGTTATACTTTTCAGTTTCTGGGCTCTTGTGATGGTTTACTGTTGTCAATCCTTGACGGTGAAAGTCTTTACTTGTGGAATCCTAGTACTAGACAACTAAAAAAGTTGCCTGAAATTGGTTCCAGGGAAGATGCCTATGTGTTCTATGGATTTGGCTATGATCAATCTAGTGATGATTATAAGGTTTTGAGAGGTGTTTGTTATGATGAATATCAGTTTAATCATAATACAGAGGATTTTGTATATTCGCTTAGCAGAAAGAAAAAGGGGCTGCAAATTTATAGTAGGAGAAGTGATTCTTGGAAAAGAATTGGAAATTGTCCTTATAATGAGGTTTTGCAAGCAGATGGAGCTTACGTTGATGGATTTTTCTACTGGCTAGTGCTTGAGAAAAACAGTAAAGATCAAATGTTATGTAGAAGGATTGGATGCTTTGATTTACGAGAAGAAAATTTCAAGAATTTAGAACAACCTAAGTTTACTGGGCATATACTTCACCTTGGGGTTTTAGGAAGGTTTCTTTGTTTGGTTTGCAATCACTATGAATCTTGCCCTGGAGCATGGACAGTATGGGTGATGAAAGAGCATGGTGTCATAAATTCTTGGCCTAAAGTGGCCAACATTCCAATTCTTTTCAGAACTCCTTTTGTGGTTCCATTGTGCATTAGGAAAAATGGAGAAGTTGTGTTGCAAATGGGTGCTAGGAAAGTAGCCAAGTATAATTCCAAGAAGAATAAGTTTGATGTTCGTGTGCACAAGAAGTTTGAGATTGAAACAGTTCTTTATACTGAGAGCAATCTATCACCCTCTATTAATTCCAAAAGAAAGGTGACCGCGGAGGTCAGAGAGATACTTAAGAAAGTGGAACTGTAAAGTGGACAGTACTTTGAGTGTTATCTCTATTTTTCTCTGTCTTCCTTCCGTTAAGTACTATGCCGCCTCTATCTTAAGCGTTGACCATCAAATGACTTTTGCTGGTGTAGTGAACTCTAGATTGAATAATACATGGTGCACTTGCCTTGTCTTGCATATTACTTTTGCTTGAGATCAGTTCATTTGTTAAACCCATGGAAGCTTTCAATGTCTATTGATATTTGATAAAGGTGCACACAACTTTTTTTATTGGCTAACTAGTGGGGAGAAGCAGGAAGAATTATTGGTAAAAAATGATACTATTGGTCTAATAGAAGCAACAAAAACCTTAAATGGTAGGAGCAAGAACTAATCCACAACCAAAAAAAATGTGAATTAACCTCTCAACAGCACAAGATTTGGGGTAGCTGCATTAACTTTCTGTCAATTTTTCAGTAATTTTAGTTTGAATCAATTGCAATCTATAAATGTGACAAAATGAATATCTGTCAGTAAATCAATAATCTCAATACACAAATTTCGGCTATCTATAATACTTCTTATTCTCCGTATGCTTGTTATCAATTGTTATATGGTACAAGTATTAAGACTAAAGCAAGAATCTTAGGTACTTTGCTGGGGTTCTTAAATGAGATTGAAAGATCAAAAATCCAAAAAATCATTAAATGACTCTTTTGTGTATGGTTATTTCTTGATGATCTCCATACTAAGTGACTTCAAAACATACTGCAAGTAAGGTTTAATCTATCTATTGTTCCATGCATCTCTTCAATCAGCTTTCCCTCTAGATTTCTTCATCATCGGTGCTCCATCAGATTAAAAGTTGCAGCTGATAATCTTCATTATCCATTCATTGCATTATTTGGACCATGCTAAGATGAAATATCTATTGTTAGGTTTAAGTTGTAAAATGGAGGACATGGGTCCGAACGGCTATCAGGAAAACCATTCAACCGTTCGGGTTAGTTTGTGCAAATAGCGCAAGATGTAACTCTATATACACACAATGTAATTCATTTTTAACAAAATTTAATTGTAGAACAAAATTTTGAGAACCCCACATATGATATGAAAAACAATGTACAACATATAATTTGGCTCTGATACATATATGTATATATGTGTGTATATGTATGCATGCATGTATGTTTGTATGTGTGTGTGTGTATGCGTGTGTGTATATATTGTAAGACTAGCCTCTTTTAGAGGCAATTATGACCCACATTTTTTATTGATGTCTTGATTAACCAATTAAGATTTTGTCGATCATTAATTGAATATCTCCCATTTAATGGTAATTGATTGGCATATTCTGTTGATTGATATATCACTCAATCAAATCATCAATCAAATAGACAAAGATATTATTTTAAGTTATGAATTATGGTATGATTTCCTTGATGGAAGGAAATCCTAGGGATGTTAATATTTGCCAGTAAGGGTCTCTAACGTAACCTATAAATAGCCTGTGCTACTCCATCAAAATATGGTATTTTGGTTAAGTATAGGTTAGAAGTTCCCTTGCCCTAAATTTTCCTTCTACGTATTTTTTCTTCTACATATTTTGATACTTTAGATGAGAAAAGGAAGAAAACAAAGAAGGCCTGGCATTAACCTCTACTTGACAACAATGGATAGAGATAAGAAAGAACATGGGATATATGTGGTGCTTGACAACAATGATTAGAGGTACGTCGTTTAGTTTTTTCCGCTACGTAGTACATTAATGTACATATTTTAGTTTAACATGTGGTATCAGAGCCACTTTTAACCATGTTGTTAGCCCATAACTTCATGGTCTATTGGTTATCTGATAAATGTCATATAGATTCGTATGTTAAAACAAATCAAATCTAGTTTGTCATGAGATATATGGTTCCACTATCTCAATAATTGAGAATTAATGGTTAATCTCATGCACAAGGTTTATGATAATTCTAATGTCATTTGAATCTAGAATGGTTTAAGACTAATACTTTAAAAATTTATGTTATCATGAATCATACCATGTGTTGATTCTTTGACATGGTTACGACTCTCAATTTTAAGGGTAAACATTCGATACATGTCTTAATAAATGTTAAGACTTATGTAAAGAATCTTTGTAACCATATACTTTATTAAGTTGGATTCATCAAGATATGTATAGCTCCATGTGCTATTTAATATACTATCATAATGTTTATGGCCTTATATGACTGTTGAATTTTTGAATTCTTATTTGAATCAATACTAGCATGGTTTTACTTAATAAATCACATGATTCTAATATTCTTAAAAATCATAATATGAACCTGTTCTCAACCTTAGAGATACTTTTCTTGTGATCATTGATTTATTTCAATGTCTAATTTCTTATGTCTCTATATTTAAGTTGTTGTATGAGATCATGTAGTGTATTTATACATTACAATTATAGTCACTTGTTTCATATTATGATATTTGGTGTCAACATGAGATACTGACTATATTTGAATTTCATAAAATTTCCTTTATAAAGTTTTTTCCTTGCATCTCAATTGTTTGATGCATAAAGTATTCAATCACATTAAGTTTGGTGATTAAAATGAATGGAAAGGAAAATTAAGAAATTCTTTTGTCAATATAGTTTGTTTGACTATTTTGACATCCTTATAAGTTCAGAACACTATGTATCTCAGAGTAGTCACAGTATCTCAGATATTTGGTGTATAGGAAAATTTTAATCACGTATAACAAAGTGATTGAAGTCAAGGACTTCTAGTCAATAAGTTGACTTGTGAATTTCTATTACAAAGTTTTTTTTATATCTATGGCCTTGTTTGGCAGCTAAGTTTTTTGGCAGTCTATATAAAACTCTACTGTAGTTTACTGTAGAAGTTGTAGTTAAATTTTTGGATGTGAAGTTTTTTATGCGTTTTGGGGTGTAATATTAAAAACTTTAGGAGTTTTTTGAAAATTCTTGCAAATAATGTAAGAACCAAACAAGTTTTATACAAACTTGCTAAAAATTTGCATTAAAATTTTAGATGTTTTTTAAGATTCCTGTAGTAAAAATAGGTAAAAAAACTAATAGTATATAAACTTGGCAAAAAACTCAACTACCAAACAAGGCCTATATTTGGGAATAGCCATAGAATCTCAAATATAGTGTGAAAAACTTTAATCACATAAAGTTAATTGATTATATTAAAGGAAATTCAATGAATTTTAGTCAACATATGTTATTTTGACTATTCAAAAGTTACTAGATGCCCCGTTGAGAATTTTCCTCGTACATCATATATTTAAGAGTAGCCACAGTATCTCAAATATTTGATGTAAAAAGATTTTCTTCACATATAGGTTCGTGATTGAAATTATGGAGTTTTTGTCAATATATTGATTAGTTGGCATTTTTAATAAATTTCCTTATAACGTCATATACTTAAGAGTAGCCATAGCATCTTAAGTATATTAGTGGTTGAAGGAAATTTTATTTCTTTTCACGTATTGTTGAGTGATTAAAGAAATTAAAAAAAAAACATCTAGATTAAGTTCCAATTAATTCACTAAGATAGTTATTTGGCCCCACAAGGAGGTAATTATTTTGGTGAGATTAATTGACATAAGATAGTAAATTAGACAATAAATTAAGAAATATTTCTATACCCATAGGTACGAATTATTTCTTCAATTTATTGTTTTAGATTACTAGTTTTATGATTAAGGAAGTAAATTCTATGTATGTTTTGCAACCTTTGCCTATACAAAGGTTTGAATTTCTTTTAATTAACATAAGGTTGATTCAAAATCAAGGTTGAAACTTCATAGCTTTCTTATGTTATGATTTTTGGTTGATAATTTATATTCATTGTTTGATTCCAATGATTTTATGACTCTTATTAGCGTGACTTTTAAATTCATTTTCTTTGTTTTGGGTGCAAGTTTTAAATTAGCATTTCTATTGGAACAAACTATTCTCATAATTTTGTTATATTTGCTAATATAGAGGTGAATATGGGAATTAGGAGCAATTTAATATTTTGCTCATCCAGTCTGATATTCATATAAAGTAAGGTTCAAACCCTAATTATTTTGTAGTTAAATCTTGCATGAAAGTCATAAAGAAATTGTTGCAAGTTTTAACTAGCAACCTTAAAAGATTTTCTTTTGTGACACTTAAGTATTGAAGTATGCTTTAACTCATTTTTTGGAGAAAATGAGAATTTTGCTATATCATCAATTTAAGTCCTATTAAATTGAGATTGGGTTATTTTTGTAGCATTTCATTCTTGATTTTCTTATAAAGAATTTCTTAATCATACGAGCCTTTTATAATACACATAAAGATATATGGTTAATCACTTTTTTCAACCATGTGTATTAGAGAGGATAAAGAGGTTAAGAAATAAGAGAAACATATAAGACAATTAAGTATTAATTGTATTTCATGAAAGTAGAAATGCAAATAAAGGTTATTTTGTTCTCATTAAGTCAAACAACAATAAAGACCAATATTGTTTGTAAAAAAATAAAATTTGATACCTTGTCTCAAGACAATAACTCTAAAGTAGATCTCAAATTGTCAAGTGCTATATGTTGTGATATATTTGGTGAATTGATTAAGGTTTATAAATTCACATTACCAATGTAATAAGATTCTAATTACATAGAAACATATGGAAGGTGAACAAAGGAACTAAATATGTTCGCATATAAATAAGTGATGTATTGTTGCTCATTTAAAGAAAAAAAAATTTCTCTTTGCTTTAGAATTTCTATTTTCAAATAAATTACTATTGGACTCATTATCTAGTAGTATACTTTGAAAATAGTAAAGTTATTAATTCTAAAGTTTTTAGTGCAGTCTTTTGAATTGAGCAATACACAACACTTGATCACAATCATCATATTGGCAGCAAGTATATTTATCGTCTAGAGAAACTCATTTTAGCATAGGAGATTGAGATATATCTCCTTAAAGAATATAAAGAGTTAATAAATCATAAATCTTTAAAGATTTTAGATTTATTTACTATGGTCTATTAAGCAGACTGCATAAGTAAAGCAGACTACTCAATCATTATGAATGCCATAAGAGTTTCATTATAACATGAAAATTGTGTGAATTATTTTCTATCCTTTTATATTCGATGAGAGATATTTATTTATCTCATTGTTGGGTAACTATTCATCAAATATAAAGTTCATTTTCTTGTTTGATAAAGGATCAATATTTGATACCTTTACAAGTGTCCAAATGAGAGAGGAAATTTGAAATTTAAGGGATAGAAAATAAAATAAAAGCATAAACAAAAGGCATTGTTCTGTTCATACAAAATTTTTTGAGGTTCTTAATTGAAAATCATTGTTAATGAATGAAATCAATGCTTGATTGATTGGATCTAAATGATGTACTATAAGGAAATAATGAGATATAGCACATTGGCAGATTTTATCTTATGAGTAAAGTTTTGGAATTGAACTATATAATTAAACAATTTCCTCCAATATTGTTTGAATACCAAATTAATTATGGTATGGATGGAAATCCGTTTAATGTATAATGTTTAGTTTTGTGAGGATAATTAACCTACACATAAAAAAGCTGAACAAAAGAAACAAGGCTATCTTGTTAACTCCAAGAAACTTAGATGCTGTTACACTTTAAAAATTATTAGAACTAGAGATTTGAATTTGTTAAGAATGTGAAGTAAGTGGGGGTGTTTTGACTTAAGAATGGAGCTTGAAAAGGTAAGGATTCATATTTGACTCCTCTACATAGGAAAAATTGATGGCTTTTCTCAAAATAATTATATAAATTATTTTGGATAAGCAATAAATGGAAAAACTCCTTGTCAAATGAACGCATGAAGATAAATTCACTCTATCCTACTATCTTTGAAAAAGTGGGAAGATCTATAATAAGAAATTCAAATTTGCTAGTAACTGTGTTGTATATGTTCGAGAATTTTAAGGATAATGTTTTCATAAAGTACAAATGGAGAAAACTCCATATTTTAGAATAGTGTCATAGGAGATATATTAATTACCATAAAATCTCTATTAAGTTTTAAGAGATTTTATTTAGGCTAATTACGGCACTAGTAACCCACTATTAGAGTTACACTAGATAAATGTGAAAACTAATATCCTTATGATATCTTGTTAAATAGATATACATATGTGTCACCTTGTCTTTAAGAGAATGCAATTTAAACTAAATTATTACTTCTCGATAGTATATTAATTTATTGATTCTTCATTTGATCTTAGAAGAATTTTTTCTAGTAAATTAATATACATCAAGGTTGTTGAGAGTAACACTATGAGAGTCTTCTCAATCATGATATTTGTAAAACCCTTTTGTCATTGGTACTCATAAAATAGAATATAAAAGATAGTTAATCTATCTTAAGACATTCATGCAAGAATTTTTACGGAATAAAGGGATAAGTATTACTTCCAAATAATAATAGTGAACAATTGCAAAATGTTCACATCATGCATTAGAATGAATAAAATTTGTTCAAAGATGCTATGAAGTTATATCACAGGCATCTAATTTTTGGACTAAAGTTTGTCGATGTTACATTTTGGTCGCTATTGATATTCGACTTGACTATGCACTTTCATTATGTGTGTGTGAAAGAGTGGGAGTCAAGACAAGTAAATCAACATAAGGTATTTAATGGTTGAAAATTGTTAGTATATATGCTCTAAAGTCAATCAACTTCTAGGGTTTATTATACATTTTAACTATTTATGTAATAATAAATGACATCCTTATCATATTGATTGTTTATATTTTCATATAAGTATGATAAAACCCTTAGAATAAACCTAATTGATGAAATCATAAGAGTTATGATGGTGAGGTTCATTCAATTATAAATAAGGTTTATTCTTAAATATCTCCTGTCATAGTATTAACAAGAAGGGGTATTGTTAATACGGTTAGGCTAGCATATACTATGCTGCTTGTATATGAGAAGTAGTAGACATCATCTACTATGGTATGTGAGACACCTAAGCAAGTATATGGGTGCTTGATGGTATGATCAAGTTCACTAGATTGATCCACATAGAGACGTCCTTTAAGTGCCAAAGGATTAATCTCTAAGTGACGTTTATGTAAATGATCCTTAGACTTAAGGTTATCATGGTATCTTGAATATGGATAGTTGTACTTCCTTTGTTATATGATTGCTCCCGTAAAAGGGAATGCTCACATCATTAGCAAATGGATATATTTTTGAAGTATGGAAAGATGGTGAATAACCTATAAGGATTTACTGCCTCTTATGGAAGAGGAGTTATCTCGTGTTTGGCCACTTGTAAAAGTATAACTCGGAAATCTTAGCGCTAAGTGGGAGAGTCTTAGAAAGTGTTTCTAAGAACTTCTTCATTGGAGTTATATTTTGGTACAAGAGAAAAAAGCATTAGTCACACAATGGAATAGGCACAATTTATTCCAAGATTAATGTGAGATAAGTGTGGTAAAAGGATATTAGTTACATTATAAACGTTTATTGAAAGGTGAAGTCATCCACTTGACTTTTCTCATTATTTAGGTGGTCATGATGTATTGCAAGATACCAATTTTGATCTATAAGTATTGCAGACACCAAATTTTGACTATTTCAATTGTTTTCTTATGTTTTTATCTATTAATGTTTAGTTATTTATTTTTGAATATTCTAACACATTTTTCTTATTTTTGTAGGTTTTTCTTAAAAAAAAAAAGTCAAATCATAAAACGCGGACCAGTTACGCGGATAGGTCCGCGTAAGTAGTCCGCGTAACCTGATCAGAAGGGAAAAAAAATTACGCGTGCGTTTTTTCCAGCATTTCCTTCCTCATTTCCAGCTGTATTTTTTGTGTCTTCGATATCAAGTAATCGTTTTAGTTAATGCCCAAATCACCCTTGATCCTTAAGACACAAATAAAACGCATCCAATGATCAAGATTAATCCAAGAAAACCCTCAAAGTATCCAAGCCCTTGGTTGTAGGTTTTAATGCCTATAAATCACCCATGTTAGGGTTTTTTGGAAGGGGTTGGAAGCTGAGAGAGAAAGAGAAAAGAGGGAGGCTGAGAGAAAGCAAAAAAAGAGAGAAAAACGATTGAAAATCAAAGAGAAAAAGAAGAAAAAGAGAGAAAACATAAAAACTAGGGTTTCTTTTTTAGGGAAGATTTCTGGAATTTTGGTGATTACTTTTTCGTTCTTCTCAAGCTTCCGAATCAGGTAGTCTTTCTTTACTTTATCTATTATTTTTTCCCGGTCAAAATTGCTAGAAATCGACCTTTGGTGGAACCAAGGTCTTGACTATGTTTTGATGTTTTATAATAGTTGATGATGTTTATTTGTTGTTATATGAGTATGTTACGTTTAGATAGCCTTGGTAAGGCTAGTAGATTTGTTTTACGCTTAAAATCGACGCTTGATGCTTCTCGTGATGATTCTCGGGTTTTCAAAAATTTCTGGAAAAAATGTTCTTCACGCTTTGAAGATGTGAAGAAAACGCGGGACACTTATGCTTAGCTTTCGCATAACGATCCGCTTGCCTTGAATGTTTGAAGATGTGAAGAAACGCGAATCCTTGCGCTGCTTGTTCAACACCCGCTTGGCTTGAATATTTGAAGATGTGAAGAAACGCTGGTCGCAGCCAAGACGGTAACCTCCCGCGTTTCTAGCCTGACAGTTCTTCCTTTCCCCTTTTTGTCTATTTGATGATGTTGATGCTTAAGATTTGGCCTTCTTCGGTTTTAGCTTGTTTTGACATGATCTGAATGCTGATGTTTGATGTTTTAAATAGATCCCCTTGACTCTGAGGATTTTGTTTGTGTTATTGTCTGAAAAACTGGAAGCAATCTTGTGACAGCCCCACTTTCCCCAAAGGCTAACCAGAGGGGTCAGCGGACCGCCTGCCCAACTCTCGCCAGGACTCAAAAGAAATAACCATAGTAAAAGAAACTGACAACTTCTTATAATTTTACAGTCTCTAAAACACGTCAACGTTACGTTGGTACAGCTCAAAAATACTACAAACCATTTAAGGCATCCATTATCTTCCAACTTATACAAAAGGAAAAGAGAATCCACAAAAACTAGAATCCTCGGTTTCCGTGCACCTTCCGGACCAAGGGAAAACAAAGCATGGGGTGAGCAAAGCTCAAGAGGCTAAGAAATCATGCACAAGCAGGGATAAGGCAATTACACATTACGTAACAATAAAAAATAAAACAGAAATACATACATGTATAAAATATCACTAGAAAAGGATACAACTTGTCGCTCCATCATTGGTCTTCAACCGACTTCAATGAAAACGTTGACACTCACAACCACTACCCTCACGTAATCGTAGTAATCACTTTACTCTCACCCGCCTCACTTACACCCCGCATCGCCCGCCAAAATAGTAATTTCATTAAACCAAGTCGGATGAGCGGCACCTCCCGCCTATAGAGCGTGGCATACTACCGCTTAAATGAGTCGACGACTACGCTCCAATCGACTTAATCAACAACCGACCCAAACGGGAGGAGAGGTACCTCCCACTCTCTTGAGTGTGGTACATACAACCGCTTTGTTCTAACATGTCAAGAACAAGCACATCGCACAAGCATTTCACAATTTCAATTCAAGTAAGTCAAACAAAGGTGAGCTGCAAAGTACACGCCACCAAGTCAAACAAGCATGCTTTCAATGAAATTCACCAAATCAGACATCCAAGTATGAAAACAACATGCACTTGAACACTCACCGCTAGTTGATGTAAGCAAGATAATGTAGAAGTCAAACACGCCACAACGCCCACGGACTCACCTGGAACATGCAAATCAAACCATCAACCCCTTTTGGTTTCATTTAAAACAATCTTGTCGTAAGATTGGAAGAAAACTAATTCAAAGGTGAACCGACGCGACATGCATATGCCACAACTAGGCTCTCATAATGCTTATAAACACTTAAAATAGCAAAAGAAGCACATACGTATAAGCATGGAAAACGGACGCATGACAACTCAAAATGGAAAACACACATTGGAAGGTGAAAAAAAATAGTTTTGACACCTTGTACGCCATTGCCCATATCTTAGGCTAAAAGTGTCGGATCTGAGCGCATTTGTGCCATTTCAAGCTAAGAGAACAACCTACAACTTTCGTGGAAGACAACTTCAACCCAGATTTACTCTATCTAGGTCAAAACGCAGAAACAGTTTCTGAATTTCACCGTCAGAATGTCCGACAGGCCAACTAAACGGGTATAACTCAGCCACAAATCAAATTAAGAAATTCCAGATGCTTGGAAAGCTTAGAACAAAGTATTATAACTTTGTGTTCTGGCCAAAAGCTAAATCACAAAGGAACAACACCAAAAATGGCACCAAATTCGCTGCCGACAAAATCCTGTTTTCCCGTTCAACACCTCAAACGAATTTCATGCAACCAAAACGATTCATGCAAATTCCAGCCACTGCCTCATGCGATTACAAACATGCAAACAGCCCCTCACACACCTCACACCACTCCAAACCCGCAGCACATACACACACTACACACACAACACACCAAGTGGAATTCAAGAGCCCACGTAATCGCTCAATTTACGCCAAGGGAATTCAAGAGCCCACCAACAACTAAACACACAATCCAACCTTAACTTCTACCATTAGCATTAAAGCAAAACCCTAACCCTAGCTCATAATCATGGCAAAGCATACATCAAATTCAACCATTCCAAACCATAACATCATTCCATGAGCTAAATAAACATGAATCAAGCCAAACCACAAAATCCTAATCATAATCTCCAAACCAACAAGCTTAGAAAACTAGGAGAAACCTTTCTTGATGTGGTTTTGTGAAACTCTGCGTGTCCAAGCTTCTCCTCCCAACTCCAATCGAATCAGACGGTTGAAAGCAAAATTCCAAGTTCTCTTTTTTTTTTTCCTCTTTTTTCCTTTTTTTCTTTCTTCCCTCACGGTTTCCTTTCCTCTTTCCCCTTGGTTTGTCGGGTAACCCAAGGTTTAAATAAGCCAAGAGATAATCTCAAAAAAGATATTTTACTTGTCAAATTTTGTCAAAATATCATGCCCAAAACCCTAGTAACTTAGGGGTCTTTTTCCACCTTTCCACATAACTTCTTTTCCTATCAAATTAGTCCATAAGTACTTAATTTAACCTAGCCCATCAAAGCTTAATTACCCCTACTTAGGCTACTAATCACCTAGGAATTGTAATTCCCTCTTAATCATGCATTATCACCATAAAATCAAAGAGTTAACAAACCTGTAATTAAACATAAAACTTAGACTCATTTTCAAAACTAGGGTTTTAAGAAATCAAATTGGGTTTTCCATATTCAAATTAGGGTTTTATCAAAATTAGGTGTTTCAAACAAATTAGGGTTTTAAACGGTAAAAACAGTGGATTATTAAAACAAATCACTTTTAAAAAGTAAAACAAGCATATAAACACCTATAATAAACTTAAACAAAATAAAAGTTTCGGTGGTCCTCACAACCTTTCCCTTAAAAGAATTCTCGCCCCTAATTCATTCCAATTAGAGAAGAGTCTGATATTTTCTCCTTATATCCTCTTCAACCTCCCACTTGGTTTCCTCAACATCATGGTTTTTCCACAAGACCTTCACTAAAGGAATTTGCTTTATTCCTCAACCCTTATCTCAGGTCCAAAAGTTTTACTGTGTTTCTCTCTCGTAGTTAGAGCTTCATCAAGTTCTATATCCCGCTTGAGTATAGAGATGGACCGGATGATATTTCTTAAGAAACCACACATGAAACACGTAAGTATGAATACCTGGTCAGGCGTAAATCCAACCTATAAGCTACCTTTTCCAATCTGCTCAAGAATGGTGTATGGTCCCACATATCTTGGCTGTAACTTCTTTCCTTTTCCCGCCATCAAGTTTAAAGGTAATTTAAGAAAAACTTGATCTCCTCACCTCCCAACTCCAAATCTTTTCTCCCATTGTTCAAGGTATTTTTGTCGACTTTGGCGCTAAAATTCTCCAATTAACTTGACCTTTCTCAGCTTCTTCCATCCAAGGAATTGTAGTTGATCTAGGCTTTCTCTCTCTCCACCTCATCCCAATAAATCGGTGACCGACATTTACTTAATCATGAAGAGCTTCATATGGAGCCATACTTGTATGGATGAATGAAAACTATTATTATAGGCAAATTCTACCAAGGTCAAATATTGACTCCAACTAACCCCAAAGTCTAGAACACAAGTTCTCAACATGTCCTCAAGAGTTTGAATCGCCTTTCGATTGACCGTCATTATGGATGGGGTAGTACTAAGATTTAGCTTAGTTCCCACATTTCCTCGTGATCTTTTGCCAAAATCTCGACACAAAACGCGGATCTCGATCCGACACTATACTCACAGGAATACCATGCAACCTTATAACTTCATCCACATACAAATTTAGCCAATTTCTCCATCTGGGTATTTCATGCTTATGGGTAGAAATGTGCGACTTAGTCAGACGATTTGTCTACACAACCCAAATCGCCATGACCTCTTTTGGCCTTTGCGTCCCGATACAAAAATCCATGGTAATATCCTCCCATTTCCACACACTGGTACCTCCAATGGTTGCAAATAACCCAGGGTTTCGATGTTCTGCTTAACCTCCTTTGGCAAACCAGGCATGTTTGAACAAATTGACTATTTCCTTCTTCCATGCCTTCCCACCAAGATAGACTTTTTTAAATCCTGGTACATCTTATTTTCCTTCATTGGGATACTTTGATCATGGGTTTCTAATATCTCCTTTTGAGTTCCTCGCCCTTGGTACCACTATTCGATTTCGATACCAGAACTCTTCGCTCCAATATTAAAGTCCGGAAGTTCCTTTCGACCTCTCCATCCATTTTGTATCTCTGAGCTTTACCTCTTTAATCTTATCCAGTAAGGTAGATCTTAATACAATGTTTCCCAGTATAACCTTGTTAGACTGTAGATGAGGATTCCAAATACTAATCTCTTCTAACATGTGCCATTCCTTTACCATCAAGCCAGCTACTTGTACCTTTCGGCTCAAAGCATCCGCCACTACATTAGCTTTCCCAGGGTGGTACTTAATCGTGCAATCATAGTCTTCCAAAAATTCCACCCATCTACGTTGTCTCAAATTCAACTCTTTCTGGGAAAATAGATACTTAAGGCTCTTATGGTCGGTGAAACCTCAAAGTTACCCCATACAAGTAATGTCTCCACTTACGCAAAGGCAAACACCACAGCTAATTCCATATCATGGGTCGGATAATTTTGCTCGTGGAGGTTTCAATTTTCAAGCAGCTATAACTCGCTCATTTTGCATTAGCACACATCCTAACCCTTCCTTGATGCATCAAGAAACACCACATACCCATTTCCTCCATTGTAGGGCTAACACTGAGCCTCGCTAACCGCTCTTCAACTCCTAAAACTCTTCACACTTAGCGCCCCATATGAATTTGCTGTGTTTCTGGTCAACTCGGTCATAGGTCCTGCTTATCTTGAGAAATCTTTAATAAACCGACGGTAATAACTAGCTAAACCTAGAAAACTCCAATCTCCGCTTGATTCTGGGTTGCTTCCATTTTGACACCGCTTCCACCTTAGTTGGGTCTACAAGGATTCCATCTTTAGAAATTATATGACCCAAAAATGCTACCTCCTCCAACCAAAATTCACACTTACTGAATTTGGCATACATTGATGTTCTCTGGTTTGTAGTACTCATCCTCGATGCCTCTCGAGTTTTAGAAAATACAAGAATGTCATCGATAAACACCACTACAAACCGATCCAGTAAGGCTTTGAAAACTCGATGCATCAAATCCATGAACGCAATGGGTGCTTGTCAACCCAAATGGCATCACCGCAACTCAAAATGCCCATACCTCGAAGTTAAAGGCTCTTGGTATGTCCTCTTCTCAATCCTCAACCGAGCAGTACCCCTCGAGATCCAACTTAGAGTACACCTCCACCGTAACTGATCAAAAAGCTCATCGATGTGTGGTAGAGGGTATTTGTTCTTAATGGTAACATCATTCAGTCCTCGATAGTCTATACACAATCTTAGACTTCCATCCTTCTTTTTAACAAACAAAACCGGTGCACCCCAAGGTGAATCGCCTTTGAATGAAACCCCGCCCAGAAATCCTAATTGAAGTTTCAATTCTCAACTCAGCTGGAGCCATCCTATATGGTGACTTAGAAATAGGCTGTTCCTGAGTCACCCTCAATCTTAAACTATCTCCCTTCGTGGTAAAGATTTCACCTTCAGTGAAATACATCAGGAAATTCTCTCACCACCGTACATCTTCCAATTTTACCTTATCCCTGTGTGTATTAATCGTAAAGTAAGAACCCTTTCGCTCCTTTATTTAACAACTTCTAGCTCGATTCTCGAAATAAGAGTCGATGACGCTAAGCTACCCCTTACATCTAATTTTAAAGTTGGTTCTCCCGTACATGCAATTCTACCATCTTCGCCTTACAATCAAGTTGCATGATAACGGCTAACCAATCCATTCCCAAGATAACATCATAGCCCTTTGATTTCGCACTCATCAAGTCCACTAGCAATTTTCGCTCTCCAATCCAAATATCACAACTTCTATAAACCGAAGCTAGATAATAGTTTCGGTTTCCAAAGAGGCGCATCTAACCTCTAGATCATATGGGAGTTTTTCAGATTTAACATCTACACCCTCCATGAAAGTAGGATTCACAAAGGAACGGGTGCCCCGGATCACTAAAACTTTTGCTAGACGGTGAAATATGGGAATCGCATCTTCAACCACCTCTCAGATCAGAACCCTCACCGTCCATAGCATACACTCTAGCTGGACCTTCAAGCATTATCCCCTACCGGATCTGCTTTAGAGGTTGACTTAGTAGATGATTGCGAAGCTACCACCTGCACGAATGTTGGACTGGCATGCTCTACGCCTTAGGCATTTTCCCCGCTTTCCTCCAACAATCATCCAGTGGTGTGTTTGGTTTTCCACAATATCCACACCCCTACCCAGGAGTAGACACCTCCTTGGGTAGTGGTTCAGTCTGGACACGCCCACCTGGTAGCTCCTCTTGCCATAGATCCCTAGACGCCTCCCCAAGCCTCCTACACCTCTCCCAACTTTAGAACCGACATTATCCACAAGCCCCACACCACTACCACTCTGGCATTTTCTTATGGAAAGTCACTTGAAGCCTAGCACTTTCACCCTTTGGGCCTTTTCTAAGGCCTTGAACGTATTAATTTGGGCTGCAGCCTCCTGATTTCAACATTAAGCCCCTTGCACTAATCTTCTAATCCTTCTCATCCGTGGCCACCAACTCGTGCAAACTTGAGAGTTTCAGAATTGAGTTTCAGAATCGGCCACACTCATTGTCCCCGCCAGCCTAATAAAATCATCCTCTTTTCTCCCGGATCATAGGAGGCAAGAACTTTACATCAAATTTCCTTTAAAATTCAAGTCCATGGGTCTGTTCTCTCTCCCATTTAGCCCCATAACATTCCACCAATGATCTAGCGAGCCCTCAAATTGAAAAGTGGTAAACATCACCCGCTCTCCTCAGATAATTCAAGACGGCAAGATGTCGACCATTCTCTCGAACCAACCCTCCGCTACATCGGAGTCTGCCCCTCCTAGAAACTTAGGCGGTGCGAATTTAAGGAAACGCTCCAGGGCTCTATCTTCTCCATGTTCAGGGCCTAGAGGTTGATTCTGCCGCCCGACTGATTGTTGGCTGACGCTCAAGAATATCTCTATCTTATTGATAGCAGTAGCCATCTGATCTATTTTCACCGCCTGATCCCCTTCCGGGTCCTACCTCCAAGATCGCACTCTTCGAGGGTTGAGGCGGCCTACGCTCACTCCTCGCCTCGACTCACCACCTCGCCTCTTGGCTTCCATGGTCTTAACAATGTCTAAATGCAACATGAAAGTCATTATTCAAGGGAAAATGGAATTTTAACTAACGATCAACATTGAAACATTAGAAAATAACAATAATGAACATATATTCACATATCAACATTTACAAGTAGTTAGCAAGTCATGGGGCATGTTCAAAAATAGCCCACACATGTAAACTAGCACGTCACAGGACATTGCTCAAAACAGCACACACGTGCCCACAAAAAAAGGACTAGTTATACAATTAAGCCACAGGCTTCATGAGCCTCACCCCAACTAATCCTTAGTCAAAACAAAAGTCACAACATCACCCTCCTAGTCTAGCTCTCAGCCGAGCCACTAGTCCAGCCTCCTCACTGCTTTCCTCCATTATCCTCTTCGAGGGATCCTCGGCTCTTCTCCTCCATCTCTTTAGGGTCCACTGCTCCTCCTCAACCGCTTTCTCCCTCATCCCCATCTCTCCTCCAACTCGCCACTCCTCCACTTCCTCCAATAGGCAAGATCACTCAGATCCTAGCAGTCCGCCAGCTAACCCTCGGATCACCCTAGTCAACCGAGTTCTGAGCTCGACCTGCCTTGAGCGGCCCTGAGCCAAGAACCACTTCATCCTCCAGCTCAATGATTCTAATCCTCTGCCATCCCCTAAAATCCAAAACCCTCATTTTCATCGCCATCAAGCTATTCATAGTTGCTGGCCATTGTCAATAGACAACACTAACTCTAGGGTAAGAAAACGCTCTCCCTGTGGACATCGGGAGATCTCCTTGGTGTATATCTAATAAGAGGCTCTCCTCCAGCACTCCACCGAATTCTAACAAGCTACATGACCATTAGCCTCGCCATGAGCCTCACCCATGACCACTCGCCCCATTTGGCTCCCCACCATTACCTCCTCCATACCTACAAAACAACCATAAACCCACTGCTAGAATCTTAAACACCTTATTACTCAAGTAAATTCCTAATAGGTTCTAAACAGATCTCAAACCTAGGCTCATACTCAACCGTGGAAAGCCCCACTTTCCCAGGCTAACCGAGGGTCAATAGATCACCGTCAGCCTCGCCAGACTCAAAAGAAATAACCATAGTAAAAGAACCGACAACTTCTTATAATTTTACAGCCTCTAAACACGCCAACATTACGCTGGTACAGCTCAAAAATACTACAAACCATTTAAGGCATCCATTATCTTCCAACTTATACAAAAGGAAAAGAGAATCCACAAAACTAGAATCCCTGCTTCCTCCTCCTGACCAAGTAAGGAAAACAAAGTTTATGGGTGAGCAAAGCTCTGAGGCTAAGAAATCATGCACAAGGTGGATAAGGCAATTACACATTACTACGTAACAATAACAGGAAAATAAAACAGAAATACATGTATGTATAAAATATCACTAGAAAAGGATACAACTTGTCGCCCATCATTGGTCTTCAGTCCGACTTCAATGAAAACGCTGACACTGGCCAACCACTACCTCACAACCGTAGTAATCACTTTACTCTCACCCGCCTACTTACACCCCTGCATCGCCCTCGCCAAAAAATAGTAATTTCATTAAACTAAGTCGGATGAAGGGCACCTCCCGCCTATAGAGCATACTACCGCTTGGTGAATGAGTCGAGACTACTCCAATCGACTTAATCCACAACCGACCCAAACGGGAGGAGAGGGGTACCTCCCACTCTCTGAGTGTGGTACATACAACCGCTTGGTTCTAACATGTCAAGAACAAGCACACGCATAAGCATTTCACAATTTCAATTCAAGTTCAAAGCAGGTGAGCACTGTAAAGTACACGCCACCAAGTCAAACAAGCATGCTTTCAATGAAATTCACCAAATCGACATCCAAGTATGAAAACAACATGCACTTGAACACTCACCGCTAGTTGAGCGTAGCAAGATAATGTAGAAGTCAAACACGCCAACGCCCAATGACTCACCTGAACATGCAAATCAAACCATCAACCCTTTTGTTTCATTTAAAACAATCTTGTCAAGATTGAAGAAAACTAATTCAAAGGTGAACTGACGCATGCATATGCCCTACAACTAGGCTCTCATAATGCTTATAAACACTTAAAATAGCAAAGAAGCATACTGGCATGGAAAAAACGGACGATGACAACTCAAAACGGAAAACACACATTGAAGGTGAAAATAGTTTTGACACCTTGTACGCCATTGCCCATATCTCAGGCTACAAGTGTCGGATTTGAGCATTTGGTTCCATTTCAAGCTAAGAGAACAACCTACAACTTTCGTGGAAGACAACTTCAACCCAGATTTACTCTATCTAGGTCAAAAACGCAGAAACAGTTTCGAATTTCACCGAATGTCCGACAGGCCAACTTCAAACGGCATAACTCAGCTCACAAATCGAAATTAAGAAATTCCAGATGCGTTGGAAAGCTAGAACAAGTATAACTTTTGTGTTTTGGCCAAAAAGCTAAATCACAAAGGAACAACACCAAAATGGCACCAAATTCGCCGACAAAATCCTGTTTTCCTGCTCAACACCTCAAACGAATTTCATGCAACCAAAACGATTCATGCAATTCCAAACTCGCCTCGCATTACAAACATGCAAAACAGCCCCTCACACACCTCACACCACTCCAAACCCAGACGCACATACACACCACACACACAACACACCAAGTGGAATTCAAGAGCCCACGTAATCGCTCAAATTTACGCTGTGGGAATTCAAGAGCCCACCAACAACTAAACACACAATCCAACCTTAACTTCTACCATTAGCATTAAAGCAAAACCCCTAACCTAGCTCATAATCATGGAAAAGCATACATACATCAAATTCAACCATTCCAAACCATAACATCATTCCATGAGCTAAGAATAAACATGAATCAAGCCAAGAAACCCACAAAATCCTACAATCATAATCTCCAACCAAATTCAAGCTTTAGAAACTAGGAGAAACCTTTCTTGATGTGGTTTTTGAAACTTCAAGTGCTCAAGTCCAAGCTTTCTCCTCCCAACTCAATCGAATCAGACGGTTGAAAGTCGCAAAATTTCCAAGTTCTCTTTTTTTTCCTCTCTTTTTTTCCCTCTTTTTCCTTTCTTCCCCACGGTTTTCATTTCCTCTTTTCCCTTGGTTTGGCCGGTAACTCCAAGGCTTAAATAAGCCAAGAGATAATCTCAAAAAGATATTTTTTACTTGGTCAAATTTTGGTCAAAAATATCATGCCCAAAAACCCTAGCAACTTAGGTCTTTTTCCACTCTTTCCTACATAACTTCTTTCCTATCAAATTAGTCCATAAGCACTTAATTTAACCTAGCCCATCAAAGCTTAATTACCCCTACTTAGGCTACTAATCACCTAGGAATTGTAATTCCCCCTCTTAATCATGCATTATCACCCATAAAATCAAAGAGTTAACAAACTCGTAATTAAACATAAAACTTAGACTCATTTTCAAAACTAGGGTTTTAAGAAATCAAATTGGGGTTTTCCATATTCAAATTAGGGTTTTATCAAAATTAGGGTGTTTCGAAACAAATTAGGGTTTTAAAACGTGTAAAACAGGATTATTAAAACAAATCACTTTCAAAAGTAAAACAAGCATATAAACACCTATAATAAACTTAAACAAAATAAAAGTCGGTACGGGTCCTCACAAATCTTCCTGATATTTTGAAGATGGGAAGAGACAAGCGATAGTTACGCGAAGTCCGCTTCCAGCGCTTCCCTCTCAACTTTGATTTTGCTTGTAACGCCTGACGTTGCGCTGCCCGTCACAAGCTTTCTACCCGCTGTAACCTCTCTTTCTCATTTGCTTCCCGCTCTTTGTTCCAAAATCTTACTCTATTTCCTAGTCTTGTCTATGTTGCAGAATGTTTAGATACCTTTTCTTTGAATTTTGATTGATTTTTCCTTTAAATTGGTACCTTGATCCCTTTGTTGACATTGAGTCTTAGATAACCATTCCCATCATTTAAGGATTCACTAAGGCATCACATCAAGGGATGGTAACCCTTTCCCATTATGTGCTCTTATGTGTTTTTTGCATGATCTTGCATGTTTTAAATTGAGTTTTCCCTTGCTTTTTATTCATGCCTAGTCTTTATTTATGCCATTTAATTTTTGGGTAAATCATTTGGAGGTCTTGGATGCCAAGTTGTAATATATAGGTTTAATTTGCAAAAGTGTATTTATTCTAGAAAATGTAATAGTTAGATTATTATTCCAATTTTTCCCTTAGAATGTATTTAGGTTCCAATGTAATAATTAGGTTTTATATGCTTATTTTGCATGCTTGCATGATTATGTGTTTACTTGTTTCCTAGGGTCTTGCATCTAGATATTATGCCTATGTGTTATGTGTTTACGTGTTTTATGTGTTTACTTGTTTTATTATCATGTCTACATGTTTATTGTGTAAATATATTGATCGCCACCACACTAGTCCAACGCTAGTTGTGGTCTTTCCTTTCGATTTCTCACTAATCCAATGTTAGTGAGAACTTTTTGATGAGGGCTAGTCCAATGCTAGACCCTTAAATGCCGTTCATGCATTAGATACAAATTTCACACACTTTTCACTTTTAGAGTTTCTTTTCCATTTTTGCATGTTAATATTCTCCCATCCCGTATGCGAAACATCTCATTTAGTTTTCTTTTTGTCAAAAATAGATTAGTGCATTTACATTACCCTTTGAATTAGGGAAAGAGGTAGTATGGCTTCCTAGCCTTAGCACGCTTTTATTTCCTTCTATAAAAGGAAGATTTAAAGTCACTTAACTTAGTCCCCGCACCCATTATGTTGCATTATCCCTCTTTAGGACATACATGTGCATTATTTTAAATGCTATCAAAATCATTCTTTAAAAATCAAGTTTCTTTCTTCATGTTTAGCAATTCAAAATCAAAAAACTATTTTTTCTTAAAATTCCATTTTTTGAAAATTCAAGTTCCTCTTTGCACTTAAAATTGATCTTTTCAAAAATCCAATTTCTTTTCTCTTGATATTTTATAAAAATTTCATTTTTGAAACCCTATTTTTCCGTTTGTTCGAGTCTCATCATTTGCATTTTTCGTGACCTCCTTAAGAGATCAAAATTGGATGACACAACTAATGTGATCAATTCTAATCATACCTCAAGGAGACATTTTGCCCCTCTCGATCCAACATTAGGTTTAGGTTTTGCATCCATATAGATAACATCCAAATGTGATAAATTTTAAAGTTAGAATTAGGAAATTTTTGACTAAATCTTGCAACTAGCTTTGGCTAGGTTAGAGGGGTGCCTTAGAAACGAGTAACATCGAATCTTTGCCTTCCCTTCTTTCAACTGTAACCCCCGAACCTTTTTCTCTAGTTTTTTAAAAGACCTGGAGTCGTCTAAAAATGAGTTTTCTTAGTTTATTTTCATTAATTAAAATTTTTGGGTGACTTGGTACACCTAAATTTCATACCAAGTGGCAACTCCAAACTTTTTCTAAAAACCCTTTTTTTAGACTTTTGTTTTTGGGTACAAATCGTCGCATTTTTGTAGTCCCATGACCCCTTTCTTTTCAAAATCAATTTTAACTAAAACCTTTTTCAACTAAAACCCAAACGGTGGTCTCATTCCCCTCTTCCTTTTTTTTCACAAAAATGCATACGACACTCCACCGGGATTTTCCTAAGAGGGTCCGAGCACTTGATTTAGTTGACTATTTCATTTTTCTAACTTTCTTATATATCACATTTGGATGTTTTAGGTTGCATTCCTTTTTCTTTTTTCTCTTTTAGGTTTTCCAAAGAATCACTCCTTACACATCGTGTACATGATGAATGAATTTTTATTTATTTATTGATATTTACTTGTACCGCGCCTTGCATTTGGGGTGGGTGTGCATCTACCCTAGAGCCTCGAGAATGTTTGGTATTTGAATCCCTCCTCTCAAAGGGAATCACTTTCATACATGCATATGTATTTTACTTTGACCCTATTTTTTACTTTTAGTGGTTTGTCACCACTCTTCCTATTAGAATTAGGATTGATCCACTTGGACATGTGGGTGGCGTGCAACGTAGCAATGTCTAGGGGATCACCAACCACCGACTGAGGCATTTGGATTGATGACCTTTGCCTTTTAGTCCAAGGTTTGGGAGCCTGTAACCTTTATTGAGTCTAGATGCATTAGTGAGCTCAACCTCATACATCCATGTTAGAATTACCTAGGGGAGAGTCTACCTTACCCTATTAAGGATCACTAGACACGAGAGAGGATTCCACCCCTCTTATTTTGTGCAATTTGTTGATCCAATGTGTTATGTGATATTTGTCGATTAAACTAACCTTTTGTGTCTTCCCTTTTCTTGCATTTCACAAACTCTAGAAAATAAGAGTCTTGACGCTCTTTTAAAACAAGCCATCCTTCTAGATAGGCTATTGCACGTTTGAATTTATGTTTATTGCATTTAAGTTGTAATTGCATATAAGTTGTAATTGCATATCACTTTTAGACTTACCCCGGCATTCAAATGGGGCTCCTATAGGCCATATTTCATTTTGCACCCTTACTTGCTTTAATAAAATGGCATCATGTATAAACCATAGAGGGAATGCCGCATAGGGAATCCCATGTTAGGAATAAACCACCTTTCTGTCTCGGATATATAATCCGATGAGACTTGCATGTTTATGTTTTAGTAACATCCAAAGGGGTAGTGCACAAGATAAGGTAGGGTCCGATCCCTTCTATGATGGCACCGAAGATATGGAGTGACCTTCGTATGCTAGAATATAAGCCCCTAATAATCACTTTTTGGCCATTTTATCAAAGTTGGTAAAATCCCATGCATAAGGACACTAAATCGAAAAAATTCACAAAAATAATTTCTCATTGTTGAGATAATAATTTTATCAAGGCCAAATCTTGATTTTAGAAGGCTTATGAGCTAGTGTGTGGCAAATAAAATGGAGATGTGGAATTACAGGTAAGCAATGAACCCAGTCGACTTTGAGGCAAACCATCAATCCCGTCCAATCCATTTGAATTAGATCCATATTTCCCTCAAGACTAGTCAAGGCACTACAATTTCCTCAAAAATAATCCTTTTCATACTAAATTAACCTTTTAACCTCTCTTCACATATCAATTAAAGTAATAAATGCATTCGGACTTTGTCCTCGTGATGCATCAAGTATCACATTTTCTTTTGGTCGATCCTCTAGATTGTTTTACTAATCGCATATCAGTGAAGTGATCGGATCCATCAGGTATGGTATGGTGCATACCCCAGAGGATTGCATTTTTCATGCTAGGCCGACCCTTGGCATAAAAGGGCTCCCCCATAGGACATGCATACCGGTTTTGCAATTCTGCTTACTAACTCCAAGTTTTTTTTTCTTTTCCTTTCCCCCCTCCCTTGCATTCGTAAAATGTGGGCGTTGATAAGAAAGAAACATTTTCTTGATTTAATAAAGTTTTGAAGATTAGAAGTGTTATTTGATTCTTAGGTAAATCCTGCAATGCGAACTATGGAGAATTCATTTGGGGAAACACAAGCTCAGAGCATCTATAAGAAAAATGGGTCAATATTTAAAAAAAAAAAAATTTGAACATTTCTATAATGTATTTCTGGGCATACCCAAGGGTCAAATAACACATCTTTAAATTTGCCACCCTAAATTTGGCTTTTGATAAGTTAGCATTTTTTCTTGAGCAGTAATTATTGCATAATAATAAAGAAGGCAAATTGTTTGAGAATTCAAGTGCACACCATATTTTGCAAGTCCCCTCTTGTATGCAGGTATTCATGGCTAAGATCCGCAAGAAGCAGAAAACAAATTTTGCAGATCCAAAGATCAAGCATGAATAAAAATCAATAACATTACATTTCAAGATGATGGCATAGCCTATCAATTTCGAAGGAGCGCCAACAGCTAGTTTTGGATTTACCTTTCAAAAAAAAAAAAAGAGTGAAAAAGAAGGATAGAAAAGTTTTCCCTTTAATGCTACATATAATTCCTTTTGGACTTTTGAAGCATTTTACCTTTGGATTGCATTTCTAAATCGGGGAAATTTTTTTCAAAAAAAAAAAAAATGAAATTGACTAGTGACGCGGGAGGTTGCGTGGACTAGTCCGCGTTTCACTCGCGTTTCTTTACAAATTCATATCCTCTGAGAAGTAACGCGGGTTGTTGCATGGGATAGTCCGTGTTTCGTCCCGCGTTTCTTTGAAATTCATATCTTCTGAGTGTAACGCGGAGTCTTGCGTGGACTATTCCGCGTTTTCCTCACGGTTCTTTGCATTTTCATGTTTCTGAAAGAAACGCCAGATCGCTGAGTCACCCGCTTCATCCCGTTTCTTATCTGACAAAATTTCATGTTCATATGGTAACGCGGACCTGTAACGCGGAGTGGTCCGCTCTCTCCAAGTTTCCATTTCCCAAGCTCAGCCTTCACCGCTCTTCATTTCCTCCCCAACTCACCCCAAATCCTCTAAACCCTTTTTCTTCCATAATTCTCCACCAAAACACTCCCTAGGCCTCTTAGAACCTTTTTATCCGAACAAAACATCACGAAAACGCATCAAAAGCTCGGGATTGAGGGTTTTCCGAAACTAAACCGTCGATTGGGGTCGATTCGAGCTTGTTTTTTGGGGTTTCTTGCATCATTTTACTCCTCAAACACTCCACTACGTGATTACGGTAAGAAATCCTAACGAAATTACCTCTTGTAAAATTTTGAAAATTTGTTTTTTTTTTTTCCTTTTTCTGTGAATTTTCTGTTTTTAATTATAATGGTCATTGTTGTTGTTTTTTATGTTTATTAGACTTGTTTATGTGATTAAAAGATGCGATGTGCCATTTATCTATTTTATTTATTTTATTTGTTTATTTATTATTTATTTGAATTGTGTAATTTTTGTCAATTTCTGAATTTAATTTCGGATTGTTGTTAATAGGTTTTGATATGATTGTTGGATTAAAATTGAGCACGTTTGAGTGGTCAAATGTAGAAATTGTAGAATTTTTGTTTTTTAGAAAAGTTTGGAACTTGTTGAATTTTTTAGTCCTTTTTGGAATTTTGTGGGATTAATTGAAATTTTGCACTGTTGTAGAATTAATGTGAAAACTAGAAATCACTGAATTCTTTGATTTTTGTACTTTTTTATAGAAATTTTGGTAAAATTGGTGAATTGTTGATTTTTGTGAAAATTTATGGAAAGATTGGAATTTTGAAATTCGTCACAATCAATTGAATTGTTGGAGTCTTTGTAATTTATAGGAATTGTTGAATTTTCGGATTTTTTGTGTGGAATTTCGTTGAGTTCTTAGAATTTTAGGAATTTAAATGATTTTGTGAAATTTATTGAATTTTTTAGAAACTTTGGATTTTTTGTTGGTATTTTTTTTGTGTGTAAAATTCCTGAGATTTTTCATAAGGTCTTGTTAAATTTCTTGAAATTTTGGAAAGTTTGTTGAATTATTGCACTTTTTGTTCTGTGCACTTTTGTTGAATTTCAAAGGAATTTTGAAATTCCTACACTTTTGTAAATTTGATTGAAATCTTTTAGAATTTTGAATTTTTAGGACTTTGTAGAAGTTGTTTGAATTTCGTGTTTTAGAATTTTGTTTTAGGGTATTTCCAAGAGTTTCTAATTTGTTTATATATTTACCCGCTTGTCAAAATTGTTTGAAATTAATCTCAAATTAATCGCCTAAAAATTATCTTTCGTGTACTTTGTCACGCACGCAGCAAAGTTGGTCGAGCCGCCTCTCAGAGTGAGGAGAGTGAGCCGGAGACGCCATTGTTGAGGAAGAGACGGCGACCGAGACAGCCATCGCCGCCAGATTTTGACACCACCCGGTTCTCCTCTAAAGAGAACCAGGAGTGGTATCAGACTCGAGAGAGCATAGATTTTGTATATGAGCTACACATAGCTCCGAGTGGACGCCGCCCACCGACACCACAAAGATGGGGTGGGCCCCGACGACATTGCCCTACCGGATCTTCCCGACTTGGTTCATGAAGCTCTATGCTAACATCGAGGACAAGAAGGGGCACAGTGGAGAGAGGATTGAGTCCTCTGTTGGAGGGGTTCGATTAGTGATCACCCGGAGCACGATAGCTCAGACTCTAGGATGCAGTGACGAGGGTCCAGCTATTGATTTGAAGAAGGACTTCTCGTCACCTGACCGGGAGTGGGATCCCTCACATGCTATGGCACGGTTCGGAGTCGCATACGAGGAGTTCCGAGGGTCCCAAAGTCAGACGAAACTGGCTCGATCTTTCCAGACGCCACCGCTATTTTTGTACACCCCGCCCACAATGTCATCCCAAAGAAGATGGCTGGGGAGTTGAGGAACAAATGATCTATACTTTTAGATCGTATGTTCCACGGACAGGACTCATCATTCGCCCAGATTCCCCTGCCGAATATTATTATTAGTCATATTAGGACGACGGCGAGGAGGACGTCCACATCATGCCACTTCGGGTTTCCCCGACTTATTTCACTTCTTCTCCACAGGGTGAGGGTGATTCCACCTGGTATCCCACCTACTCCCCTGAGGCCAGTGGCTGAGGTTAGCATCGGATTGCTGAAGGATCTACACATAGATGTATCAGGCATCGCTCAGCCCCGACGAGAGCCGGTCCAGAGAGCTACGAGACATGAGAGAGGAGAGGCTGGCTCATCGTCTGCTGCACCACCGCCATCGCCACCACGGTCTGGGTGGCAGGCTGTCATGGACACTCTAGGCGGATTTCAGACCCAAATGCTCGAGAGATGGGATCACATGGAGACGCAGTTCGACGCTCGATGGGGGCGTATGGAGGCGCAGATCGGGGCTTTGAGCACTCGACTAGGCATTATAGAGGCACATCTCCATTCACCGCCCGAGCAACCTATCCCAGAGACCACCGGAGGCGATGGGAGGAGACGATGGATCCGCCCGATTTTCTTATTCTATTCTTGCTTTATTTCTCTTTTTATGTTTGATCTTGTGTTCTGATTAGGTTTAACTGTTAGAAATACTTTTGGTTAAATTGCTTGAGTATGTGTATATTTGTTTAAATTTAGCTTTTATGTGCTTATATGTGTTGAATGTGATTTGAAAAATTGGGTTGCTGGCAGGGAGTTTTCATCTAGTTATAGGGGAAACTCTGCCAAAATTTTTTTCAAAAAAAAAAAACAAAACAAAACAAAAAAAAACAAAAAAAACAAAAAAAAAAAAAAAAAAACAAAAAAAACAAAAAAAAAATTAAAATTATCTAAATTGCACATTTGCCTCCAAAATTGATTTGTTTTTCAAATTTGATTCAAAGGGTGCAAATGTCCAATTTTTGTAATTACTTTCATCCTTCCTGAAATAAAACCCGTATGATTTTGAAAGATCCATTTTCATTTTACTGGAAATAATTGTTATGTGATTAAGACATTGGCATTTTAGAAAGTATGTTTTGTAAAATAGGAAAATTATGCCCAGCTTTTTCCTATTAAATGAGATTTCTTCTTTTATTGGATTTTACAAGAAAATGATTGATATAGTTGGCAAATGATCTTTTTTCAATTGATGTGCTAAAAAAAAAAGAAAAAGAAAAAAAAAACAAGAAAAAGTAGCAAAGTGAGAATTTAAATTCTACTCCAATGATTCTAGTACTAAGTAACCGGAGGTTTAGCATCTACAAATGTTAACTTTATGTAAAACAAAGGTTGCTTGAATTACTAGTATGCAAAGCAGTTTGAACAAGTAAAATGTTAAGTAACCGGAATCTTCACCTAAAAGTGTTGATTTTCGTCCAAAAGACATCTTTACTATTTGAGCAAGAAGGCATATGTCGAGTAACCGGGAGTCTTCACCTAAAAGTGTTGATTTTCGCGTCAAAAGGCATTATTGCAATTTGAATAAGAGGATGTGTTTCAGTAAATCCTTTTTAGCAGTAAAATTTGAGAAAAACTGTGGAAAAGCATGTTTGAATTGACTATATGAGTCGTTTGATTGCAAAATTTGGTGAAAGTGAGAAATCAAGCTTGAATTGTTAAAATTGAGGTATAATTGTCTCTCTTTTACTTGATATTATGAGTACTTGATGCAAATTGAATAATTGCATAATAATGTTTTGCCTGGTTTGTGAGGATTTGGATTTCCAAGATCGCATGGTTTATTTCAATCCTATAGCTTGTTTTTTATGAATATTTACTATCACTTGAGAACAAGCAATGTTTCGTGAACATAAGTATCTCATGAGTGCATTTTATCGCATGATTCTGATACGTTTTAGTCATTTTAATGGCAAACAGTTGTGATCACAAGAGTTTTTTACACTTTATGATTAAAAAAAAAAAAGAGCTGAATTTCCATGGACTAATTGGTTAATATTTCATGACTTCTGCAGGGTTAACGATTCAGACATCAAGTAATTTTGTTTTAAGAGAAGTGATCTCAATTTTGGATAATGCATTCAAAATTAATTTTTGCCGGAAAAGGTTTGCAGATCAAGAGGATGGCAACATATGTGTATTTGTTTCAACCCTGCAGAGGAAAGGTTTCAGTTACACTCTTCAATTTATCAAAATCCATCAATTCTTGAAAAAGAAAAAGAAAAAGAAAAAGAAAAAAGAAAAAGAAAAAGAAAAAACAAACGAAAGAAGAAAAAAAGAAAGAAAAAGAGAAACAAAAAGTGAAAGAAAAAAAGGAAAAAAAGAAAAAAAAAAAAAAAAGAAAAAAAAAGAAAAAAAAGAAAAAAAAAAAAGTCATTGTTCCTATCAATCACTTACTTTTCAAGTCAAAAAAATCAAAAATCAGAATTACACCATTTTCATCGAGTGCATCATTACTTGCATTTTAAATTTATCATATTTGAACAACTAGTGTTTTATTTTTCAAAGTCTGGCAATCCAGCATTTATGTTTTCATCTCTCCCACAAGTGTATAGATTTGGGTCCAATCCCACCAGCAATTTAGACCTTGGGCATTTTTTACATTTTTCCATCTAGTTAATCAGGCTTGAGTCCAATCCCACTGAAAAGTCTAATTTTGGAAAGAATTTAAATTTACGGTTGTTGTCTCACCTCAGCACCCTTCTATCCCCGCTTCAATTTAAATTGTTGGTTGCTCTCCGGCACCCTTCTACTCTCCTTCTTCAAATTTAAATTTCATATGGGTTCTATCCCCCCTTCTTCAAATTTAAATTTCTGAGTCTCAGCCTCACCCCTTCTATCCTCCTTCTTCAATTTTAAATTCCTGTTGGTGAGTCTCAGCCTCCGCCGGGCACCCTTCTATCTCCCCTTCTTGATATTTAAATTCAGGTGAGTCTCGCCTCAGCACCCTTCTATCCCCTTCTTGATATTTTAAATTTTCATTGGGTGAGACTTATTCCCATCACAGACTTCTATCTCCCATTCTCAAATTTTTACATTTTAAAAAAAAAAAATCCAGTACCCATTTCGTCGCAGTTCATTTGCATTTGAACTACGTTTGACCTGATTCTCTTGGCGAGATACGTAGGCAACTCTATACGAGTTCGGTCACATTATGCATTATTAGCTTGAAAATTGGTAATATAACATTCCTGTTGTTTACAATGGTTCAGATACAACCAGTGAAACCAGGTAAGCATTTGGTATCTACGTCTTTGTCTAGAGTTTCTTCAAAACCCACACAAAGAGGGGCAAGCTGTAGACTCCAAATTTTGACTATTTCAATTGTTTTCTTATGTTTTTATCTATTAATGTTTAGTTATTTATTTTTGAATATTCTAACACATTTTTCTTATTTTTGTAGGTTTTTCTTAAAAAAAAGAAAAAAAAGTCAAATCAGTAACGGATCGCTTACGCGATAGGTCCTGTAACTAGTCCGTAGAATCGACGTTTAAAAAAAATTACGATGCGTTTTTTCCAGCCTTTCCTTCCTCATTTTCAGCTGTATTTTTTGTGTCTTTGGCATCAAGTAATCGTTTTAGTTAATGCCCAAATCACCCTTGATCCTTAAGACACAAATAAAACGCATCCAATGATCAAGATTAACCCAAGAAAACCCTCAAAGTATCCAAACCCTTGGTTGTAGGTTTTAATGCCTATAAATCACCCATGTTAGGGTTTTCTGGAAGGGGTTGGAAGCTGAGAGAGAAAGAGAAAAGAGGGAGGCTGAGAGAAAGCAAAAAAAGAGAGAAAAACGATTGAAAATCAAAGAGAAAAAGAAGAAAAAGAGAGAAAACATAAAAACTAGGGTTTCTTTTTTAGAAAAGATTTCTGGATTTTTGGTGATTACTTTTTCGTTCTTCTCAAGCTTCCGAATCAGGTAGTCTTTCTTTACTTTATCTATTATTTTTTCCTGGTCGAAAATTGCTAGAAATCAGACCTTTTGGTGGAACTAAGGTCTTGACTATGTTTTTGATGTTTTATAATAGTTGATGATGTTTATTTGTTGTTATATGAGTATGTTACGTTTAGATAGCCTTGGTAAGGCTAGTAGATTTGTTTTTACGATTAAAATCAAACGTTTGATGCTTCTGTGATGATTCTGTTGGGTTTTCTGAAAAATTTCTGGAAAAATGTTCTTCACGTTTTGAAGATGTGAAGAAACGCGGGACACTTGCGCGACTAGTTTCGCGTAACGATCCACGTTTCGTCTTGAATGTTTGAAGATGTGAAGAAACGCGGAGTCCTTGCGCGGTTTGGTTTCCGTAACACCCCGCGTTTCGGCTTGAATATTTGAAGATGTGAAGAAACGCTGGGCCGCGACGCGTAACCTCCGGCGTTCTAACTTGGCTTCTTCCTTTCCCCTTTTTGTCTATTTGATGATGTTGATGCTTAAGATTTGGTTTTCTTCGGCTTTAGCTTGTTTTGACATGATCTGAATGCTGATGTTTGATGTTTTAAATAGATCCCCTTGCCTCTGAGGATTTTGTTTGTGTTATTGTCTGAAAAACTGGAAGCAATCTTCCTGATATTTTGAAGATGGAAGAGACGCTGACAGCTACGGCTGAGTCCGCTTCCAGTCCAGCGTTCCCTCAACTTTGATTTTTGCTTGTAACGCGGACGTTGTTGCGGCTCGTCAGCGTTTCTACTCCGTAACCTCTCTTCGTAGCTATTTCCGCTTTTTTGTTCCGTAATCTTACTCTATTTCCTAGTCTTGTCTATGTTGCTTGCAGAATCTGTTTAGATACATTTTATTTGAATTTTTGATTGATTTTTCCTTTAAATTGGTACCTTGATCCCTTTTGTTGACATTGAGTCTTAGATAACCATTCCCATCATTTAAGGATTCAATTAAGGCATCACATCAAGGGATGGTAACCTCTTTCCCCTATTATGTGCTCTTATGTGTTTTTTGCTTGATCTTGCATGTTTTAAATTGAGTTTTCCCTTGCGTTTTATTCATGCCTAGTCTTTATTTATGCCATTTAATTTTTGGGTAAATCATTTGGAGGTCTTGGATGCTAAGTTGTAATAGATAGGTTTAATTTTACAAAAAGTGTATTTATTCTAGAAAATGTAATAGTTAGATTATTATTCCGAATTTTTTCCCTTAGAATGTATTTAGGTTCCCCGATGTAATAATTAGGTTTTATATGCTTATTTTGCATGCTTGCATGATTATGTGTTTACTTGCTTTCCTAGGGTCTTGCATCTAGATATTATGCCTATGTGTTATGTGTTTACATATTTTATGCGTTTACTTGCTTTATTATCATGTCTACATATTTATTGTGTAAATATATTGACGTCACCACACTAGTCCAACGCTAGTTGTGGCCTTTCCTTTCGATTTCTCACTAATCCAAGGTTAGTGAGAACTTTTTGATGAGGGCTAGTCCAATGCTGGACCCTTAAATGCCGTTCATGCATTAGATACAAATTTCACACACTTTTCACTTTTAGAGTTTTTCTTTTCCATTTTTGCATGTTAATATTCTCCCATCCCGTATGCGAAACATCTCATTTAGTTTTCTTTTTGTCAAAAATAGATTAGTGCATTTAAGGCATTACCCTTTGAATTAGGGAAAAGGGCGAGTATGGCTTCCTAGCCTTAGCACGCTTTTATTTCCTTCTATGAAAAGGAAGATTTAAAGTCACGAATTTAGTCCCCCGCACCCATTATGTTGCATTATCCCTCTTTAGGACATACATGTGCATTATTTTAAATGCTATCAAAATCATTTCTTTAAAAATCAAGTTTCTTTCTTCATGTTTAGCAATTCAAAGTCAAAAAACTGTTTTTTCTTAAAATTGTATTTTTTTGAAAATTCAAGTTCCTCTTTGCACTTAAAATTGATCTTTTCAAAAATCCAATTTCTTTTCTCTTGATATTTTATAAAAATTTCATTTTTGAAACCCTATTTTTCCGTTTGTTCGAGTCTCATCATTTGTATTTTTCGTGACCTCCTCAAGAGATCAAAATTGGATGACACAACTAATGTGATCAATTCCAATCATACCTCAATGAGACATTTTGCCCCTCTCGATCCAACATTAGGTTTAGGTTTTGCATCCATATAGATAACATCCAAATGTGATAAATTTTAAAGTTAGAATTAGGAAATTTTTGACTAAATCTTGCAACTAGCTTTGGCTAGGTTAGAGGAGTGCCTTAGAGACGAGTAACATCGTATCTTTGTCTTCCCTTCTTTCAACTGTGACCCCCGAACCTTTTTCTCTAGTTTTTTAAAAGACCTGGAGTCGTCTAAAAAAGGGTTTTCTTAGTTTATTTTCATTAATTAAAATTTTTGGGTGACTTGGTACACCTAAACTTCATACCAAGTAGCGACTCCAAACTTTTTTTAAAAACCCTTTTTTTAGACTTTTGTTTTTGGGTCCAAATCGTCGCATTTTTGTAGTCCCATGACCCCTTTCTTTTTCAAAAATCAATTTTTAACTAAAAGCCTTTTTCAACTAAAAACCCGAAACGACGAGGGTGGTCTCATTCCCCCTCTTCCTTTTTTCACAAAAATGGGGCGCGACAGCTTTTAGCAAACCCCCTGAGAATCGCAAACCCCAAACTGGGGCAATAAAAAAAAATTTGCATTTAAGTTTAAACTTGCCCCTACATCACACTTAACCCCCTTGCAAAAGCCTAGTGTTATAGACCTCTACCTTTTTGGAAAAAAAAAATTCTGAAAAGAACTTTTTCAATCAAAAGGCAAATGATGCAAATACATTCCCTCTAAATCTTGTCAGAAGGGATTGTCTCACTGATGCCACCATTTTAATAAACATGTTTAAATTGACAAAATTGGGGATTAAGTCTGTCTACTTTATTATACTACCTTTTCCAGTGTAAATCTGAAAGGATACTAAGGCAAGTTTTGAAAAGCAACAGTGCAAGCAGAAAGGAAAAGTTCATGGGACAAGGGAAGCCGGTGATTATGTTTATCAGGGTTTACCTTATATCAAGCACTCTCTTGCCGTCAGTAAATTCCCAGGGGATGATATCCAAAGGGGTCAAGTGTGACGCTTTTGTTTTAAATAGTTTTCCTGGCATTTGGTTATTATTGATTTAAAATGCCATGATTAGCATTCATTCTATGGTCATGATATCATTTTAAAAATAAAATTTTTTCTTTGCACAAATTCTTCCACATATTTTCATCAAAAGGGCAATTTCATCAAAGGACAATCCTCTTAGATTACCATAAAGGTATGGGTGATATGGGTCCAGAAGCAAGCGGAACGACAGGACAGATCCGCACCGATAAAACAAAAGGAATTCAGCTGACACCGCTCATCGACGTCCAAGAACTCATGTTTACGGGGTGCTTGAGATAAAAGGGTCAAACGGTGGCGGCGTTAGTATTACTTTTCACCATTTCTTTTCTTTTGCAGAGAAGCAGGGACAAGTGACCGATCGGTCCAATCGAGGAGACCAGCTTTATTTTGAGTAAATGTTTAGACTGTATAATTAAATCATTTTGAAGAGTGATTAATTGCAAAATCGAGGAAGGACAAGTATCTTTTCAGAAAAATTTGGAAACGGGGTTTCATATGCACACTGCTAGGTGTTATAGCCCGCAGTTCTTTACAAACTCTTTTTTTCTGAGACGTAGCGTGCTTCGACATTCCGCTTTCTGAGACGCCTATCCTAGATGCCACCGGAGGTGATGGTGGATTTGAGGGGGATGACCGACCTATCCCCTGATTTGCAGTTTATCTCATTCTAGTTTTATTTCACTTTTTTATGTTTGATCTTGCGTTCTGATTTTTAGACATAGGTTTAACTGTTAGAAATACTTTTAGTTAAATTGCTTGCATCAGGATGTGTATATTTGTTTAAATTTAGCTTTTATGTGCTTATATGTGTTGAATGTGATTTGAAAAATTGGGTTGCTGGCAGGGAGTTTTCATCCAGTTATAGGGGAAACTCTGCCAAAATTTTTTCAAAAAAAAAAAAAAAAAAAACAAAAAAACAAAAAACAAAAAAAACAAAAAAAAACAAAATATTTAAAATTATCTAAATTGCACATTTGCCTCACAAATTGATTTGTTTTTCAAAATTTGATTCAAAAGGGGTGCAAATGTCTAATTTTGGTTGCAATTGCTTTGATCCTTCTGAAATAAAACCCGTGCGATTTTGAAAGATCCATTTTCATTTTACTCAGAAAATAATTGTTATGTGAATAAGACATTGGCATTTTAGAAAGTATGTTTTGTAAAATAGGGAAAATTATGCCTCAATTTTTTCCTATTAAATGAGATTTCTTCTTTTATTGGATTTTACAAGAAAATGATTGATATAGTTGGCAAATGATCCTTTTTCAATTGATGTGCTAAAAAAAAAAGAAAAAGAAAAAAAAAGCAAGAAAAAGTAGCAAAGTGAGAATTTAAATTCTATTCCAATGATTCTAGTACTAAGTAACCGGAGGTTTAGCATTTACAAATGTTAACTTTCGCGTAAAAAAAAAAAAAAAGAGAGCTGAATTTCCATGGACTAATTGGTTAATATTTCATGACTTCTGCAGGGTTAACGATTCAGTTGACATTGGGCAATTTTGTTTTAAGAGAAGTGATCTCCAATTTTGGATAATGCATTCAAAATTAATTTTTTTAAAAAGGTTTGAGATCAAAGGATGGCAACATATGTGTATTTGTTTCAACCCCAGAGGAAAGGTTTGGATTACTCTTCAATTTATCAAAATCCATCAATTCTTGAAAAAAAAGAAAAGAAAAGAAAAGAAAACAAACGAAAGAAAAAAAAAAAGAAAGAAAAACTGAAAAAAAAAGTGAAAGAAAAAAAAAGGAAAAAAAAAAAAAAAAAAAAAAAAAAAAGAAAAAAAAAAGAAAAAAAAGAAAAAAAAAGTCATTGTTCCTATCAATCACTTACTTTTCAAGTCAAAAAAATCAAAAATCAGAATTACACCATTTTCATCGAGTGCATCATTACTTGCATTTTAAATTTATCATATTTGAACAACTAGTGCTTTATTTTTCAAAGTCTGGCAATCCAGCATTTATGTTTTCATCTCTCCCACAAGTGTATAGATTTGGGTCCAATCCCACCAATTTAGACCTTGGGCATTTTTATTTTCAATCTAGTCATTCAGGGCTTGAGGTCAATCCCAATAGTCTAATTTTGGAAAGAATTTAAATTCTGTTGGTTGTTGTCTCGACCTCCGGCACCTTCTATCCCCTGCTTCAATTTGAATTTACGTTGGTTCTCTCGACCTCCCTCATTCTTCAATTTAAATTTCTTTGGTTCTGTCTCACCTCCTTTCTACCTCCCCTTCTTCAAATTTAAATTTCTATTGGTGAGTCTCAACTCCATTCTTTATCCCTTCTTCAATTTTAAATTCCTTTGGTGAGTCTCCTGCACCCTTATCCCCTTCTTGATATTTTAAATTCATATTGGTCTCACCTCCATGGTACCTTCTATCCTCCTTCTTCAATTTCAATTTACATTGGTGAGTCTCACCTCTCCATACCCTTCTATCCCCTCCTGGGCACCCTTCTATCCCCCTTCTTCAAATTTAAATTTCTGTTGGTGAGTCTCAACCTCCGCCGGGCACCCTTCTATCCCCCCTTCTTCAATTTTAAATTCCTGTTGGTGAGTCTCAGCCTCCGCCGGACACCCTTCTATCTCCCCTTCTTGATATTTAAATTCCTGTTGGTGAGTCTCAGCCTCCGCCGGGCACCCTTCTATCCCCTTCTTGATATTTTAAATTTCCATTGGTGAGTCTTAGCGTCCACCGCGCACCCTTCTATCTCCCATTCTCAAATTTTTACATTTTTTTGAAAAAAAATCCATTTTCCATAGTTCATTTGCATTTGAACTACGTTTGACCTGATTCTCTTGGCGAGATACGTAGGCAACTCTATACGAGTTCGGTCACATTATGCATTTTTAGCTTGAAAATTGGCAATATAACATTCCTGTTGTTTACAATGGTTCAGATACAACCAGTGAAACCAGGTAAGCATTTGGTATCTACGTCTTTATCTAGAGTTTCTTCAAAACCCACACAAAGAGGGGCAAGCTGTAGACACCAAATTTTGACTATTTCAATTGTTTTCTTATGTTTTTATCTATTAATGTTTAGTTATTTATTTTTGAATATTCTAACACATTTTTCTTATTTTTGTAGGTTTTTCTTAAAAAAAAAAAGAAAGAAAAAAGTCAAATCATAAAACGCGGATCAGTTACGCGGATAGGTCCGTGTAACTAGTCCGCGTAACCTGATCAGAAGCGAAAAAAATTACGCACGCGTTTTTTCCAGCCTTTCCTTCCTCATTTCCAGCTGTATTTTTTGTGTCTTTGGCATCAAGTAATCGTTTTAGTTAATGCCCAAATCACCCTTGATCCTTAAGACACAAATAAAACGCATCCAATGATCAAGATTAACCCAAGAAAACCCTCAAAGTTTTCAAGCCCTTGGTTGTAAGTTTTAATGCCTATAAATCACCCATGTTAAGGTTTTCTGGAAGGGGTTGGAAGCTGAGAGAGAAAGAGAAAAGAGGGAGGCTGAGAGAAAGCAAAACAAGAGAGAAAAACAATTGAAAATCAAAGACAAAAAGAAGAAAAAGAGAGAAAACATAAAAGCTAGGGTTTCTTTTTTAGGGAAGATTTCTGGAATTTTGGTGATTACTTTTTCGTTCTTCTCAAGCTTCCGAATCAGGTAGTCTTTCTTTACTTTATCTATTGTTTTTTCTTGGTCGAAAATTGCTAGAAATCAGACCTTTTGGTGGAACCAAGGTCTTGACTATGTTTTGATGTTTTATAATAGTTGATGATGTTTATTTGTTGTTATATGAGTATGTTACGTTTAGATAGCCTTGGTAAGGCTAGTAGATTTGTTTTTACGTTTAAAATCAGACGTTTGATGCTTCTGTGATGATTCTGTTGGGTTTTCTGAAAAATTTTTGGAAAAATGTTCTTCACGTTTTGAAGATGTGAAGAAACGCGGGACACTTGCGCGGCTAGCTTCGCGTAACGATCCGCGTTTCGTCTTGAATGTTTGAAGATGTGAAGAAACGCGGAGTCCTTGCGCGGTTTGGTTTCCGTAACACCCCGCGTTTCGGCTTGAATATTTGAAGATGTGAAGAAACGCGGGGTTGCAGCCAGCGTAACCTCCCGCTTCTAGTCCAGCTTCTTCCTTTCCCCTTTTGTCTATTTGATGATGTTGATGCTTAAGATTTGGCTTTCTTGGTTTTAGCTTGTTTTGACATGATCTGAATGCTGATGTTTGATGTTTTAAATAGATCCCTTTGCCTCTGAGGATTTTGTTTGTGTTATTGTCTGAAAAACTGGAAGCAATCTTCCGATATTTTGAAGATGGGAAGAGACGCGACGTTACGCGGTGAGTCCGCTTCCAGTCCGCTTTCCCCTCGAACTTTGATTTTGCTTGTAACGCTGGACGTTGTTGCGGCTCCGTCCTTTACTCCGTAACCTCTCGTATTACATTGTTTTCCTGCTCTTTTGTTCCAGAATATTACTCTATTTCCTAGTCTTGTCTATGTTGCTTGCAGAATCTGTTTAGATACCTTTTCTTTGAATTTTTGATTGATTTTTCCTTTAAATTGGTACCTTGATCCCTTTTGTTGACATTGAGTCTTAGATAACCATTCCCATCATTTAAGGATTCAATTAAGGCATCACATCAAGGGATGGTAACCTCTTTCCCATATTATGTGCTCTTATGTGTTTTTTGCATGATCTTGCATGTTTTAAATTGAGTTTTCCCTTGTTTTTTATTCATGCCTAGTCTTTATTTATGCCATTTAATTTTTGGGTAAATCATTTGGAGGTCTTGGATGCCAAGTTGTAATATATAGGTTTAATTTTGCAAAAAAGTGTATTTATTCTAGAAAATGTAATAGTTAGATTATTATTCCGAATTTTTTCCCTTAGAATGTATTTAGGTTCCCCGATGTAATAATTAGGTTTTATATGCTTATTTTGCATGCTTGCATGATTATGTGTTTACTTGCTTTCCTAGGGTCTTGCATCTAGATATTATGCCTATGTGTTATGTGTTTACGTGTTTTATGCGTTTACTTGCTTTATTATCATGTCTACATGTTTATTGTGTAAATATATTGACGTCACCACACTAGTCCAACGCTAGTTGTGGCCTTTCCTTTCGATTTCTCACTAATCCAATGTTAGTGAGAACTTTTTGATGAGGGCTAGTCCAATGCTAGACCCTTAAATGCCGTTCATGCATTAGATACAAATTTCACACACTTTTCACTTTTAGAGTTTCTTTTCCATTTTTGCATGTTAATATTCTCCCATCCCGTATGCGAAACATCTCATTTAGTTTTCTTTTTGTCAAAAATAGATTAGTGCATTTAAGGCATTACCCTTTGAATTAGGGAAAAGAGCGAGTATGGCTTCCTAGCCTTAGCACGCTTTTATTTCCTTCTATAAAAAGGAAGATTTAAAGTCACGAACTTAGTCCCCCGCACCCATTATGTTGCATTATCCATCTTTAGGACAAACATGTGCATTATTTTAAATGCTATCAAAATCATTTCTTTAAAAATCAAGTTTCTTTCTTCATGTTTAGCAATTCAAAGTCAAAAAACTGTTTTTTCTTCAAATTGCATTTTTTAAAAATTCAAGTTCCTCTTTGCACTTAAAATTGATCTTTTCAAAAATCCAATTTCTTTTCTCTTGATATTTTATAAAAATTTCATTTTTGAAACCCTATTTTTCCGTTTGTTCGAGTTTCATCATTTGCATTTTTCGTGACCTCCTCAAGGGATCAAAATTGGATGACACAACTAATGTGATCAATTCCAATCGTACCTCAAGGAGACATTTTGCCCCTCTTGATCCAACATTAGGTTTAGGTTTTGCATCCATATAGATAACATCCAAATGTGATAAATTTTAAAGTTAGAATTAGGAAATTTTTGACTAAATCTTGCAACTAGCTTTGGCTAGGTTAGAGGAGTGCCTTAGAGACGAGTAACATCGAATCTTTGTCTTCCCTTCTTTCAACTGTGACCCTCGAACCTTTTTCTCTAGTTTTTTAAAAGACCTGGAGTCGTCTAAAAAAGGGTTTTCTTAGTTTATTTTCATTAATTAAAATTTTTGGGTGACTTGGTACACCTAAACTTCATACCAAATAGCGACTCCAAACTTTTTTTAAAAACCCTTTTTTTAGACTTTTGTTTTTGGGTCCAAATCGTCGCATTTTTGTAGTCCCATGACCCCTTTCTTTTTCAAAAATCAATTTTTAACTAAAAGCCTTTTTCAACTAAAAACCCGAAACGACGAGGGTGGTCTCATTCCCCTTCTTCCTTTTTTCACAAAAATGGGGCGCGACAAGTATGAGTTGATTAATTAGTGGAATCAGTGATAAATTAAAAGGAGTTTTAATTTATCTAGTTCTTATTTATTAAGAATGTATAGCTCATACTTATTGCCAACGTATATGAGAACCTAATGGGTCACACACATTAAGAACTTTCTTAGCTAGATTAAATGAATTTCAAGTGGGACTTGATAGATAAGTTTTATAACTTATAGTTTGATTTGTGAGACAAATTAAACTTGAGGGACTTATGATGCAAATAAGTTTTAGTCTTCCAAATACAAGAGTTGTATTAGAATTAGGAAGCTAAATCTTATTGGAAACTGATTTCAGGTTTCCATAAGGATTTGACAATTTATTTGTCTATAAATACTCACTAAGCTTTTGCTAGCATGGAGAATCATCACACAAAATTGTCTTGTGAGATTTTTGAGAAAAATCTTGAGAGAAAAATACCCAAAATTCGTCCAAGAAAATAAGGGAAAAATTGCATCTCTTATTTCTTATCTTGGGATGAATTTTTCATGGTGGAAAATTGGAATTATCTCAATAGACTTGTGTGTAGTTGTCTTGACAATAGCTAGCACTAATCTAGCTTAAGCTAATTCGACCTTGGAGGTTCTAACTAAGGAGGTTCGTGTGGATCACCATTAGATGCCGGACGCATGTACGGCTACGTGGATCTCTTTGCATCCTCTGCATCAAATCTCCACCAAGTTCAATAAGGTCTTCATGGATTGAGGTAATCTCCTTGAACTAACTCTATGTTAAATGGATTTAATCAAAGGATGATCTATTAAAAGGAATCAAAAATTTTAAATTTTCACTGCGTTTATCTCCTTGATTTCTTACAAAAATAACATTTAGAAAGCAAAAGATAACTATTGAATATACAGTAAGGAGTTATTATTATTGATCTAATAATTAGAGATTGCCCGCTAAGTTGTTAATGATCAAATAAATCATATGGAATTCAATAGTTTATCTAGTATTTTGCTGTTATTTTCAAACTATTATTGTTGTCTAGACACTCAAGATACTTATGTTTACATGATTTTGTGCACATTGTTGTTTATGTACAAAATGAGGATTATTTGATCCATAAAGATGGACTCTGAGTAACTTATATGAAGTTATTCATAAAGTTGTTTTAAAAGTACTTAATTAGAAAGTGTGATATATTGTAATACATGGAAGGAAGTGTTCGTGCTAAGATATAACTTCCATGATTTGAATATTATCACTTTCTAATTAGTCAACTGTTACATAACCGTTAACTTTATTGAATGACAATAAAGATTTATGGCCATTTTAAGTATCTAGTCACACATGAGTTATTTACATGTGGGTCAAGTGGGAAAATGTAAGACTAGCCTCTTTTAGAGGCAATTATGACTCACATGATTGATTGATATCTTGATTAACCAATTAAGATTTTGTCAATCATTAATTGAATATCTCCCATTTAATGATAATTGATTGGTATATTCTGTTAATTGATATATCACTCAATCAAATCATCAATTAAATCAATCAAAAAGTCAAAGATATTATTTTAAGTTATGAATTATGGTATGATTTCCTTGATGGAAGGAAATCCTAGGGATGTTAATATTTGCCAATAAGGGTTCATAACCTAGCCTATAAATAGCCTATGGTACTCCATCAAACTATGGTCTTTTGGTTAGGTATAGGTTAGAAGTTCCCTTATTCTAAATTTCCCTTCTACGTATTTTTTCTTCTACATATTTTGATACTTTAGATGAGAAGAGGAAGAAGACAAAGAAGGCCTGGCATTAACATCTACTTGACAACAATGAATGGAGATAAGAAAGAACATGGGATATATGTGGTATTTGACAACAATGGTTAGAGGTAAGTCGTTTAGTTTTTTCTGCTGCGTAGTACGTTAATGTACATATTTAGTTTAATATATATATTAGTCCGAATCTTGGCTATGAATCTTCAGAAACGGTTGCTTCCTGCAACTATTACTGCCTTCCTCCTAAAATGGATGCCCCAATTGCCTTTCCAGGTGAATTGAACGTATCAGCCTGTCACGGAATGATGGCATCGGTGAATGAAAGGGAAAGGGAGCTATACCTAATATTTTCAAAGGTATCGTTTTCCTTTCGGTATAAATTAGCTGTGTTTATTTGCCTTTTCTTAAAATTCCAAAACATTAATATAATTGACTTCACAGTATTCCACTAACTATTTAAACTATTACTTTCAAGGTATCCTCTCTTAATACTTGTCTTATGCCAAACTAAAACGTTCAATTTTGAACGTAGAAGGTATTGGTTTTTTTAACCTATAACTTTGTAACAAATTGGCCCATATAAACTTGCCCCTTCCCCTCATTCCTCAAAATCCCCCATACCCCTACCCCACCCTCACAGATGGAATAATTACACTGTAGTTTCAAATATTAATTCGTTTAATGGGTTTTTAGATAGCTATTACAATTTTTCAAGTATATGTGGTGGCTGTCACTTCTCATGGTGAGATGGGTTAAAAATGGTTGAAGATAAGTGTCATTTAAATTGGGCCCCGAACTAAAAATTGTCCACTTGTCAGGCTAAGCAAAAGCAACCGCGTGAGTCAACAATGTGAAATCCACGTGTTGGATAGGTTAAATTGATAAGATTTGGATTAGATCCCTTTAATCCAAACACAATTAATTAAATCCAAATCAAAATCCAAACCCTTATGAGTTTGAAAAAGTAAGATCAAACTCAGATTCTTATGGATTTGGATGTCCAATAGATATCATTGCATATTTTAAAATATACTAAAATAAAAATATATTAAAAATATATAAAGTTCAAAAATAAAATAAATACCATCCAATTTTTATTTTCAAATAATAAAATTAATGTTCAAGAAATTGAGTGCAACATTATGAACTCAAAAAGGAACTATTATCAATTACTTCTATATATTTTCAAAGTTTCAACTGTATCCATGTTCAATTTTTCATTTCTTTGCCTTCACTTTTTCTCGTTTTTCAGAAAAAGTTCATTCAAATTACAATGATAACTAAGATTAACTTGAAAAAAAAAAGAAAACAATCATAAAATTTTAATGTATTTGATCCAATTGGTCATAAAATACTAGATTATTTTATAAATTTGCTAATATATATACATTCGTATATAATATTTAATTATATATACATGGATCTAGGTAGGGTCTAGTATGAATATAGATTTGGATATGAATTAAAGAAAATCAGACCTTATCCAAACCCATAATTTTCTTACAAGATCTGGGTTTGGATAGAGTTTGAATTTGAGAAATTAAATCCAAATTGTACCCAAATATATTGGATTTAGGTTGGATCTCGATAAGATTTGACCCATTAACGTGCCTACCACACCAACTAAAGGTAAGATATCAATACTAAATCCTTCGAGGAGAAAAGAACTGGCTGCTTCTTCTTTTTCTTCTTCTTTTTTTTTTTAAGCTCCATGTATTGCATTCTTCGATTTCCCAGATTTTCTCCTTCTTATTCCTATACCAACTTGGGCATTAGAGCCTATTCCAAAGGAATTTCTCCTGCTGTAATTTGTAGTTTTAAACTCAAGTAGATTACACGAAGGATCACCAAGAATTATGGTTTACCGTCTTGGTCTCAGTAGTAGTTGCAGACACAATTGTTCCATATGGATTACACAGCATCAGTCGCAAATCGGGTGATACAATATCTTCATATGTAAACAATTCAAAAATTCTAAAAAAATTATTACAATAGAAAGTACAATAATAAGTAAAATGAGAAAATTAAATTATCTACATATGTCCACCTAAATATAGGTAATAACTAATTTTATGAAAATAATAACACCATTTTATAAGAACCTAGACCAAAACATGGAACTTCCATTTGGGCCAAAATTACATTCTTGTAGGCTTTTTCCACACAGCCTGCATATTAAAAGACTCTTCTTGTGTACCAAAAACAAAGGACTTTTCCCTTAGGTTCAAATGGGCTAATCTTTAATTTCTTAAAAAAATTCAGCCCATGACTGGATTCTCTCGGCGACCACCGTCGTTTTCTTTGCAGATTTTCCATTCCCCTTTTCTCCTTAGTGTCCCGTCCCCCTCTCCTTTGTACGTAATTTGAAAGAAACGCTTCTGAAAACTCAACTAGAGTTTTTTTTTTTTAATCTCACAAATCACATCCCCTCAATTCACACAAGTGTTGCGTTATTAAGTGGCAGATGTGACGGTGGTTTGCTTGATGAATAGCTTTTCAAATTGTGTGTTCCCATTCTCTATATCTGCTTCATTTTGTCTGCTTACGGGCTATGCTATGGTAGTTTGTTGTTAAGTCCTTAATTGTGCACATTATTTATGGATATTTTCCCTTAATTATGGCCTAAATATTGTGTTAATTGCTTGATTCTACTTATATTTGGTTTTTGGCATTGATTTAGGTCATTGGATTTAAATTGGGAATTAAAACCTGCAATTGAATGGAAATTCCAAAAGACAATTCTAGATAAGGCGCAGGCACGCTATGTGTTGATAGAAGGAGGCCTTTTTGAAGAAGTGAATCACTTTCCTATGGAAGCTAATTGCTAAATATTTGGAAACAAAAATTTCATTTACTTTTAGGAATTGGTTAAAGACTCCTTTTATTAGGAAAGTTGTAATTGGTTTCCGGTATTATTTCTTTGCTTAGTAGTTTAGATTCCAAAGAGGACAAAAACTCTTGGAGTCCTAATTAAGGTAGGAAAGCTTTTTGTTTTATTATGGACTATAAGCCATCGCGGGACGGCAGACGTACTTGCTCTTGGATTGTTGGCTGCCAAACTTTGGTCTCTCGTTGCTTTGGTCCTTCGTTGGTTTTGATTATTTTCGTTCCATTGCTTTCTCTTTTTGGTGAATTAAGAATTGCAATTTCTCAAAAACAAAACTTGGGTGCTATTCTCAATGAAGAGTGGCTAATTTCTTCCATCTAGTCGAAAGCTAATCGATCTTTGGTTCATCAACTCTGTGAGACTTGTTTGAATTATTTTTATTTCAATTATTTACAATTATTTGAATATTTTCTGATGTTCATGTTTATGATTATTTCTTGCAATTCAATAACTGGCCATTATTTAATTGTGTGAATAATCTATTGTCATCTAGAATGCCAAATCCATAATTGTTTGGAGGGTTTTAGTATTTGTGACAAGTGAGGTAATTCAGTAGTACAAGAAACTTTTGAATTATTGTTACGGAAATATTCAATCTAGCTTAAATGAACCGAGTTTATGTGTTTGTTGGTTAGAATTGGTGGCTTTTCTAATTGTTAATGCTATCGGTGGGCTTAATCTTAAGAGTTTGTTTAGGGTTGTCTACTGGCAAGAAAAGTAGTTACAGACCTTGTCGTGACTATCGAAACAGTAAGGATTGGCAGGTTGTCAGAGCTTATTGACAACCATAACCAATTTATTTGTAAGTAAATGAATCCAATTTAGTGTCAGTGATCAAGTTGATGACACCAAAATGAGATTAGGCCTTTGACTAGAGCTTGTTATTGATTGATTTACTTTCATATTCGATTCCTGTGATATTGTTTAGTTTCATTGGAATTTTGTGATATTGTTTATTTCTATTCATCTTTGTTAATTAGGAATTGTTCCAAACTCCCCCCCCCCACTTATTTATTTCTTATTCATAGAAAATAATTCTTCCAGTTCCCTGAGAAGACGACCCTATTTGCCACTTACACAAATTAATTAATTTCTCGGGTTAAATTTTTGTATATCGGATTAAGTAAACTGCTTGGAATCAGGGTGAAGCTAGTAACCCATTGCACATCCAGAGTCCCTGCTCCAGTACTAGAACTAACTCGTGAATATTTCTTTAGGCAGTTAGGTTTTATTTATTTTTGTACAGGCTCGACATTTGTCAAATTTTGGCACCGTTGCCGGGGAACTTGGTGCCTTAATTGATTTATTTTCTGTGAAATTTTTTTTTACTTTATTTTTAATTTTTATTTTATACTGTTGCCAGTTTATGCCCCGATCTTTTCGTACAGGTAATCTACTATACGATCCTGAGATAGAGAAGACAGTTTGTGCATTGAGAAAAGAAACAAGGCAACAATCAGAGGAATCATCTTCATATCTTGGACTTAAAATAGTCGTAGATCTTACTGAATATTTTTGTGAACCAGAAAGGAAGATTGAGACCATGGCTAACGAGAGGACCCTGAGAGAACTTGCTGCACCGGATTTAAATCAACAGCCTTTATGCATAACTTATCCTACTTTATAGGCTGCATTTGAGTTAAAATCCGGATTGATTCACTTATTACCTTCTTTTCATGGACTTCCAGGTGAAGACCTTCATAAGCACCTTAAGGAGTTCCACGTGGTTTGTTCAACAATGAAACCTCAAGGAATCACTGAGGAGCAAATAAAATTAAGAGCCTTTCCATTCTCTTTAGCTGATAAAGCTAAAGATTGGCTCTATTATTTGCCTTCAAAATCAATCACCACGTGGGCTGAAATGAGACATCAATTTTTAGACAAGTTCTTTCCCGCTTCCTGAGCTGCAAGCAGTAGGAAGGACATTTGTGGAATCAGACAGTTTAATCGAGAGACACTGCACGAATATTGGGAGAGATTCAAGAAATTATGTGCCAGTTGTCCTCATCACCAAATTTCAGACCAGCTTCTCATCCAGTACTTCTATGAGTGACTCACTCCATCAGATAGAAGGTTAATCGATGTTGCTAGTGGAAGTGCCTTAGTGAATAAAACTCCAACTGAAGCAAGAAATCTGATTGCAAGCATGGTTGCTAATTCCCAACAATTTGGAGAAAGACAGCATCATACATCCTGTCGAGTCAATGAGGTAAATACTTCTTCACTTGATCATAAATTAGATTCTCTAACATCTTTGCTGGAAAAATTGGTTGTAGGTCAAGTACAACAAATGAAGACATGTGGAATCTGCTACAATTCTGGCCATTCAACTGACATGTGCCCCACTCTCCAAGATGAGTCGAATGAGCATGCCAATGTAGTTGGAGGATTTTCTGGACCACCTCAGAGGCGTTATGATCCCTATTCTAACAACTATAATCCAGGATGGAAGGATCATCCAAATTTTAGCTATGCAGCAAGGCCAGGTGGATTTCAACCTCAACAATATCAGCCTAGACCTCCTGTGCAACAACAACAATTGGCTCCTAAGCAAGGTACTTCTCTCGAGGAAATTGTTAAATCTTTAGCCACTAACATGCAACAATTTCAACAGGGGACAAGAGCCAAATCCAAAATATGGAAAATCAGATAAAAGCCAGCATTCAAAATTTGGAGAATCAAATGAGCCAGTTGGCTTCCACAATCAATCGAATGGAATCTCAAAGTTCGGGAAAGCTACCTTCACAGACTGTCATTAACCCTAAACAAAATGCTTGTGCCATCACATTAAGGAGTGGAAAAGAATTGTCAGAGCCTAGCAAGAAAAAGTCTGAGCAAGCTATTGAGGAAGAAATTCAAAAAGAGGAAAAGGCGACCCAATCTAAAGTTGCACAACCGCAAAAGTCGAGAGATGAGCCTTACACCATGATGACACCTCCACCTCCGTTTCCTAGTTGCCTATCCAAGGCCAAGAAAGAGAAGCAGGAGAAGGAGATTCTGGACACCTTCCGTAAGGTTGCGGTAAATATTCCTCTCTTAGATGCAATTAAGCAAATTCCTCGATATGCTAAATTTTTGAAAGAATTATGCACTACTAAGAAAAAGTTGAAAGGTATTGAAAAAGTGCATATGGGAGAAAAGGTGTCAACAGTGCTACAAAAAAAGTTCCCTCCTAAATGTCAGGACCCAGGTATGTTTACTATTCCTTGCATGACAGGAAATATTAAGATTGAAAAAGTTATGTTGGATTTGGGTGCTTCCATAAATGTTATGTCTCTTTTTATTTATAATTTGATGAATCTTGGGCCTTTAAAGGAGACGGGTGTAATAATTCAACTAGCTGATAGGTCAAATGCATACCCTGATGGTGTTTTGGAGGATATTTTGGTTCAAATTGAGGGATTAGTTTTTCCTGTTGATTTTTATGTGCTTGATATGGATGACAAGAATTCTCCGAATCCATCACCTATTTTATTAGAGAGACCATTTATGATTACTGCCCAAACTAAAATTGATGTTAATAAAGGTACACTCATGATGGAATTTGATGGAGAAATTGTCCATTTTAATATTTTTGATACAAAGAAACATCCTAGTGAGTCTCATTCTATGTGTGTTATCAATGTAATTAACCCTATTGTGCAAGAGACATTTGAGTTGAATGACAGGGAGAACTTAGAAGTGATGGTGGCCAAACATCGTGAGCAAATAAGTGCAGACTTCAAATCATTGTGCGCTCATTTGAGATCATTCCCGAGTCAAAAGAGCTCCACAGTTCATAAGTGTAAAAACTACTCCATCTATGAAGGCTATCAGGAGTATATGGAGCAAGCAATGCAAAGAATTGAAAATTTTCATCCTCCTTGAGTAAATGATGCTTTTTGTCCACCCAAAGACGTTAAAGAAAGGCGCTACTTGGGAGGCAACCCAAGAATCTTAATTTTTCATTATTTTGTGTTATTTTATGTTTTTGTATGCAAATTAAGTCACTCCTAGCTTTTAACAGAAAACTTGTGTTTGTAGGACATGGTCGTGTTTTGCCAACGTTTGGGTTAATTTGAGGATGCATCTCTTGGGCAGAAGACTTTCACTGATAAGTCATGCCCACGCCTTGAGGAGGAAAGGCTTCTAACCAAGCCTTCGTTTGAAAATTTCCAAACAGAAGACTTCCAAGGTTAAGGCATGCCTACGCCTTAAGATGTGGAGTCTTCTGCCACGGTTTTCCCAAAAAAAAAAAAAAAAAAGGTCGTTGGACAGAAGACTTCCTCTGTTAAGGCGTGCCCATGCCTTGAGGAAGCAAGTCTTTTGACCAAGACTTCGAGGAAAAAAAAAAACCAACGTTGGACAAAGACTCCATAAAGCGTGCCGCATTTAAGGGTAAGTCTTCTGAACAAAAAAAATATTCAAAAACCCTAATCCTTTTCCTTTCATTTCCTTTCTTTTTCTTCTCTTTCTTTTTTCTCTTTCTCTTTTCCTTCTTTCCGCCGCATCTCTTTTCTTTCTTCCTTTTCTTTTTCTTCCTTTCATTTTCTTTCTTCTTGGTCCTCCATTAACGCCGTCGCGCCACTGCTGCTCCATTGTACTTCATCACACGGAGCCGCTACTGACGAAGCCTCACCGCTACCGAGCTTCTTCCTTTTATTACATTGAATTGCTATTCAGGGAAGTCCTCTGTTCTTTCTATTTGTTCTATTACATTAAGGACAATGTAGTGTTTAGGTGTGGGAGAGGAATACTTGTGCTGATAATTTTACTAGTTTTTCAAATTTCAGTTTCATTTTTTTCATTTTTCCATTTTTCGAGTTGGTCTTGTGAAAAGTGGTCAAGATGCAATTATGAGTAGTGTAATGTCATTAGCATGAATATTCTATTTACTTGCAATTGATTTGAAAGAGGGATGTTCTCGACATGACATATAGCCAATTGTGAGTTTTTGAGTTTAAATATCTCATTATTCAAAATTTGTTCTTCATCCTTTGTGAGTGTAATTATCACATCTAGTTAGATCATTCTAGAACTTGCTATGATATACATGTCGTGGCCACATTATTGAATTTGATGCATGAAAATGATAAGGGCAATTAGGTTTAACCCTTTTTAGCATTCTAAAGACCTACCCTAATTATATTTTCCCCTAGTTGACCAAGTTTGGACCTTAAACCTTTTTCTTGGTTTAACAACACATTTTATCACCCTTTAACCTTTTTGTTTTAGACCTTTTTGTTTGAACCCAATGTCAAAGGGACGCCTTAATATTCTTTTGCATGATGAAATCACAAGTAAAAGAAACTGATTATATTTATAGCTAGCAAGTGCTATTATGTTCCTATGTTTATTTTCTGAAAAAAAAATGAAGAATATTTGGACAGAAGACCTCAGCTATTAAAGTGTGGCGGCCCCAAGTTTCCCAAGGCGAACCATAGGACCTGCGGCCGCCGGCCCAGCTCTCGCCAGGACTCAAGCAAGCAATCAATTCGACTAGGGTTTGTCAAACAGGATATATTCTTCAAATAGATCAACATAACTTACTATCCAACATCCATTTGGGTTCGACTCCCAACCCTTACCACAATAGTTCAAAAGGAAATTCTTAAACATTATCATTGACATCATAATAGATTCAAATACACCCAACATTCAAAAGATTCAACTGGCTTGTACTCCTTCGGTACTCTTCTCAATACCTGGAAATCCTGGGATGGGAAAATATATGGGGTGAGTTTCTAAACCCAGTGAGAGTCCCAAAACACATAGCAATTAAGTACATAAGTACAACAAGCTTTGTAAACATTAAGGTCCGTATAGGACTAGTTTCAAGTACAGTAAACTTCCATTTAAGAAAGGTTGTGAGACAGTACATTCTTTTCCACATAACAGGTTTTAGAACTGTAACAGTCAAGATGCTCATTGAGCCATTTAAACAGTAACAAGCATGGAATAACAATTGTAGTAACCCTTCAGGAAGGGAAAATAGAGTCTGCAGTACTCTGGTCATTTTATTTCATTCTCCAACCCCTTTCACCCAACTTGGGATCCGAAACCAAACAAGCAGGAGGTGGTGTACACCTGAGGTAACCTTGAGCAGGGACCTGTGGTCCGGGCGACCGACCAAGCCCTACTGCCGGAATAGGCCGACTCGCCTCTGGGGTTTGGGATCCCTACGGCCAACAGGTCATGCACAGTTGACATGCACAAGCACAGGTACAGTGGTTTAGTTTATTATTTTAAAGGCGAGGGACAACTGACAATCAATTTCAACCTCGAGCCCCCTTAGGAGAGTGCACCAGCCTTTAGGGGCGAGGGGGCCTTGAAGGCCAGCCTCTTCACCTCAAGCCTCGAAAAGAAAACAAGTTTTATTGTTTTTAAAAACAAAACATACTAAACCACCTAAGCACGTTGAGTCAAATTAAGCAATAAAACTCACTTTACATAAAACCCTAGTTTCAATCATTCAACGATAAATCACATTTAGAAACCAGTCATACAATAACAAGTAATACCTAGCAACAAGGATCAAGTAGCAACAAATAGGAACCCTCGCCTTAGTTGGTCAAGGTTGAGTAGATGAGTCGATGTCCTCGGTCTCAAAACCCTCGTTTATATCACCGTCGGGTCTTGAGGTACATAATTATTGTATTAATTATTAAAATCAATTTTGACCAGTTCACTTCTTTTATGAAAACAAGAATATATTTTTAGGTTTACCTAACGAGTCGATAGGGTAATAAAACGGTGGTTTGTATTTTGAAAATATAGGTCTTGGTTAGATAGGTTAAATTGTGTGAGTTTCAAAAATCGACGTAATTAGGGTTGGAATAATTTTATTAGTTGAGTTTTAGAAAGATTTGAGTAACGTAGCGTTATCCGTTGGGAAATTTGAGAAATGGTTTGCTTGGTTGGGAAATCACTAATGGTGTTTAATTTTTATTTGTTAGTGAACAAAACAATCTTTTCGGGGTTTTGGGTTTGAAACCAATTTGATTTTGGTCTTACATACTTAAACAAGTTTTCATGCTAAAATCAAAGTAGTGCAAATTAGGGTTTTGGTCGACAATCACAATTTCGAAAATGGAATGTCCTTACGTTTTCATGGCCAAAGCTAATCTGCCATGATTTCTTTCAAATTCAAATTGGAAGTTTTTCTTTTGCATATTGTATGATTTCAAAACCGTTGAAAACTAGATTCATAGTTCTTTATTTTCTCAGAAAATATCAACGGCCAAATCGATTTGGAAAGTACTAAAATTTGGGCATTCATTTTCGAAACCACTGGTTTGTAGGTTGGATTTTGAGTGATATTCGTTGGTTCGTCACGACGTGTAGAAAATGAGTTGTGGCGCGTATAAGGTACTGGAATGAAGCTATTTGGATCTAGTTTCGGATGCCACTGACGGCACATAATTTGGTATTATAATTAGTGAGATATAAGCATTTTAATTTGGCTCGGTTTGCTCACTGGTTTCTTGGAACAATATAGTTTGAGTGACTTTACGAAAATTTCAATCATAGATCCGCGTGGTTAAGGTTTGGTTCGATTTTCCAGAATGCTAAGCATGACTATTAGCACATCACACATCCAGCTAACAATTCAAAACTCATGCACACGGTTAAACTAAACAATACTTATGACTATACAAATTTGTTCCAAGTAGAAATCATCAAGTCCGATTCTCCCTTTGTTGTGTAAACCATCTTTTCATTTAAAATCAAACTTTCAAGTCATTGTATTTTCAGTCTCTAATCTGGCCGAATAGATCTTATGCAAGGGAAAATGATTTTTTGATTTTCAAGCAAGCAAATAACAACTCGAGTTTGGTTTTGATGAAACACTTTATCCATGAAATTTTTTTTTTAACTTAAAGTTTCTCAAACCAAGTGGTATGTGATTCATGCAAAGACTGTTTTCAGCATGCTAGACACTAAAAGAGCTTCGGATGGAGTAGGGCCAAGCTCATCAGCCCACATCCACTCTAAAACAGCAAGCAAGTAAGATTATTAACCACAACTAAGCATAAGAAAAGAGTTCGGCCAACATAATCATCATGCATGGAGTGAGTGAAATAAATCCAAGGTTGAAGCTTTGGTCAGCTAAGGTATCCAAAAATGATATCCCTCATTAGTCCAATAATATTTCCAGCAACCTAATGAGGTAGTGTATGCATGCAAGAAAATTTTAAGTCCATCAAAACATGCATGGCAGTTTTTAGGAGCAAGATGACCTCCTTTTGTGTAATGTGGTTTTATCATTAAAAGAAAGAGAATGTAGGAAGGGTTTTCCTACCTTTAACCGGCCTCAAGAACAACACTCAAGGGAGTCTTAAGCTGATGAAGTTCGAAGTCAAGCTACAAGAAGAGAAGTAATGTTGAGAATGGAACTAAGCTGCGGATGGAACCATTTTAAGAAGCTACAGCTTACCTTTTGTTTGCTTGAACAAGAAATGGATGAACAAAGTTGCTTGGGTGTTGAATCGATTCTATTTTCTAGCTACAAGACACAAAATAAGCTAAGGAGAGAGTTTCAAGCTACCTAGGAAGTTCACAAAAGGGATTAGGGTTTACCTCTTGCTTGCCTTAGAATTGGTTGAAGATGACCAGCTTGGTTCTTCCAGAATTTTAAACTTGTTTCCAGTAGTGTTCGGCCAAGATTAGTTCTTGGTGCAAGGGTTGATGGGTCAAAAGAGATCAAGTAATGAAGAGAGAGAAGCTAGAGCTTTCGGTTGAAAGCTTGGAGAGAATTTGCTGAAGTGAAGTGTGTGGGAGTGATTTGGAGTGAGTGGAAATGAAATGGAGAAGGAATTGCTGATGGAGTTCGGCCAGCACTTGAAGGAAGAGAAGGACACCTGAAATTGCTTGTTCAAGTGAACAAGACTTGGCTGAAATGGATGCCAAATGGCATAACCTTCTCATGCATTGGGCATGAAGGGAGGTGAGGTATCATTAGCCTTGGTTGCTGAAATCTGAAAAGAATTTTCCTTAGCCTCAAGCTCATCATGCTACCAGTTTTTGGGAGGGAAGAAGGGCATGCTTGCTGCCAGATTTTTCAGCTCAAAATTTGACAATTGGCAACCATGGAATGGAGGGAATGGGTGGCGGTTCTTGCTGAAATCCCTTGAGCTGAATTCGAATGGAGTTTTAGAGGGAAAATATGGTTCAATTGGTTGGATATGGTCTGATTTTGGTTGAAAGAAATTCGGTTCAAGGATGGTTCATGGTGGTTCAATCTTGTGGAGGTGTAACCGGTTGGAAATTGGAAGAAGGAGAAACACTTAGGGTTTAGCATACAACTATCATAGTTTTAGGATGATTCGTATTAAGTATGGTCATACCCTAATTTTATTTAAGGGGTTTTAACTACTTGCTTGGTCTATTGTTGAAAATCTTTTCGTTGGCTTTTTAATTTTTTTTTGATCATGGTCATGCAGTAATGAAATTACAAAACGATTCATAAGAAGTCTAATTAAAGGTTAGGGTTTCGTTACGGCCCTTACAACCTCCCCCACTTAAGAAATTTCGTCCGCGAAATTATTACCTCTTGTCATTTGAAGCTCTGGGTACTGCTGATTCATTTCTTCCTCCAGCTCCCACGTTGCTTCTTCTAATCCATGATGTCTCCAATGTACTTTCACCATGGGAATTTGTCTCCTTCTTAAGACTTTAACCTTTCTGTCCAGAATTTTCAAGGGTTTCTCTTGGTAAGTCAACGATTCATCTAAGTCGACCTCTAGGGTTGGTAGGACGTGAGATGGATCCTTGTGATACTTTCTTAACCAAGACACGTGGAAAACATTATGGATTCTGGCTAGGCTTGCTAGCAAGTCCAGCTGATACGCCACCTTTCCAATCCTTTTTGAAATTCTAAAGGGGCCTATAAACCTGGGTTTCAGCTTCTTTCCTTTTTCTGATTTGAGAATCCCCCTTAATGGTGTAACTCTTAGGAAAACTTCATCTCCAACTTGAAATTCCAAGTCCTTCCTTTGGTTGTCGGTGTAACTTTTCTGACGACTTTGGGCCACTTGAATCCTTTGACAAATTAACCTAACTTTCTCATATGCCGCCTCAACCCATGGTATTCTTTCGGTACCCAAAAGTTTCCTTTCACCTATTTCATCCCAGTATATTGGGGATCTACACTTCCTTCCATATAATGCCTCATACGGAGCCATTTGAATTGAGGAATGGTAACTATTGTTGTAAGCAAATTCGACCAAAGTTAGATGCTGGTCCCAACTGCCTCCAAAATCCATGATACATGCCCTTAACATGTCTTCCAAAGTTTGTATGGTCCGTTCAGATTGTCCGTCGGTTTGAGGGTGATAGGCAGTACTAAGATTTAGCTTAGTCCCTAAGGCACTTTGTATCTGCCAAAATCTAGAAGTGAAACGTGGGTCTCTATCCGATACAATGCTTACTGGCACCCCGTGTAATCTAACAATCTCATCCAAATAGATTTGAGCCAGTTTTTCCATCTTGTATTTCATGTTCACAGGTAGAAAATGGGCTGACTTAGTTAGCCGATCTACTATGACCTAAATTGCATCATGACCTCGACGAGAAAGGGGTAACCCTATAACGAAATCCATTGTGATATGATCCCATTTCCATTCAGGCACTTCTAACGGCTGCAGCAATCCTGAGGGTCTCTGGTGTTCAGATTTGACTTGCTGGCACGTAAGACATGGCTGCACAAACTGAGCTATGTCCCTTTTCATGTTATCCCACCAGTACAACTTCTTCACGTCTTGATACATCTTGTTTCTTTCAAGATGAATGGTATACTTAGACCTGTGTGCTTCTGTCATAATTTCCTTTTTCAAACCATCTTGGTCAGGTACTATCAGACGATTTTGGTATCTTAAAACTCCATCTTCTCCTAATTTAAAATTGGGTAATCTCCCTTCCTTGACCTTATCCATCCATTTTTGCACTAGTGGGTTTTTGGCTTGAGACTCCTTGATGTGCTCAGTTATAGGAGAATTTAAAGTAATACTACCCAAAATCACTTTCTGCGGTGCCAATTGTGGGCTCCAAGTACTAATTTCTTCTAACATCTTCCATTCTTTAACCATTTGTCCAGAAATTTGGACTTTCCTACTCAGAGCATCTGCTACCTTATTAGCCTTTCCTGGGTGGTACTTAATAGTGCATTCATAATCTTCCAAGAATTCCATCCATCGCCGTTGTCTCAAGTTCAGTTCCTTTTGAGAAAATAAGTACTTAAGACTCTGGTGATCGGTATAAACCTCAAAAACTACATCATATATATAGTGCCTCCATTTCTTCAGAGCAAACACTATTGCTGCCAGTTCTAGATCATGAGTTGGATAATTCTGCTCATGAGGCTTTAACTTCCTCGAGGCATAAGCCACTACTTTTCCAGCCTGCATTAAAACACATCCCAAACCTTCTTTGGATGCATCCGTGTACACGGTAAAACTATCCTTTTCGTTTGTAAAACCAACACAGGGGCTTTGGTCAGGCGACTCTTGAGCTCTTGGAAGCTATCCTCACATTTCACATCCCACACGAAACGGCTATTGTTTCGAGTCAGGTTGGTTAAAGGACTCGCAAGTTTAGAGAAGTCCTGAATAAACCTTCGGTAGTATCCGGCCAATCCTAGGAAACTACGAACTTCCGTTGGGTTCTTTGGTTGTTTCCATTCCGTCACTGCTTTTACTTTAGCTGGATCAACCGTAATGCCTTTCCGGGAGATTACATGACCTAGAAATGATACATCCTCTAGCCAAAACTTGCACTTACCAAACTTAGCGTACAATTGGTGCTCCTTCAGGGTTTGCAAAACTAACCTCAAATGTTGATCATGTTCTTCTTTGGACTTTGAGTAGATCAAAATATCATCTATGAAAGTCACCACGAATTGATCTAAAGAAGACTTGAAAACACGATGCATTAAATCCATAAATGCTGCCGGGGCATTAGTTAATCCAAATGGCATAACCAGAAACTCATAATGCCCATATCTGGAATTGAAGGCTGTTTTCAGAACGTCTTCCTCCTTGATCCTTAACTGATAATAGCCTTATTTGAGATCAATCTTAGAAAATACTACAGCACCTTGTAGTTGATCGAACAATTCATCAATGCGAGGTAAGGGATACTTATTCTTAATAGTGACCTCGTTCAATCCCCGATAGTCTATGCAAAGCCTTAAACCTCCATCTTTCTTTTCACAAACAAGACTGGCTCCCACCTGAGACTCACTCAATCGATGAATCCTTTTCTAACAAATCCTGTAATTGCAATTTTAATTCCTTGAGCTCAGTTGGCGCCATTCTGTAAGGAGTCTTAGAGATAGGTGCTGCCCCAGGGGTGAGTTCAATCTTAAATTCAATGTCTGGGTAAGGATACTAACTCCTCGAGAATACTGGATACCTCGCTCACTATAGGCACATCTTCTAATCTCGACTTATCTTCTTGAGGGTTTATCAAAAATGCCAAGTATCCTTGAGCTCCTTTACTTAACAATTTTCTAGCTCGAATCCCTGAAATGAGAACGGCAGAAGCTAAACCTTGTCTTGCATTAAATCTTAGGGTAGGTTCCCCCGGAATGTGAAATTCAACTACTTTCATTCTACAATCCAGCTGTGCATGAAGTCGGGCTAGACTATCCATCCCGAGTATGACATCATAACCTTTAATAGGTAGAGAAATTAGGTCTGCCAAAATTTTCCTTTCTCCACCCGACTCATATAGACCTCATTCGTTACTAAGCATGGATCCTTCGTAGGAGTTTGTATTATCAGATCAAAGGGTAAAAGATCGGACTTAACATTAATAGCACACATAAAAAATCGGGATTTACGAACGAATGACTGGCACCAGGATCAATCAAAATCTTAGCTAGTCTATGAAAAAGAGAAATGGTACCTTCCACCACTCCAGCTGGGTCAGGTACATCCTGCTGATCAAGGGAGTAAATCCTGCCGGGTACCCTAGGTCGATTTCCTCTTTCTGTTGGCGGTTTAGGATTAGGACCTCTTGAGGGTTGTGTTCCAGCTTCCTGGGGTCGACGAGCAGGGCAATTGCTAATTACATGCTCTGTACTTCCACAGGCTAGACATTTCCCGGCCTTCTTCCAACAATCGTTCTCATGATGGCCTGCCTTACCACAAAATCCACAAGGTGTACGGATTGGTAGGTTTTGCCTTGGTTGAGATGGACCGCCCTTTTGGCCCCTTCCCCGTCCTAGTACAGCTCGCCCTCCTCCAGATCCTCTTCCAACTTTCTGGGGCGGTTGGTTTCCTCCTGGTCTCCCAGAACTACTACCAGTCGGGGCTGCCCTTTTTCTATTTTGAAAGGCTTTGACTTGAGCCTTGGTGCTCTCTACTCTTAGAGCCTTTTCTAGGGCATCAGTAAAAGTGAGCATCTGAGCAGTTGCTAAAACCTCTTGAATTTCTAGTTTTAGACCCTGGACAAAGCGGCAGGTTGGTGGCGATCAATTCCGGGGCAAACTTAGATAAGCGGGTGAATTGTGCTTCATACTCAGCCACACTCAGGGTTCCTTGGCGCAACCTTATAAACTCGTCTTCCGATTTTTCTTGGACTAGGGGTGGCAGGTATTTCTCATTAAACTCTCTTGTAAAGTTAACCCAGGTCCATGGGGTCTGGTTCTTAGCTCATTTCTCCCTAATAACATTCCACCAGGCCCTTGTGGCACCTTCAAATTGAAAGACAGCAAAAGTCACCTGCCGTACTTCCGTGTAACCTAAAGTTCCAAAAATATTAACCATGCTCTCTAGCCACCGTTCGGCTATATCTGGGTCGTGTCCTCCAGCAAACTTGGGAGGAGAGAACCTTTGAAATCTCTCCAAGGCTCTGTCTTCACCTAACTCTGGTCCCCTCTGGTCCATTATCGGTCCTTGATTTTGTCGATAGGTCACATGTTCTAAAAGGGTTGTCATTCGATTCAAGGCCTCAGCTATTGGATCTCTAGGTTGCTCCTATGCTCCCGGCGAGATGGGGGTAGATGCCTCTTCCTCACCCCCCTGGTTTCAGTGTTTGCCTAGGAGGCCTTCCTCTCCTTTTTCACCGCTTCCATTTCCTCTATACACACGTACAAGGGTCTTCATTTATAGAGATGAATTATATAGGATAAGGGAAAAGAAAATAATTGTAAACAACATCAATATACCAACACAACTCATTTTAATTTAAAACATCGTCCAACAAGTTCTTAAACAAACACAACACAATAGTCATAACATTCACGGAAATTAGTAACATAACATCAATTCCATACAATCATCCAAGTAGGAAACAAAAGGGAAATCTCCACCAGGCATTCAGCCTCAACCCGAACTCAAGGAGACATAGGAAAGTCGTGGTCCTCGAGGGGTCACTCTGTGGGAGAAGCCTCATGATCTCCTCAGAAATCGTCTCCCTCAACATCTCCTGGAACTATCTCCCCAACACTAGAACGCTCTCCACCCTGGTCCTCTGTATAAATCTCCAACAACTCCTCAATCGTCGTCTCACAATCAGTCATGATGCCAGCGGTGCAATCTCACACCGTGTTGGACAGTCGAAGGAATTGATTAGCCATCTCCTCGAGTTCTCGGACTCTAGCACGTAACATCTGGTTCTCAGTCCTCAATGTCTCTATCTCAGCATTGGCCCTCAGCGAAGCCAAAGTCTTCCTTCCACTTTACCACGACCAGGTTGGGGTAGGCATAGTCTCTCAAACAGCTGCATGGGTTGGTCTTGGAAGGGACTCCAATGGGTCACGGGGACCTCCAGTCATCGGCTGATATCGCACTAAAGGCAAAGGCATCCTAGGTGGGGCATTGTTACCATCAGCTTCATTTCCAGCCATAACCTACAACCACATTCAATTTTATGTGAGTTCCAAATATACCAGTGATTTCAATTATCAGTTTCTATCCTAACAAAATCAGGACCTCATAACCTTACTGGCCTATTTCTAACCTAAGCTCTGATACCACCAATTGTGGCGGCCCCACGTTTCCCAAGGCGAACCATAGGGACCATGACTCGCCAGGACTCAAGCAAGCAATCAAATCGACTAGGGTTTGTCAAACAGGATATATTTTTCAAATAGATCAACATAACTTACTATCCAACATCCATTTGGGTTCGACTCCCAACCCTTACCACAATAGTTCAAAAGGAAATTCTTAAACATTATCATTGACATCATAATAGATTCAAATACACCCAACATTCAAAAGATTCAACCGGCTTGTACTTTCGTACTCTTCTCAATACCTGGAAATCCTGGGATGGGAAAATATATGGGGTGAGTTTCTAAACCCAGTGAGAGTCCCAAAACACATAGCAATTAAGCACATAAGTACAACAAGCTTTGTAAACATTAAGGTCCGTATAGGACTAGTTTCAAGTCTGATAAACTTCCATTTAAGAAGGTTGTGAGACGGTACATTCTTTTCCACATAACAGGTTTTAGAACTGTAACAGTCAAGATGCTCATTGAGTCATTTAAACAGTAACAAGCATGGAATAACAATTGTAGTAACCCGGGAAGGGAAAGCGAGTGCGGTACTACGGTCATTTTATTTCATTCTCCAACCCCTTTCACCCAACTTCGGATCCAAAACCAAACAAGCAGGAGGGGGTGTACACTCGAGATAACCTTTGAACAGGGACCAGGGGTCCGTCGCACCGAAGCCCCATTTCGAATAGGCCGACTCGCCTCGGGGTTTGGGATCCCTACAGCCAACAGGTCATGCACAGTTGACATGCACAAGCACAGGTATAGTGGTTTAGTTTATTATTTTAGAGGCGAGGGACAACTAACAATCAATTTCAACCTCGAGCCCCCTTAGGAGAGTGCACCAGCCTTTAGAGGCCTTGAAGCCTCTTCACCTCAAGCCTCGAAAAGAAAACAGGTTTTATTGTTTTTAAAAACAAAACATACTAAACCACCTAAGCACGTTGAGTCAAATTAAGCAATAAAACTCACTTTACATAAAACCCTAGTTTCAATCATTCAACGATAAATCACATTTAGAAACCAGTCATACAATAACAAGTAATACCTAGCAACAAGGATCAAGTAGCAACAAATAGGAACCCTCACCTTAGTTGGTCAAGATTGAGTAAATGAGTCGAAGTCTTCGGTCTCAACGCCCTCGTTTATATCACTGACGGGTCTTGAGGTACATAATTATTGTATTAATTATTAAAATCAATTTTGACCAATTTACTTCTTTTATGAAAACAAGAATATATTTTTAGGTTTACCTAACGAGTCGATAGGGTGATAAAACGGTGGTTTGTATTTTGAAAATATAGGTCTTGGTTAGATAGGTTAAAATGTGTGAGTTTCAAAAATCGGCGTAATTAGGGTTGGAATAATTTTATTAGTTGAGTTTTAGAAAGATTTGAGTAACGTAGCGTTATCCGTTGGGAAATTTGAGAAATGGTTTGCTTGGTTGGGAAATCACTAATGGTGTTTAATTTTTATTTGTTAGTGAACAAAACAATCTTTTCGGGGTTTTGGGTTTGAAACCAATTTGATTTTGGTCTTACATACTTAAACAAGTTTTCATGCTAAAATCAAAGTAGTGCAAATTTGGGTTTTGGTCGACAACCACAATTTCGAAAATGGAATGTCCTTACGTTTTCATGGCCAAAGCTAATCTACCATGATTTCTTTCAAATTCAAATTGGAAGTTTTTCTTTTGCATATTGTATGATTTCAAAACCGTTGAAAACTAGATTCATAGTTCTTTATTTTCTCAGAAAATATCAATGGCCAAATCGATTTGGAAAGTACTCAAATTTGGGCATTCATTTTCGAAACCACTGGTTTGTAGGTTGGATTTTGAGTGATATTAGTTGGTTCCGTCACGTGTAGAAAATGAGTTGTGGCGCGTATAAGGTACTGGAACGAAGCTCTTTGGATCTAGTTTCGGATGCCACTGACGGCACATAATTTGGTATTATAATTAGTGAGATATAAGCATTTTAATTTGGCTCGGTTTGCTCACTGGTTTCTTGGAACAATATAGTTTGAGTGACTTTACGAAAATTTCAATCATAGATCCGCGTGGTTAAGGTTTGGTTCGATTTTCCAGAATGCTAAGCATGACTATTAGCACATCACACATCCAGCTAACAATTCAAAACTCATGCACACGGTTAAACTAAACAATACTTATGACTATACAAATTTGTTCCAAGTAGAAATCATCAAGTCCGATTCTCCCTTTGTTGTGTAAACCATCTTTTCATTTAAAATCAAACTTTCAAGTCATTGTATTTTCAGTCTCTAATCTGGCCGAATAGATCTTATGCAAGGGAAAATGATTTTTTGATTTTCAAGCAAGCAAATAACAACTCGAGTTTGGTTTTGATGAAACACTTTATCCATGAATTTTTTTTTCTAACTTAAAGTTTCTCAAACCAAGTGGTATGTGATTCATGCAAAGACTGTTTTCGGCATGCTAGACACTAAAAGAGCTTCGGATGGAGTAGGGCCAAGCTCATCAGCCCACATCCACTCTAAAACAGCAAGCAAGTAAGATTATTAACCACAACTAAGCATAAGAAAAGAGTTCGGCCAACATAATCATCATGCATGGAGTGAGTGAAATAAATCCAAGGTTGAAGCTTCGGTCAGCTAAGGTATCCAAAAATGATATCCCTCATTAGTCCAATAATATTTACAGCAACCTAATGTGGTAGTGTATGCATGCAAGAAAATTTTAAGTCCATCAAAACATGCATGGCAGTTTTTAGGAGCAAGATGACCTCCTTTTGTGTAATGTGGTTTTATCATTAAAAGAAAGAGAATGTAGGAAGGGTTTTCCTACCTTCAACCGGCCTCAAGAACAGCACTCAAGCGAGTCTTAAGCTGATGAAGTTCAAAGTCAAGCTACAAGAAGAGAAGTAATGCTGAGAATGGAACTAAGCTGCGGATGGAACCATTTTAAGAAGCTACAGCTTACCTTTTGTTTGGTTGAACAAGAAATGGATGAACAAAGTTGCTTGGGTATTGAATCGATTCTGTTTTCCAGCTACAAGACACAAAATAAGCTAAGGAGAGAGTTTCAAGCTAGCTAGGAAGTTCACAAAAGGGATTAGGGTTTACCTCTTGCTTGCCTTAGAATCGGTTGAAGATGACCAGCTTGGTTCTTCCAGAATTTTAAACTTGTTTCCAGTAGTTTTCGGCCAAGATTAGTTCTTGGTGCAAGGGTTGATGGGTCAAAAGAGATCAAGTAATGAAGAGAGAGAAGCTAGAGCTTTCGGTTGAAAGCTTGGAGAGAATTTGCTGAAGTGAAGTGTGTGGGAGTGATTTGGAGTGAGTGGAAATGAAATGGAGGAGGAATTACTGATGGAGTTCGGCCAGCACTTGAAGGAAGAGAAGGACACCTGAAATTGTTTGTTCAAGTGAACAAGACTTGGCTGAAATGGATGCCAAATGGCATAACCTTCTCATGCATTGGGCATGAAGGGAGGTGAGGTATCATTAGCCTTGGTTGCTGAAATCTGAAAAGAATTTTCCTTAGCCTCAAGCTCATCATGCTACTGGTTTTTGGGAGGGAAGAAGGGCATGCTTGCTGCCAGATTTTTCAGCTCAAAATTTGACAATTGGCAACCATGGAATGGAGGGAATGGGTGGCGGTTCTTGCTGAAATCCCTTGAGCTGAATTCGAATGGAGTTTTAGAGGGAAAATATGGTTCAATTGGTTGGATATGGTCTGATTTTGGTTGAAAGAAATTCGGTTCAAGGATGGTTCATGGTGGTTCAATATTGTGGAGGTGTAATCGGTTGGAAATTGGAAGAAGGAGAAACACTTAGGGTTTAGCATACAACTATCATAGTTTTAGGATGATTCGTATTAAGTATGGTCATACCCTAATTTTATTTAAGGGGTTTTAACTACTTGCTTGGTCTATTGTTGAAAATCTTTTCGTTGGCTTTTTTAAAATTTTTTTTTGATCATGGTCATGCAGTAATGAAATTACAAAACGATTCATGAGAAGTCCAATTAAAGGTTAGGGTTTCGTTACGGCCCTTACAACCTCTCCCACTTAAGAAATTTCGTCCGCGAAATTATTACCTCTTGTCATTTGAAGCTCTGGGTACTGCTGATTCATTTCTTCCTCCAGCTCCCACGTTGATTCTTCTAATCCATGATGTCTCCAAAGTACTTTCACCAGGGGAATTTGTCTCCTTCTTAAGACTTTAACCTTTCTGTCCAGAATTTTCAAGGGTTTCTCTTGGTAAGTCAACCATTCATCTAAGTCCACCTCTAGGGTTGGTGGATCGTGAGATGGATCCTTGTGATACTTTCTTAACCAAGACACGTGGAAAACATTATGGATTCTGGCTAGGCTTGCTAGCAAGTCCAGCTGATACGCCACCTTTCCAATCCTTTTTGAAATTCTAAAGGGGCCTATAAACCTGGGTTTCAGCTTCTTTCCTTTTCTTGATTTGAGAATCCCCCTTAATGGTGTAACTCTTAGGAAAACTTCATCTCCAACTTGAAATTCCAAGTCCTTCCTTTGGTTGTCGGTGTAACTTTCGGCGACTTTGGGCCATTGAATCCTTTGACAAATTAACCTAACTTTCTCATATGCAGCCTCAACCCATGGTATTCTTTTTACCCAAAGTTTCCTTTCACCTATTTCATCCCAAGATATTGGGGATCTACACTTCCTTCCATATAATGCCTCATACCTGAGACCATTTGAATTGAGGAATGGTAACTATTGTTGTAAGCAAATTCACCAAAGTTAGATCGGTCCCAACCGCCTCAAAATCCATGATACATGCCCTTAACATGTCTTCCAAAGTTTGTATGGTCCGTTCAGATTGTCCGTCGGTTTGAGGGTGATAGGCAGTACTAAGATTTAGCTTAGTCCCTAAGGCACTTTGTATCTGCTGCCAAAATCTAGAAGTGAAAGCGTGGGTCTCTATCCCGATACAATGCTTACTTGGTACCCGTGTAATCTAACAATCTCATCCAAATAGATTTGAGTCCAGTTTTCCATCTTGTATTTCATGTTCCTTTGGTAGAAAATGGGCTGACTTAGTTAACCGATCTACTATGACCCAAATTGCATCATGACCTCGACGAGAAAGGGGTAACCCTGTAACGAAATCCATTGTGATATGCTCCCATTCCCATTCAGGCACTTCTAACGGCTGCAGCAATCCTGAGGGTCTCTGGTTTTCAGATTTGACTTGTACGTAAGACATGGCACAAACCGAGCTATGTCCCTTTTCATGTTATCCCACCGATAACTTCTTCCGCCTTGATACATCTTGTTTCTTCCAAGATGAATGGTATACTTAGACCTGTGTGCTTCTGTCATAATTTTCTTTTTCAAATCATCTTGGTCAGGTACTATCAGACGGTTTTGGTATCTTAAAACTCCATCTTCTCCCAATTTAAAATTGGGCAATCTCCCTTCCTTGACCTTATCCATCCATTTTTGCACTAGTGGGTTTTTGGCTTGAGACTCCTTGATGTGCTCAGTTATAGGAGAATTTAAAGTAATACTACCCAAAATCACTTTCTGCGGTGCCAATTGTGGGCTCCAAGTACTAATTTCTTCTAACATCTTCCATTCTTTAACCATTAGTCCAGAAATTTGGACTTTCCTACTCAGAGCATCCGCTACCTTATTAGCCTTTCCTGGGTGGTACTTAATAGTGCATTCATAATCTTCCAAGAATTCCATCCATCGCCGTTGTCTCAAGTTCAGTTCCTTTTGAGAAAATAAGTACTTAAGACTCTGGTGATCGGTATAAACCTCAAAAACTACACCATATAGATAGTGCCTCCATTTCTTCAGAGCAAACACTATTGCTGCCAGTTCTAGATCATGAGTTGGATAATTCTGCTCATGAGACTTTAACTTCCTCGAGGCATAAGCCACTACTTTTCTAGCCTGCATTAAAACACATCCCAAACCTTCTTTGGATGCATCCATGTACACGGTAAACCTTCGGTAGTATCCGGCCAATCCTAGGAAACTACGAGCTTCCGTTGGGTTCTTTGGTTGTTTCCATTCCGTCACTGCTTTTACTTTAGCTGGATCAACCGTAATGCCTTTCCGGGAGATTACATGACCTAGAAATGATACTTCCTCTAGCCAAAACGTCGTGCACTTACCAAACTTAGCGTACAATTGGTGCTCCTTCAGGGTTTGCAAAACTAACCTCAAATGTTGATCATGTTCTTCTTTGGACTTTGAGTAGATCAAAGTATCATCTATGAAAATCACCACGAATTGATCTAAAGAAGACTTGAAGACACGATGCATTAAATCCATAAATGCTGCCGGGGCATTAGTTAATCCAAATGGCATAACCAGAAACTCATAATGCCCATATCTGGAATTGAAGGCTGTTTTCGGAACGTCTTCCTCCCTGATCCTTAACTGATAATAGCCTTGTTTGAGATCAATCTTAGAAAATACTACAGCACCTTATAGTTGATCAAACAATTCAACAATGCGAGGTAAGGGATACTTATTCTTAATAGTGACCTCGTTCAATCCCCGATAGTCTATGCAAAGCCTTAAACCTCCATCTTTCTTTTCACAAGCGATCAGGGGCTCCCGGAGACTCACTCAACTGATGAATCCTTTTCTAACAAATCTTGTAATTGCAATTTTAATTCCTTGAGCTCATTAGCCCATTCAGTAATGAGTCTTAGAGATAGTGCTGCCCGGTGAGTTCAATCTTAAATTCAATGTCTGTCGGGTAAGGATACTAACTCGGAATACTTACAGGATACTGTTCACTATAGGCATCTTCTACTCGACTTATCTTCTTGAGGGTTTATCAAAAATGCCAAGTATCCTTGAGCTCCTTTACTTAACAATTTTCTAGCTCGAATCCCTGAAATGAGAACGGCAGAAGCTAAACCTTGTCTTGCATTAAATCTTAGGGTAGGTTCCCCCGGAATGTGAAATTCAACTACTTTCATTCTACAATCCAGCTGTGCATGAAGTCGGGCTAGACTATCCATCCCGAGTATGACATCATAACCTTTAATAGGTAGAGAAATAGGTCTGCCAAAATTTTCCTTTCTCCTACCCACAGCTCACAGTTCTATAGACCTCATTCGTTACTAAGCATGGATCCTTCGTAGGAGTTTGTATTATCAGATCAAAGGGTAAAAGATCGGACTTAACGCGTTAATAGCACATAAAATCGGATTTACTGAGCGAATGACGGCACCAGGGATCAATCAAAATCTTAGCTAGTCTATGAAAAGAAATGGTACCTTCCACCACTCCGGTTGGGTGGGCACATCCTGATCAAGGAGTAAATCTTGCTTAGGCACCCTAGGGGATTTCTTCTTTTGTTGGTTTAGGATTAGGGACCTCTTGAGGGTTGTGTTCCGGCTTGGGGTGTGAAGCGGGGCAATTGCTAATTACATGCTCACTTCCACTAGACATTTCCGACCTTCTTCCAACAATCGGTTCTCATGATGGCTGCCTTACCACAAAATCCACAAGGTGTATGGATTAGTAGGTTTTGCCTTGGTTGAGATGGACCGCCCTTTTGGCCCCCTTTCGAGTCACAGTGCAGCTCGCCTCCTCCGGATCCTCTTCCAACTTTACAGGGGTTGGTTTCCTCACAGTGGTCTCCCAGAACTACTACCGTCGAGGCTGCCACTTTTTCTATTTTGAAAGGCTTTGACTTGAGCCTGGTGCTCTCTACTCTTAGAGCTTTTCTAGGGCATCAAAGTGAGCATCGGCGGTTGCTAAAGCCTCTTGAATTTCTAGGTTTAGACCACGGACAAAACAAGCGGCCCCTTCGAGGTTGGTGGCGATCAATGGGACAAACTTAGATAAGCGGGTGGGTGTGCTTCATACTCACACACTTCGGTTCCTTGGCTCAACCTTATAAACTCGTCTTCCCGTTTTTCTTGGACTAGGGGAGGCAGGTATTTCTCATTAAACTCCCTAGTGAAGTTAACCCAGGTCCACGGGGTCTGGTTCCTAGCCCATTTCTCCCTAATAACATTCCACCCCCTTGGGCACCTTCAAATTGAAAGACAACAAAGTCACTGCCGTACTTCCGTGTAACCTAAAGTTCCAAAAATATTAACCATGCTCTCTAGCCACCGTTGGTATATGGTGGTCCTCCAGCAAACTTGGGAGGAGAGAACCTTTGAAATCTCTCCAAGGCTCTGTCTTCACCTAACTCTGGTCCCCTCTGGTCCATTATCGGTCCTTGATTTTGTCGATCGGTCACATGTTCTAAAAGGGTTGTCATTCGATTCAAGGCCTCAGCTATTGGATCTCTAGGTTGCTCCCCATGCTCCTGACTGAGATGGGCGGTAGATGCCTCTTCCTCACCCTGGTTTCGTGTTTGCCTAGGAGGCCTTCCTCTCCTTTTTCCTGCTTCTTCCATTTCCTCTATACACACGTACAAGGGTCTTCATTTATAGAGATGAATTATATAGGATAAGGGAAAAGAAAATAATTGTAAACAACATCAATATACCAACACAACTCATTTTAATTTAAAACATCGTCCAACAAGTTCTTAAACAAACACAACACAATAGTCATAACATTCACGGAAATTAGAAACATAACATCAATTCCATACAATCATCCAAGTAGGAAACAAAAGGGAAATCTCCACCAGGCATTCAGCCTCAACCCGAACTCAAGGAGACATAGGAAAGTCAGGGTCCTCTGAGGGGTCACTCTCTGGGTTGTAAGTAGGAGAAGCCTCATGATCTCCTCAGAAATCGTCTCCCTCAACATCTCCTGGAACTATCTCCCCAACACTAGAACGCTCTCCACCCTGGTCCTCTGTATAAATCTCCAACGTCTCCTCAATCATCGTCTCACAATCAGTCATGATGCCAGCGGTGCAATCTCGCACCGTGTTGGACAGTCGAAGGAATTGATTAGCCATCTCCTCGAGTTCTCGGACTCTAGCACGTAACATCTGGTTCTCAGTCCTCAATGTCTCTATCTCAGCATTAGCCCTCACGAGCGATGCAGTCCAAGTCTTCCTTTCCTTTACCACAGCCACTTCGGATTTAGGGTAGGCAAAGTCTCTCAAACAGCTACATGGGTTGGTCTTAGAAGCAGGACTCCAATGGAGTGCATGACCTCCAGTCATCGGCTGATATCGCACTAAAGGCAAAGGCATCCTAGGTGGGGCATTGTTACCATCAGCTCCATTTCCAGCCATAACCTACAACCACAATCAATTTTATGTGAGTTCCAAATATACCAGTGATTTCAATTATCAGTTTCTATCCTAACAAAATCAGGACCTCATAACCTTACAGGCCTATTTCTAACCTAAGCTCTGATACCACCAATTGTGGCGGCCCCACGTTTCCCAAGGCGAACCATAGGACCCGCGGCCGCCGGCCCAACTCTCGCCAGGACTCAAGCAAGCAATCAATTCGACTAGGGTTTGTCAAACAGGATATATTCTTTAAATAGATCAACATAACTTACTATCCAACATCCATTTGGGTTCGACTCCCAACCCTTACCACAATAGTTCAAAAGGAAATTCTTAAACATTATCATTGACATCATAATAGATTCAAATACACCCAACATTCAAAAGATTCAACTGGCTTGTACTCCTACTCTTCTCAATACACGAAAATCCTGGGATGGGAAAATATATGGGGTGAGTTTCTAAACCCAGTGAGAGTCCCAAAACACATAGCAATTAAGCACATAAGTACAACAAGCTTTGTAAACATTAAGGTCCGTATAGGACTAGTTTCAAGTACAGTAAACTTCCATTTAAGAAAGGTTGTGAGACAGTACATTCTTTTCCACATAACAGGTTTTAGAACTGTAACAGTCAAGATGCTCATTGAGCCATTTAAATAGTAACAAGCATGGAATAACAATTGTAGTAACCCCTCAGGAAGGGAAAACAGAGTCTGCAGTACTCTGGTCATTTTATTTCATTCTCCAACCCCTTTCACCTAACTTCGGATCCGAAACCAAACAAGCAGGAGGTGGTGTACACTCGAGATAACCTTTGAACAGGACCCAGGGTCCGTCGACGTACCCGACCAAGCCCTACTGCAGCTCGGAATAGGCCGACTCGCCTCTGGGGTTTGGGATCCCTACAGCCAACAGGTCATGCACAGTTGACATGCACAAGCACAGGTATAGTGGTTTAGTTTATTATTTTAGAGGCGAGGGACAACTAACATTCAATTTCAACCTCGAGCCCCCTTAGGAGAGTGCACCAGCCTTTAGGGGCGAGGGGGCCTTGAAGGCCAGCCTCTTCACCTCAAGCCTCGAAAAGAAAACAGGTTTTATTGTTTTTAAAAACAAAACATACTAAACCACCTAAGCACGTTGAGTCAAATTAAGCAATAAAACTCACTTTACATAAAACCATAGTTTCAATCATTCAACGATAAATCACATTTAGAAACCAGTCATACAATAACAAGTAATACCTAGCAACAAGGATCAAGTAGCAACAAATAGGAACCCTTACCTTAGTTGGTCAAGGTTGAGTAGATGAGTCGAAGTCCTCGGTCTCAACGCCCTCGTTTATATCACTGTTGGGTCCTGAGGTACATAATTATTGTATTAATTATTAAAATCAATTTTGACCAATTCACTTCTTTTATGAAAACAAGAATATATTTTTAGGTTTACCTAACGAGTCGATAGGGTGTTAAAACGGTGGTTTGTATTTTGAAAATATAGGTCTTGGTTAGATAGGTTAAAATGTGTGAGTTTCAAAAATCGGCGTAATTAGGGTTGGAATAATTTTATTAGTTGAGTTTTAGAAAGATTTGAGTAACGTAGCGTTATCCGTTGGGAAATTTGAGAAATGGTTTGCTTGGTTGGGAAATCACTAATGGTGTTTAATTTTTATTTGTTAGTGAACAAAACAATCTTTTCGGGGTTTTGGGTTTGAAACCAATTTGATTTTGGTCTTACATACTTAAACAAGTTTTCATGCTAAAATCAAAGTAGTGCAAATTTGGGTTTTGGTCGACAACCACAATTTCGAAAATGGAATGTCCTTACGTTTTCATGGCCAAAGCTAATCTGCCATGATTTCTTTCAAATTCAAATTGGAAGTTTTTCTTTTGCATATTGTATGATTTCAAAACCGTTGAAAACTAGATTCATAGTTCTTTATTTTCTCGAGAAAATATCAACCCAAATCGATTTGGAAAGTACTCAAATTTGGGCATTCATTTTCGAAACCACTGGTTTGTAGGTTGGATTTTGAATGATATTCGTTGGTTAGATCGGTGTAGAAAATGAGTTGTGGCGCCAGATAAGGTACTGGAACGAAGCTCTTTGGATCTAGTTTCGGATGCCACGGCGGCACATAATTTGGTATTATAATTAGTGAGATATAAGCGTTTTAATTTGGCTCGGTTTGCTCACTGGTTTCTTGGAACAATATAGTTTGAGTGACTTTCTGAAAATTTCAATCATAGATCCAGCGTGGTTAAGGTTTGGTTCGATTTTCCAGAATGCTAAGCATGACTATTAGCACATCACACATCCAGCTAACAATTCAAAACTCATGCACACGGTTAAACTAAACAATACTTATGACTATACAAATTTGTTCCAAGTAGAAATCATCAAGTCCGATTCTCCCTTTGTTGTGTAAACCATCTTTTCATTTAAAATCAAACTTTCAAGTCATTGTATTTTCAGTCTCTAATCTGGCCGAATAGATCTTATGCAAGGGAAAATGATTTTTTGATTTTCAAGCAAGCAAATAACAACTCGAGTTTGGTTTTGATGAAACACTTTATCCATGAAATTTTTTTTTAACTTAAAGTTTCTCAAACCAAGTGGTATGTGATTCATGCAAAGACTGTTTTCGGCATGCTAGACACTAAAAGAGCTTCGGATGGAGTAGGGCCAAGCTCATCAGCCCACATCCACTCTAAAACAGCAAGCAAGTAAGATTATTAACCACAACTAAGCATAAGAAAAGAGTTCGGCCAACATAATCATCATGCATGGAGTGAGTGAAATAAATCCAAGGTTGAAGCTTCGGTCAGCTAAGGTATCCAAAAATGATATCCCTCATTAGTCCAATAATATTTCCAGCAACCTAATGTGGTAGTGTATGCATGCAAGAAAATTTTAAGTCCATCAAAACATGCATGGCAGTTTTTAGGAGCAAGATGCCCTCCTTTTGTGTAATGTGGTTTTATCATTAAAAGAAAGAGAATGTAGGAAGGGTTTTCCTACCTTCAACCGGCCTCAAGAACAGCACTCAAGTTAGTCTTAAGCTGATGAAGTTCGAAGGCAAGCTACAAGAAGAGAAGTAATGCTGAGAATGGAACTAAGCTGCGGATGGAACCATTTTAAGAAGTTACAGCTTACCTTTTGTTTGGTTGAACAAGAAATGGATGAACAAAGTTGCTTGGGTGTTGAATCGATTCTGTTTTCCAGCTACAAGACACAAAATAAGCTAAGGAGAGCGTTTCAAGCTACCTAGGAAGTTCACAAAAGGGATTAGGGTTTACCTCTTGCTTGCCTTAGAATCGGTTGAAGATGACCAGCTTGGTTCTTCCAGAATTTTAAACTTGTTTCCAGTAGTGTTCGGCCAAGATTAGTTCTTGGTGCAAGGGTTGATGGGTCAAAAGAGATCAAGTAATGAAGAGAGAGAAGCTAGAGCTTTCGGTTGAAAGCTTGGAGAGAATTTGCTGAAGTGAAGTGTGTGGGAGTGATTTGGAGTGAGTGGAAATGAAATGGAGGAGGAATTGCTGATGGAGTTCGGCCAGCACTTGAAGGAAGAGAATGACACCTGAAATTGCTTGTTCAAGTGAACAAGACTTGGCTGAAATGGATGCCAAATGGCATAACCTTCTCATGCATTGGGCATGAAGGGAGGTGAGGTATCATTAGCCTTGGTTGCTGAAATCTGAAAAGAATTTTCCTTAGCCTCAAGCTCATCATGCTACCGGTTTTTGGGAGGGAAGAAGGGCATGCTTGCTGCCAGATTTTTCAGCTCAAAATTTGACAATTGGCAACCATGGAATAGAGGGAATGGGTGGCGGTTCTTGCTGAAATCCCTTGAGCTGAATTCGAATGGAGTTTTAGAGGGAAAATATGGTTCAATTGGTTGGATATGGTCTGATTTTGGTTGAAAGAAATTCGGTTCAAGGATGGTTCATGGTGGTTCAATCTTGTGGAGGTGTAACCGGTTGGAAATTGGAAGAAGGAGAAACACTTAGGGTTTAGCATACAACTATCATAGTTTTAGGATGATTCGTATTAAGTATGGTCATACCCTAATTTTATTTAAGGGGTTTTAACTACTTGCTTGGTCTATTGTTGAAAATCTTTTCGTTGGCTTTTTTAATTTTTTTTTTGATCATGGTCATGCAGTAATGAAATTACAAAACGATTCATGAGAAGTCCAATTAAAGGTTAGGGTTTCGTTACGGCCCTTACATAAAGCATGCGCACGCTTTGTGGGAGAAGGTCTTCTACCTGAAAAAAAAAGAAAAAAAAAAACAAAGAGAAAAAAAAGAAAAAAAAAGTATGAAACACTCTTGTAAATAAGTGTTGTGTTATGACAGTGGGGTCAATCCCTGTGTTATGTACGCACTTGCTATGCTTGGGATTTGTTGTCGTGCTTAAGAGCTAATTATGTGAATGAATATGACATTTCAATTCATGCAAAGGACGATTAGGTATTCTCTTTGATGTATGTAACCTAAATTACCTTTTTGTCCAACTTTTACCCTAAGTGTGAGGACCCGAAAATTCATTTTATTCGACCTATTTAATTAATTAATTAATTATTTTCTCTGAATAATTAATTTAGATCATTTTAATTGCAAATACGCCATACGTTACTTCCTTTTATTTGAAAACCTTGTTTAACCATCAATTTGAATGTCGTGTATCAATTGTAACGGCACGAAAAGTTTTAAAATGCATTTTTGTACATTTAAACTATGTTTTCGATTTAAACAGTTTGAATGGTTAAATTTTGCACTCGGGCCTAGGATCGATTACTAGATATAAGTTTCAAATGTTAGAATACGTATTTGGGATATATAAATGAGAGAAACTGGGATCGTAGTGTCGCGTCGCATGAATTGATCCGACACGACAAAGTGATTTTACGTCAAATTACCCAACTTCCCCTCATTTCTTTCATTTTCCACAAAGGCCCAAAAGTCAACAAACAATCCATTTCTTTCTTCTCCTTAAAACCGGTTCTCCCCTCTCTCATTTCTTCCCCAAATTACTCCAAAAAAAAAAAAAACAGCCGCCCCTCTCTCTTCATCTTCCTCTTCTTGTTTCATCAAAACCCACCATTGAAGCCAACAAAAAGCTTGAGGATCGTGCTAGTTTCTTGGTGAAAGCTTTGGTCCAGCTAGGAAGAGGAGGAGCTGGTTATTGAGCTTGGAAGTTGAGGGGTTTTGTGAACTAGGTCATCCACCATAAGCCAAGCTTCTTGTTGGAGTAGAGGCAAGGTTGCAACACCACGAACTTTGCTCTTTTGTTTCAATTCTTTAGCTAAGAAAGCTTATGGCTCTTGTACTAGATTTTATTGTTGAATTTGGTTGAGTGTGAGCTCTATGAAATCCCAACACATGTGAACTTGGGCTGTTGATGGTGTATTGTGTGTGTGTGAGGTGTTTAGGTGATGTTTAGATGCTAGAAATGAAAGAGGGAAAAGAAGAGGAGAAACAGAGAGGAGAGGAATGCATGCTGCCCTATTTTTGGTTGCTTTGATTGTAGCATTTCCATATGATTTTTTAGTTGAAATTTGGTGAAAACATAGCCTACATACAGGGGTTTATGCCTGCAAAATTTGGTGTTTTTCTAGTACCATTTCATTGCTCAAACAATATCTCAAATTTGTTCTTCAAATCTGGAATTTTCTGAAAATCAGGGTTGGTCATGCAGCATATTTCCAACTATTGTAACTTGGTGTAGAAAGGTCAGAATTGAGTTCTGTTTATTGTGTTTGAAACTAGAATATGAGTTCTTTTATTTGAATAAATTTCAAGGGCTAGTTCAATTTCTGTGAATTTTGGTGAATTTTCAAATTTGACCAAAAATCAAGACTGATATGCTTTGTTTTCACTGTGACAGCAACTTTAAACTGAAATTTGATTGGTTTTCAATTTGAATCTTGTATAAGTGTCTTCTTGAGAGTTTTAGTTCATCGATCTATTTTCCAACAGTACAAGATTTGTAATTTTTGGACTTATAGAACTCAAGTTATGATTTTCCAAAGAACGCTGCTCAAAACTGAAAATTCTTCCATGAAAGCTTAAAATCTGGAATTTGAGTGTTCAAAACTGCCACTTTTCTTTTGGGGTCATTTTGCCCTGTTTTAACGCCATTATTTCATGATTATTCACTGCTATGATGATGGTCTAGATGAGGGCTAGACCCCTTGCAAAAATGAGCATTTTTGGTGCATAAAAACGTTTGATAAAAACATGCGAAACTTGAAGAACCAAATCTGGAATTTTGCTCTTCACACAAGTGCCGAACTGTTGTCCTATTTTTGAAACGTTTTGATTCAAGTTTTTGCTACCATTTTACTTCCATTTGGTAACGGAATGCTGCTAGAGGTTTTTTCTCAATGTTTGAGTGATTTTGGGCTGTTTTAGTTGAGCAAAATGGTTGCATATGAAATGGAAGAAAACCTGGCAGATTGAGTTTCAAGATTTTCACAAATTTTGGGCATCTACAAAGTTATCTTCGCGTGTGAATTTTTGGCTCAAATTTGGTACACACATAGTTCATCTAGCGAGGTTTGATTTTACAAAATTTTGTAATTTTTCAATGGCATTTCAATGCCCAAATGTTGTTCCAAACACAGATTTCAAATCTGGAAATTGTAGCCGTTAGTCTTGTCAACCTCTGTACTTCTGTTGGCTATAACTCTTTGCTCGAGAGTTGGAATCGAGTGCGGTTGGTGGATTTGAAACTAGAATCATAGCTCTATGAACTGTGTAAATTTGAGGGGCCAATTCATTTTCTACAATTTTTTCCGAATTTCCAAAGTATGCTGAAAAACCAGCCTGTGTTGCCCTGTTTTTCACTGTAGCAAAATTCTAAACAAAAATCTGGGCAGTTTTTGTCTGGAATTTCATCAAGGTGTCTTCTAAAAAGTTTTAGAACTTTAAATGAGTTTCCAACGGTACAAACCGTGCAAATTTCAGACTTATATAACTCAAGTTACAATTTTCCAAAGATTTCTGCCATAAACCTCAAGTTTCGTAATTTTGCAATAAACATGCAAGTGGTTTGAAATTACGGCTTGGTCTTGATTGGGCACTTAAATGATATGATTATACATGTCTCAGGTGATTACAAGGACTCTGAGGAGCTCGTTTCAACTACTTGACTTTTATACTATTGGTGAGTAGTAAATGCATGTTAAGTGTTTAAATGAAATATTTCTCGTACTTGCTAGTTAATGAGGCTAGGGTGTACTTTATCGCCCTTGTCCTCTCTCTCATGTGATTGCTTGCTTGATAAGTGATAAGCGTTACATATGAATGCAAATGAAAGTGTTTCTCGTGAGCATTGAGCAGCAGAATGTATCACGCCCTTTTAGGGTGGGAGGTACCGCTCATCCTGTCTCAATGCTATGACCGAATATGTCGATCGGAGCTTTGTCTCATCGACCATCGTGCTTGGGGAGGGACACCCCAGCCCATTGGCTAACCTTGTGACTCGAGCCGGCAAGGGCTTGGTCGAGAAGCTTGGTGAACCGTGGGAAGTGATATAGCTTGATCCAATTTAAGGGATCTTGCTATGTATACTTGTTAAGTGATACCACGTACATGCTTGTTTGGTTACAGATCCGAGAGGGTGACATGGTGGTTGGAGGTAGTAAGTGGAGTACTACGAACATGGTTACTTGGGTTGACGGAGAGTCAACTAAAAGTGGATCGATCGGCCAAGACGTGGATTAGCTCTTGAGAGCTCCCGTATCCTTTTATTGTGTTTAAATTCCCTACTTGCTAAATGTTTCGAAATTACTTGTTATTCAAGTTTCTTGCTTTATTCCGTGTTATTTGCTCGCATGCTTGCATGTTTTTCCCTTGGCCTCACTGAGCGTTAGCTCACTCTAGTTTGTTTTCCTTAACAGGTTTGGAAGTGGAACCCGAGGCTTAATTAGTGATCTTTTGGTATTCTAGTCATTGAACTCCTGTTTATTTTTGGACTTTTGGGTTTGTTAAGTACATTGGAATATTGGATGGATGTAGTTATATTTGGAAGATTGTTATTTGGATGTAGTTATATTTGGATGTAGCTTATGTATGACTTATAAGCTTCTTGTATTTAAGAATGCTCGTTTGAGTCCCGGCGAGAGTTGGGTAGGCGGTTTGCCGAACCCTCTGAGTTGCCTTAGGGGGAGGTGGGGCTGTCACAGGTGGTATCAGAGCCTAGATTTCAGATCCTTGTAATATATCTTAGGCTTAAAATCTTAGGATATTGGACTGTGAGGGTTAGTTTGAGGGTTAAGTGCAAAGTGAAATAACGAGTATTTGGGATTCTGATGGTTAGTAGGATTTAATAATTAAGGATTATTGTATCGAATTGATAAGAAATAAGAGGATTGTGAGAGGATAACACTGCTTGCGAGGTAATGGGCGAAATTCTTGAACAATGGTAATAGCTATGAGGCTAACATTGACCTAAGGACTTATAAAGAAATTATGGGATTATCATTAAGTGTTGGATATCCTTTAGTGCTTGATCTTTATAATTGGATAAACCTTAGAAGTTAATTGACTTCATTCTTGTTTTGGTGTTTGAATACGATTATGTCTCTGAAATTGGGAAGTGTATAGGAAGTTATAAGTTTCTAATCTTGATTCTTATGATTTTTGCCTCGTAGGAAATGGAAAATGGAAATAGTGGAACGAGAGGCCTCCTCGAGTCATAAGGTTTTGGGAGAGATTGTGAAGGTCCACTCCTTTGTAGTCCCCAATTTGTTGAGGTGTGACTTGTGATTATCGGAGAACATTATAACTGAGTGGGGGGCTATAATTGAAGAGATAGTCAATGCAGCCCTAGTTTTCAAAATAAAGTTGACTCCACTCAAGAGATTGAACCCTATAAGTCAGCAGTGAACTAGTGTAGGGACACCCCGACCTTTTATACTTTTTGCTAATGATAGTTGGGGTGATGCTTGTGCTCTGGCCTATATATATTTTGTTAAACATGATACTTGTTTTTTCCCCTTAACCTCTGAGTGTCATACATTTTGTACCTAATCCTGTTGACTTGTTAACCTGTTTGTAAATTTTAGAATGTACACATGCAAGGTTATGTTTATTTTAAAAGTATTTTCATTGTCGATATACATATTTGTATTTTGCCCATGTACTTTTAAATTTGTTCATGCATCTAGACCTATAATAAAACTATGGACGGTTGGAGACGGATGGGGGTCGAGGACGTGTGCTTAGGTAGACAAACCTCCAAAAGTAATCCAATGTTCGAGACTGAATGGAAATGAAGATACATGGGCAAAGTGGAAGATCGAGTAAACGCCGTCACTAATCAAAGGATTGACATTTTAGAACATTTGGTAAATTGTTGAGTTCTTACACCGGTGAACTAGCTTAGGAATTAAGACAAAAAAAAGAGAAAATCTTTGTAGGAAGTGAATTAGTCATGTTTAGGATGTGAAGCAAATTAATGGTTTGCTTTAAGTTCCTAAGACGGCTAAATATTAGCAAAGATGATTTGGCATTCGATCTATGCTCGAACATGGCTGTGTATTTAAAACAATTTGGGTTTAGGAGTTGTAAACTTTTATTCATGTGATGGTGAAAGATTTTATCCTACGATTAGTAGTTAAGATTCAATGATCCATGGATCAAGGGAATATAGATATAAGCTCAATAGCTTATGGGATGAAATTTAATTCACTGTTGATAATGGAACCTGTTGTACTTGACTTTTGGAAAAAAAAAATTCAGTGTTTCGTGTTTAAGCCTTCTATTTTAGTTCTATCAATTTCAAGTGAAGTTTAACTCAAAGAATGAATTCAAAAGTTTTAATTTAATATTGTATTTCTTCGCCTTTCTAGATATTGATATTTAGATTTGATATAAACGTGTTTTGAAAGCAATTTAGTATTTGTAACATTGTTTTCTTGTTTAATTTTTAGACATTTCTTGTTTACAGTGTTTTCGTGAAACTTGAGTTTATTAGAGTGATTTTCTTTTTTTTTAAAAAAAAAGGAGAGAAAGTTTTAACCAAGCCTTTTATGTCCTCAATATCTTACTCTTTCCAATTTAAAGTTAATTAAGAGTGCCTTTTTCAAACAATTAAGAATACGAGAATTCATTCTTGTGAGAGTTACTTGATAATTTTATACCTTTTTTAAAAAAAAAAGTTCAAACTTTTTGATTTTTTATACAAAGCTGTATTTTATCTTTATTGGAAAGGAATGAACCCAAGAGTCTTATTGTGTGTAATGTAAGATTTGAATTGATAGGAGTAAATTACAATTAGTAGAATAGTGAAGTTTTGAAAATTACAATTATGATTCATATGAAATCACAATTTTGGATGCTGATAGAAAAGCTTAGGTGGTATTAATTGGTATATGTATTAGAACAATGAGATTAGGTTATGATACCCTTTGTCATTTCAATTAAGGTTGACATCATAGTTGGCATAATGGTCTCTTTTGAATTATGTGTGGTACAATGAAGAGATGGAATACACATATTTGGAATGATTAAGTTTTCGTTGATTTTATAATTGATTTAATCCTTGTAAATGACTTCAAGTGTAAATAGGAATTGAGTTTTCGAGGAATACCGTAAGTGACGGAATCGAGGATCAAGTGAATTCCTTTATTGAAGATATTGTGGATGAACCAAAGTGTCGCGGAAGTAACTTGGGGGTTAGAGGAAGAAATTTGGAGAAAATACCTAGAATTATTTCATAGTTCAAATATGAATTTCTAGGACGAAATTCTTTTAAGGAGGGAAGGTTGTGAGGACCCGAAAATTCATTTTATTCGACCTATTTATTTAATTATTTATTTATTTTCTCTGAATAATTAATTTAGATCATTTTAATTGCAAATACGCCATACATTACTTCCTTTTATTTGAAAACCTTGTTTAACCATCAATTTAATTTATAAAATTGCAAAATTCCATAATTTCATAAAATTACTTCATTAAAATTAGTTTGAATTATTTGAATGTCGTGTATCAATTGTAACGGCACGAAAAGCTTTAAAATGCATTTTTGTACATTGAAACTATGTTTTCAATTTAAACTGTTTGAATGGTTAAATTTCGCACTCGGGTCTAGAATCGATTACTAGATATAAGTTTCAAATGTTAGAATACGTATTTGGGATATATAAATGAGAGAAACCGGGATCGTAGTGTCGCGTCACGTGAATTGATCTGACACGACAAAGTGACTTTACGTCAAATTACCCAACTTTTTCTCATTTCTTCCATTTTCCACAAAGGCCCAAAAGTCAACAAACAATCCCTTTCTTTCTTCTTCTTAAAACTGGTTCTCCTCTCTCTCATTTCTTCCCCAAATTACTCCCAAAAAAAACAGCCGCCCCTCTCTCTTCATCTTCCTCTTCTTGTTTCATCAAAACCCACCATTGAAGCCAACAAAAAGCTTGAGGATTGTGCTAGTTTCTTGGTGAAAGCTTTGGTCCAGCTAGGAAGAGGAGGAGCTGGTTATTGAGCTTGGAAGTTGAGGGGTTTTGTGAGTTAGGTCATCCACCATAAGCCAAGTTTCTTGTTGGAGTAGAGGTAAGGTTGCAACACCAAGAACTTTGCTCTTTTGTTTCAATTCTTTAGCTAAGAAAACTTATGGCTCTTGTACTAGATTTTATTATTGAATTTGGTTGAGTGTGGGCTCTATGAAATCCCACCACATGTGAACTTGGGCTTTTGATGGTGTATTGTGTGTGTGTGAGGTGTTTAGGTGGTGTTTAGATGCTAGAAATGAAAGAGGGAAAAGAAGAGGAGAAACAGAGAGGAGAGGAATGCATGCTGCCCTGTTTTTGGTTGCCTTGATTGCAGCCTTTCCATGTGATTTTTTAGCTGAAATTTGATGAAAATATAGCTTACATACTGGGGTTTATGCCTGCAAAATTTGGTGTTTTTATAGTACCATTTCATTGCTCAAATAATGTCTCAAATTTGTTCTTCAAATCTGGAATTTTCAGAAAATCAGGGTTGGTCATGCAGCATACTTCCAACTATTGTAACTTGGTGTAGAAAGGTCAGAATTGCGTTCTGTTTGTTGTATTTGAAACTAGAATCTGAGTTATTTTATTATAAAAAATTTCAAGGGCTAGTTCAATTTCTGTGAATTTTGGCGAATTTTCAAATTTGACCAAAAATCAAGACTGATATGCTTTGTTTTCACTGTGATAGAAACTTTAAGCTGAAATTTGATTGGTTTTCAATTTGAATCTTGTATAAGTGTCTTCTTGAGAGTTTTAGTCATCGAGTCTATTTTCCAACAGTACAAGATTCGTAATTTTTGGACTTTTAGAACTCAAGTTATGATTTTTCAAAGAACGCTGCTCAAAACTGAAAATTCTTCCATGAAAGCTTAAAATCTGGAATTTGAGTGTTCAAAACTGCCACTTGTCTTTTGGGGTCATTTTTCCCTGTTTTAACACCATTATTTCATGATTATTCACTGCTATGATGATGGTCTAGATGAGGGCTAGACCCCTTGCAAAAATGAGCATTTTTGGTGCATAAAAACGTTTGATAAAAAAATGCGAAACTTGAAGAACCAAATCTGGAATTTTGCTCTTCACACAAGTGCCGAACTGTTGTCCTATTTTTTAAACATTTTGATTCAATTTTTTGCTACCATTTTGCTTCCATTGATAAGGGAATGCTGCTAGAGGTTTTGTGTCAATTTTTGAGTGATTTGGGGCTGTTTTAGTTGAGCAAAATGGTTGCATATGAAATGGAAGAAAACCTGGCAGATTGAGTTTCAAGATTTTCACAAATTTTGGCCAGCTAAAAGTTATCTTCCCGTGTGAATTTTTGGCTCAAATTTGGTACACACATATTTAATCTAGTGAGGTTTGAGTGTACAAAATTTGGTAATTTTTCAATGGCATTTCGATGCCCAAATGTTGTTCCAAACACAGATTTCAAATCTGGAAATTGTAGCCGTCAGTCTTGTCAACCTCTGTACTTCTGTCGGCTATAACGCTTTGCTCGAGAGTCGGAATCGAGTGTCGTTGGTGGATTTGAAACTAGAATCATAGCTCTATGAACTGTGTAAATTTGAGGGGCTAATTCATTTTCTATGATTTTTGGTAAATTTCCAAAATATGCTGAAAAACCAGCCTGTGTTGCCTTGTTTTTCACTGTAGTAGAATTCTAAACGAAAATCTGGGCAGTTTTTGTCTAAAGGTGTCTTCTACAAAGTTTTATAACATTAAATGAGGTTTCCAACGGTACCAACCATGAAAATTTTGGACTTATATAACTCAAGTTACAATTTTCCAAAGATTTCTGCCATAAACATCAAGTTTCGTGATTTTGCAATAAGCATGCAAGTGGTTTGAAATTACGGCTTGGCCTTGATTGGGCACTTAAATGATCATGATTATACATGTCTCAGGTGATTACGAGGACTCTGAGGAGCTCATTTGAACTACTTGACTTTTTCCCTTGGCCTCACTGAGCGTTAGCTCACCCCAATTTGTTTTCCTTAACAGGTTTGGAAGTGGAACCCGAGGCTTAATTAGTGATCTTTTGGGACTCTAGTTGTCGAACTCCTGTTTATTTTTGGACTTTTGGGTTTGTGAAGTACATTGGAATATTGGATGAATGTAGTTATATTTGGAAGATTGTTACTTTAAACCCTATGTATGACTTATAAGCTTCTTGTATTTAAGAATGCTCGTTTGAGTCCCGGCGAGAGCTGGGCAGGTGGTCTGCCGAACCCTCTGGTTCGCCTTAGGGGGAGGTGGGGCTGCCACACTAAACCCCGTTACAACCTTTTGTTAAAGACCCTTTGATTCTTGCATTTGAATTCATATTCAGTGGTGGAGATGTAATACATTAGCAAGCTTATGGCAATGACTTTCCATAGTGTTGATATGAGCGTACATGTCCTTATTTAACATTCTTGAGTGCTAAGTGAATACACTACTATCCATGTGAGGATTGTCAAGTCTTGAACATCCTGATTTTGAAGAGATTGTCAAGGAAATGTAGAGTATGTGTGTTGTGATATTATGCTATTCTGCATTTGACATCTTGATTTTGAGTTTTGGATTAGTAAATGCTTGAGGGCAAGCATTGTCTTGGTGTGGGGGAATTTGTTAAGTCCTTAATTGTGCACATTATTTATGGATATTTTCCCTTAATTATGGCCTAAATATTGTGTTAATTGCTTGATTCTACTTATATTTAGTTTTTGGCATTGATTTCGATCATTAGATTTAAATTGGGAATTAAAAGGTGCAATTGAATGGAAATTCCAAAAGATAATTCCAGATAAGGCGCGGGCACGCTATGTGTTGATGGAAGGAGGCCTTTTTGAAGAAGTGAATCACTTTCCTATGGAAGCTAATTGATGAATATTTGGAAACAAAGATTTCATTTACTTTTAGGAATTGGTTAAAGACTCCTTTTATTAGGAAAGTTGTAATTGGTTTCCGGTATTATTTCTTTGCTTAGTAGTTTAGATTCCAAAGAGGACAAAAACTCTTGGAGTCCTAATTAAGGTAGGAAAGCTTTTCATTTTATTATGGACTATTAGCCATCGCGGGATGGCAGACGTACTTGGTCTTGGATTGTTGGCTGCCAAACTTTGGTCTCTCGTTGCTTTGGTCCTTCGTTGGTTTTGATTATTTTCGTTCCATTGTTTTCTCTTTTTGGTGAATTAAGAATTGCAATTTCTCAAAAACAAAACTTGGGTGCTATTCTCAATGAAGAGTGGCTAATTTCTTCCATCTAGTCGAAAGCTAATCGATCTTTGGTTCATCAACTCTGTGAGACTTGTTTGAATTATTTTTATTTCATTTATTTACAAGTATTTGAATATTTTTTGATGTTCATGTTTATGATTATTTCTTGCAATTCAATAACTGGCCATTATTCAATTGTGTGAAAAATTTACTGTCATCTAAAATGCCAAATCCGTAATTGTTTGGAGAGTTTTAGTATTTGTGACAAGTGATGTAATTCAGTAGTACAAGAAACTTTTGAATTATTGTCATAGAAATATTCAATCTAGTTTTAATGAACCAAGCTTATGTGTTTGTTGGTTAGAATTGGTGGCTTTTCTAATTGTTAATGCTGTCGGTGGGCTAAATCTTAAGAGCTTGTTTAGGGTTATTTACTGGCAAGAGAAGTAATTACAGACCTTGTCGTGGCTATCGAAACATTAAGGATTGGCAGGTTGTCAGAGATTGTTGACAACCATAACCAATTTATTTGTAGGTAAATGAATCCAATTTAGTGTCAGTGATCAAGTTGATGACACCAAAGTGAGATTAGGCCTTTGACTAGAGCTTGTTATTGATTGATTTACTTTCATATTCGATTCCTGTGATATTGTTTAGTTTAATTGGAATTTTGTGATATTATTTATTTCTATTCAACTTTGTTAATTAGGAATTGTTCCAAACTCCCCCCCCCCCAAGTTATTTATTTCTAATTCATAGAAAATAATTCTTCCAGTTCCCTGAGGAGATGACCCTACTTGCCACTTATACAAATTAATTAATTTCTCGGGTTAAATTCTGGTATATCGGATTAAGTAAACTGCTTGGAGTCAGGGTGAAACTAGTAACCCATTGCACATCTGGAGTCCCTGCTCCAGTACTAGAACTAACTCGGGAATATTTCTGTAGGTAATTAGGTTTTATTTATTTTTGTGCTGGCTCAACACCTGTCATTTGTCACAAAGGGTTTTCTTTAACCCCCCCTTCAATAACAGAGACGAATCGGGCACATCGGCAGAGTTCTCAACGTCACGTACGGGGCGTTGTTTTCATACCGGTTAGGCCGTTCATGCTATGACTCATCCAAGTCTACTCGGACTTAGATGAGATGGCAAACCATGCCGGGAATTCATGCCGAGCTAGTATTTCGATCCAAAAGCAGAAGCCATCATCTGCTAAACCAAGTCATTGAGAAAGAATGCATTGAGAGTGAAACGAGAAAGTCGAAAGCCCGACTAGGATCTGTAAAAACATGATAAGGGTTCAAAACTGGAATTTAATAATTTGCAAATACTTCAAGAGGTTAAGTTGAAATCTGTTACTTGATTTCAGATTTCACAACTTTTGCTTTCGAAGAACTACAAAGGTATACAACTTTTACTAATTTGCATTAGTTTCCAATCAGCCGTATACTTCAACATTATTTCCTGTTTCCACTCTTGCAAGTACCCTAGCATCTGAGATTATCACCGGCTTCAACACCCAACTGGTTACAATAATCAGTATAGTACTCAACACGAGCACTAACGGAGTCTGGATTTGCACCATCACATTCAAGCTGGCCATTAACGGCACGAATTGTAGCCCCAAAGCCCTTGCCAGAGGTGATAAGATCATGACAATTGTTCATCCAGAACCATAAGGCACTTTTGAATGAAATGACATTATCTGTGGCTACAGTTTCAGGTTCACTTAGTCCATCAAACCCTATGCTTTCACCTGCCGGTCCATAGTTAAAGTTCCATGATATTTGTATTGGACCCCTGCCATAATAACCCTGGCCTGGAGTACATGGATATTGAGTGTTGCTCTCATCACAATAGTCTTTGGAAGGGCCATCTATCTCTTCTATATAGCACATATCTGCACGATACATAGAAGTCGTATCAATTATCACTCTATTCAATTGCGCATATGAAAGCCACTCTTTGATACATTATGGATTTTAGCTATTTTTACTGTTAAATAATCTATCATCTGAATACAAAAGCAAATAAGAACATAAAAAATTGATTATCTACCTAAAAAAAATTGATTATCTAGAATAAGAATCTATAACCAATTGTAATAACCAATCAAGAACAAGTCCAAAAAATGTAGTCAATAATTAAGAAGGGATCATATGCAATAAAGAAATTATACAGTTATATGTAATCACAGACTAAATTAATAACCCATACAACAAAGTAGAAAGAACATGAAAAAAAAATCCCTCTATCCAATTATAAGTGACATACATCCTCATGATAAGTTCTTCTGCATTTTTTAAAGTATATCATTTTTAAGTTATTTGACAATAGTATTTCATAATAAAGTCATTTATCTTTGAGGAAAGTTATTGGACAATAGTGCACAGGACAGCATCCTATGTAGAATTGTACCAAGATTTAGCAATTAGTATATAGAAAAGTTACTAAAAGTTTCAAAGAAATAAATCTCCTCGGTGGAGTTGTTGAAAGCTCACGTCCAGTCTCATGAGTGACATGAGTCCCTTTTAGAATCATCTACAGAACCAACGGTTCCGAACTGAGAGTACGAATTCAGAGCTTCAAGAAAAGCCGATCGAGTGTAGAACCCTTTTCCAGCACAGCTCGAATCAGCTTGATGAGCAATCCAATTAAAGAAAGCGTCTGTCACAACATCAGCAACTGAAACACCATTATTGCCACTAGTCGGAGTAGCAGTGCAAGGGCCGGATTGGCAGCCAGAACCACAGTAGTCGTCGCCAGTACCGCAATAGCCCCATTTGCTGCAGCATAAGTTTGGTGCACAGCTACAGTTTTGGCTTGAACTTAGCTGTGTAAAGGCTCCTACAAGAACTATAATGGAAAATATAATGGTTGGAAAATTCTTCATTTTTTAGACTCGAAGAAGGATAAAAGGATAAGGGCAGAAATTGTTTGAGTAAGAAGGATACTTATAGCATCGAGAACCGGAAAAGTGATCAGGCTGTTATCTTAGGAAACTGTGTGGTTCTATTCAATTATTATACATGTTTAACTTTTTTATGCACAGATATATTATAATATTATATTAAATATATGTTAAATATTTCATTCATATGTATCACTTTTTTTTTGAATATAATGATATAATGTATTTGTAAGTAAAAAATATAACAATCACATTGAACCGTATCAAACCCCAACTGCAGGTTCTTCCCCGGAAGTGGAGCACTGAATGGAATGGATATAAAAAGCAATAGTAGTGCTTGACCTTCAATTTGTCTATTGACTTTGGCACTGTCAAAAATGTGGTAACTTCTTTCTTGACTTCTGGAGTGGGAATTGTGGAAAATAAAATTTTGGCCAATTGCTGTCAATAATTGTGAGTGTGAGACAATGTAGATTGACGAGTCACAAGTCACAACTATAATGCGTGCAGAAAATAAAACCTGAAGTTGCCTATATCATTTGATGTTAATAATACCTAACTATGTTTTAGTCATAATTCAATCTTGTATTAGAGTTAGAACGCAAACAATATTTGTAGCGGCAAAGATTCACGGACTGGCCTCTAACACATACTTGTCATTTGGCTTAATAAACATTTAAATCGTGTAAACTTTACGACTAATGCATAATATTCACCTCATCATGCAAATTTCTCTTTAATTTGACATATAACATTTTATATATTGTAGTGAAAATAATTCAAATTATCATATTTTATCAATTTAATAAATATAGAACCCTAAATAAAATGCATAATCCTTTTTTCAGTGTTCTTACTGCATACTACATGAATAAATTGGGGAAATTTTGCGAGCGTATAGGAAATGAATCCAATATAAAATACTGTATTCCCTGCTTGAGGACATATTATGCTGCACAAATTTAAGGTTTCCACCATGAGCCGAAAAAATCTTTTCGATGCATAAGTTTACCTATTTTCTCATAAACTTTACCAATGAAAATTATTCATTTCTCGTCATTCATTCTCATCATGCGTGTGCAGATGAATTATTGGCCTTTTGGTGGCAGAATATAAATTAAAGTTGAACCAAAGACTTATAATTCCCTAATTATTCTCTTCACCAGTTGAATTAGATCTTACGCAAAGTCTTTTGCACTTCAATATAACAGCGCTCTCTGTTCCTTGTCTCTTAGACTATGATTTTGTTGGGCTTGTTGGTCCAGCCCATTTGATGAGCCGAACAAACAAACAAATTCAAAGCCCACAATACTTTGTTTTCCTAATCTATATTAGATTGGATGATTTGGCTTTCTCAAGCCTTATAAATAAGAGGGAACAGACGCACGCACAAGACAGCAACAACAAGAAAGCTTCAGCCGCCAATTTTGCTTGAAAAAGGACGAAGAGAGAAATTGGGGAAAAAGGTTTGGAGAGAGAATAAAATATTTGCTATTTCCTGGTCTTGATCAGATGGCGATTTGAATCCCAATTGAGACGAAATTTTACCTATGCGATCCTCTCATCAAGCTCTGCTCATCTACTGGTGTCGATTTTGGATTTCCTCTTTGTGTGGTAACATCCTTCCAAACCCACTTCTTAACAGTTGTAGTTTTTGGGAGACAAAATTTTTCTAGATTTACTTGGTTGATAATGGCGATGTTTCTGTCATTCGGATGTTCCGAATAGACCTGTGTATGCTCATTATTATTGTGATAGTGGAGATTTTTGACTGGACTAGGTCCCGTGGTTTTTCCCGATTTGGGTTTTCCACGTAAAAATCCTGGTGTCCTGTGCCGTTTATTTTCCTGCATTTTACTGTTATAGTTGATATCGTTGCTTGGTGATTTTGATTTATTCCTATTTTAATTAGTACTTGGGGAAAGAATGAATTGTCTTGGGATAACTCTGATATAATTTTTGCCTACACCGGTACCCCTTTCCCAACAAGTGGTATCAGAGCAGTCAGGTTGGGCTGCTCGTTGTACTGATTAAAATGGAGGATTCGGATAGTGGTTGCATGATAAAATTAAATGCAACTAATTATTCAATTTGGAAACCCAGAATGGAAGACTATTTATACTATAGAGATTTGTTTGATCTTGTTCTAGGAGATAAGGCTCAACCAAGTGATATGAGTGATGAAAAATGGGCTGTTATGCACAGGAAAACTGTTGATAATATTAGAAAGTGGATTGGTCAGACAATATTCCAACACTTTGCTAATGACACCAGAGCTGATATACGGTGGAAGAAATTAGAAAGCATGTATGAAAGAAAAACTGGTTTAAATAAAGCCTCTTGCCTGAAGCAGATTACTTGAATGAGATATAAGGATGGTGCAGATATGACTGAACACTTGAGTAATTTCCAGGGCTTAATAAACCAAGCAGCTACATTGAATCTAAATTTAGATGATGAGGTGCAGGCTTTACTACTATTCAGTTCATTGCCTGATAGTTTGGAAACAATGGTAGTCTCTATCAATAATTCAGCTCCAAAGGGTGTGTTGACCATGGCCATAGCAAAAGAGGTTGTGATGAATGAAGAGTTCAGGAGGAAGGAACAAGAAATTATCAGTGAATCCCAAACCTTGGTGATAGAAAAGAAGGAAGGAAGGGGGAGAAGCGAGAGTAGAGGACCCCACTACAGGAATGACAAAACCAGAGGCAAGTCTGAGTCACGAAAAAATGATGCATGCCACTATTGCAAAAAGAAAGGACATTATATGAGAGAATGTAGAATTTACAAACGAGACCAAGCTGAGAAGAAAGGAAAAGGCAAGATGAAGGAAAAAGATTAAGAGGAGACTACAGCAGTTGTGGCAGCCCATGATGATATGTTTGTGTTCTGTGATGATGGTCATGTCAATATTATTTGTCATGACAGTGATTGGATAGTTGACTCTGGTGCATCTTACCATGTTACCCCTCACAGGCAGTTCTTCTCAACCTACACCGAAGGAGACTTTGGTTATGTTAGGATGGGAAATGAGGTCTCATGCAAAGTTATTGGCACGGGAAACATATACTTGGATACAAATACCGGGTGCTAGCTAATTTTGAAAAATGCTAGACATGTTCCTGATATTCGACTTAATCTTGTTTCCATAGGAAACCTTGATGATGAGGGCTATCATAGCTCACAAGGTGGAGGCAAATGGAAACTCAGCAAAGGAAGTCTCATTGTTGCCAGAGGAAGGAAACAGAATACCCTCTACTTGATGCAAGCAAAGTTGGGGAAGGGAGAAGTGAACGCAGTTCGTGATTCCTCCATTGATCTTTGGCATAGACGACTTGGACACATGAGTGAAAAAGGGATTCAAACACTTGTTCGCAAGCAACTTCTATCTGAAGTAAGAGGTAATGCACTTAAATCTTGTGTTGACTGCATTTATGGGAAACAACACAGAGTTGCATTTCAGAATTTTTCTCTATCTAGAAAATTAAATCCATTAGAGTTGGTGCACACTGATGTTTGCTATATAAAAGATAGATCTCTTGGTGGTGCTATTTATTTTGTAACTTTTATTGATGACTTTGCTAGAAAAGTTTGGTGTTTTTCTTTGAAATCCAAAGACCAGGTTTTGGATGTATTCAAAGATTTTCATAACAAAGTTGAAAGGGAAACTGGCAAACAGTTGAAGTGTGTACGTGCTGACAATGGTGGTGAATACAAGGGACCATTTGAAAACTACTGTAAGTCCCATGGGATCAGACTAGAAAAAACAGTACCAAAAATTCCTCAAGAAAATAGAGTAGCAGAGAGGATGAATAGATCTATTACTGAACGGGTCAGATGTATGCTCTCTAATGCTAATCTGCCAAAATCTTTTTGGGGTGAGGCAATGAGGACCGCAGTTGATTTGATCAATCTTTCTCCATCAGTTCCTTTGGATGGTGATATCCCAGAGAGAGTATGGACAGGGAAGAATGTGTCCTACAAACACTTGAGAGTATTTGGTTGTCGGGCATTTGCTCATATTTCTAAAGATGAGAGGTCAAAACTTGATATGAAATCAAAGCAGTGTATTTTCTTGGGTTATGGGCATGAAGACTTTGGCTACAGATTATATGATCCTGTTGAAAAGAAGGTGATCAGAAGCAGAGATGTTGTCTTCCTTGAAGATCAAACCATTGAAGATATTGATAAAAATGACAAGTCAAAATCCTCAGATAACATTCCTGTTTATTCAGATCCAGTTCCAACATCGGTTGATTCTGATCATGGGGAAGCTGAGATAGAACAGAGAGAGGAAGTTGATGGTGAAGATCCTGTTACTGATGAACCTGAACAAGAGACGCCACCAACTCCACCATCACCACCACAAGTTGAACTTAGAAGATCTACCAGAGAGATAAGACCTTCCACTAGATATAATCCTAATGAGTATGTATTGTTGACAGATGGAGGGAAGCCGGAGTCATACAGTGAAGCTCTTGAACATGAGAGAAAAGAAGACTGGTTGCAAGTTATGCAAGAAGAACTGGTATCCTTGCATGAGAATCATACCTATGATTTGGTGAAATTGCCTAAGGGCAAGAAAGCATTGAAAAACAAATGGGTATACAGATTGAAAACTCAAGAGCATACTTCACAACCAAAGTACAAAGCAAAATTGGTTGCGAAAGGATTCAGTCAGAAGAAAGGTATAGATTTTGAAGAAATTTTCTCTCCTGTGGTAAAGATGTCGTCAATCCGAGTTGTTCTTGGTACAGCAGCCAGTTTAAATTTGGAGATAGAACAACTTGATGTGAAAACAGCCTTCCTACATGGTGATTTGGAAGAAGAAATTTACATGGAGCAACTGAAGGGGTTCAAAGAAAGTGGAAAAGAGAACCTTGTATGTCGTCTCAGGAAAAGCTTGTATGGATTGAAACAGGCACCAAGGCAGTGGTACAAGAAGTTTGACTCCTTCATGATAGATCATGAGTACCACAGGACTGTAGACACCAAATTTTGACTATTTCAATTGTTTTCTTATGTTTTTATCTATTAATATTTAGTTATTTATTTTTGAATATTCTAACACATTTTTCTTATTTTTGTAGGTTTTTCTTAAAAAAAAAAAAGGGGCTTAGAACTGAAACGCAAACCTGTTACGCGGAGTGGTCCGTGTAACAATCCGCGTAACCTGATCAGAGGCTAAAAAAAATACGCGCACGATTTTTCCAACCATTTTTCTCCTCATTTACAGCTGTATTTTCTGCGACTTGAGCATCAAGAAACCTATTTAGTTAATCCCTAACTCACCCTTAATCCCTAACACCCCATCTAATGATCAAAAATCAACCAACAAACCCTAAATGCATCCAAGCCTTTGGTTGTAGGTTTTAATGCCTATAAATCACCCACGTTAGGGTTTTCAAAAAGAAAAAAAGAGGAGAGGGAGGCTGAGAGTGAGTAGAAAGAGAGAAGAAAGAAATTAGGAAGAAAAAGAAAAATGATTGAGAATCAAAGAGAAAAAGAAAAAGAGAGAAAAGATAAAAACTAGGGTTTCTTTCTTTTAGTGAAGATTTCTTGAATTTTGGTGATTCCTCTTCATTCCTTTCAAGCCTCCGAATCATGTAGTCTTCCTTTACTCTATCTATTATTTTTCTGGTCGAAAATTTGCTAAAAATCAGACCTTTTGGTGGAACCAAGGTCTTAAAGGTGTTTTTTTAAGTTTTATGACATTTGATGATGATTATTGGTTGTTATATGAGCATGTTGTGTTTATAAAGCCTTGGTAAGGCTCATAGTCTTGTTCTGACGTTTGATGCTTCTGTGTTGATTTTTTTGTGATTTCTGAAAAATTTCTGAAAAAATGTTTTTCACGTTTTGAAGATGTGAAGAAACGCGGGCCACTTGCGCGGCTTACTTCGCGCAACGCTCCGCGTTTCCTCTGGAATGTTTGAAGATGTGAAGAAACGCGGAGTTCTTGAGCGGTTTGGTTCGCGTAACGGTCCGCATTTCTGCTTGACTATTTGAAGATGTGAAGAAACGCGGGGTTGTTACGCTGGCCAGTCCGCGTAACTTCCCGCGTTTCTAGCCTGACAGTTCTTCCCTTTCCCCCTTTTTGTCTATTTGATGATGTTGATACTTAAGATTTGACCTTTTTCGGTTTTAGCTTGTTTTGACATGATCTGAATGATGATGTTTAATGCTTTAAATAGATCCCCTTGCCTCTCGAAGATTTTGTTTGTGTTATTGTCGAAGCAATCTTCCGATATTTTGAAGATGGGAAGAGACGCGGACTGTTACAGCTGAGTCCGCTTTTGTCCGCTTTCCTCCTGAACTTTACATTTGCATGTAACGACGTAGTTGCGCTCATCGCTTTCTACCCGCGTAACCTCTGTTCCTCGATTGTTGCTATTTCTGCTCTTTTATTCCAGAATCTTACTCTATTATTCGAATTTCCTAGTCTTGTCCATGTTGCTTGCAGAATCTGTTTTGATACCTTTTCTTTGAATTTTGATTGATTTTTCCTTTAAATTGGTACCTTGATCCCTTGTTGACATTGAGTCTTAGATAACCATTCCATCATTTAAGGATTCAATTAAGGCATCACATCAAGGGATGGTAACTTCTTTCCCCTATTATGTGCTCTTATGTGTTTTTGCATGATCTTGCATGTTTTAAATTAAGTTTTCCTTTGCTTTTATTCATGCCTAGTCTTTATTTATGTCATTTAATTTTTGGGTAAATCATTTGGAGGCCTTGGATGCCAAGTTGTAATAGACAGATTTAATTTTGCAAAAAGTGTATTTATTCTAGAAATGTAATAGTTAGATTATTATTCCGAATTTTTTCCCCTTAGAATGTATTTAGGTTCCCCCAATGTAATAATTAGGTTTCATATGCTTATTTTGCATGCTTGCATGTTTATGTGTTTACGCTAGTTGTGGCCTTTCCTTTCGATTTCTCACTAATCCAATGTTAGTGAGAACTTTTTAGACGAGGGTTAGTCCAATGCTAGACGCTTAATGCCGTTCGTGCATTAGATACAAATTTCACACACTTTGCACTTTTAGAGTTTCTTTTCTATTTTTGCATGTTACTATTCTCCCATCCCGTATGCGAAACATGTCATTTAGTTTTCTTTTTCGTTAAAAATAGATTAGCTTTTTTAGGGCATTACCCTTTGAATTAGGGAAAAGAGCGAGTATGGCTTCCTAACCTTAGCACGCTTTTATTTCCTTCTATGAAAAGGAAGATTTAAAGTCACAAACTTAGTTCCCCGCACTCATTATGTTGCATTATCCCCCTTTAGGACATACATATGCATTATTTTAAATTCTATCAAAATCATTCTTTAAAAATCAAGCTTCATCTTCATGTTTTAGCAATTCAAAGTCAAAAATCGATTTTTCTTAAAATTGCATCTTTTGAAAATTCAAGTTCCTCTTTGCACTTAAAATTGATCTTTTCAAAAATCCAATTTCTTTTCCCTTGAGATTTTATAAAATTGCATTTCTTTTGAAAACCCTATTTTCCTGTTTGTTCGAGTCTCATCATTTGAATTTTTCGTGACCTCCTCGAGGGATCAAATTTGGATGACACAACTAATGTGATCAATTCCAATCAAACCTCAAGGAGACATTTCCCCCCTCTCGATCCAATATTAGGTTTAGGTTTTGCATCCATATAGATAACATCCAAATGTAATAAATTTTAAAGTTAGAATTAGGAAATTTTTAACTAAATCATGCAACTAGCTTTGACTAGGTTAGAATGGTGCCTTAGAAACGAGTAACATCGAATCTTTGCCTTCCCTTCTTTCAACCGTGACCCCCAAACCTTTTTCTCTAGTTTTTCAAAGACCTGGAGTCGTCTAAAAAAGGGTTTTTCTTAGTTTATTTTCATTAATTAAAATTTTTGGGTGATTTGGTACACCTAAACTCCATACCAAGTGGCGACTCCAAACTTTTCTAAAAATTCTTTTCTAGACTTTTGTTTTTGGGTCCAAATCGTCGCATTTTTGTAGTCCCATGACCCATTTCTTTTTCAAAAAAAAAAAATCAATTTTTAATCAAAAAACCATTTTCCAACTAAAAACCCGAAACGACGAGGATTTTCATCCCATCCTTTCGAAAAAATGGTGCGCGACAAGGACTACATCTGATCACTGCGTTTATGTGAAGAATTTTTTAGACGGTGATTTTATTATTCTCTTGCTATATGTTGATGACATGTTGATTGTTGGTCGTGATCCTATAAAAATTGATAGGTTGAAAAAGAAGTTGAACAAATCTTTTGCAATGAAAGATTTAGGTCCGGCTAGACAGATTCTTGGGATGAAAATATCTCGAGATAGACAAAATGGAAAACTTTGGTTATCCCAAGAAAAGTACGTTGAAAAGGTACTTGACAGGTTTAATATGAGTAAGGCTAAGGAAGTCTCTACTCCACTTGCAGGTCATTTCAGATTGAGTATCAAGCAGTGTCCTACAAGTGAGAAAGACAAAGAAGACATGAAGAAGGTTCCTTATGGCTCAGCCGTTGGTAGTTTAATGTATGCTATGGTATGCACCAGGCCAGATATAGCTCATGCTGTTGGGGTAGTTAGTCGGTATCTCTCTAATCCTGGTAGAGAGTATTGGAATGCTGTTAAATGGATTCTCAGGTATCTCAATGGAACTTCCAAATTGTGCTTGTGTTTCGGCAATGGCAAAACCATGCTAGATGGATACACCGATGCAGATATGGCAGGTGATCTTAACAATAGGAAGTCCACATCAGGGTACTTGACGACTTTTGCAGGGGGAGCAGTGTCATGGCAAAGGAAGTTGCAACAGTGTATCGCCCTATCCAGTACGGAAGCAGAATATATTGCAACCACTGAAGCATGCAAGGAGATTCTTTTGTTACAGAAATTCCTTCAGGAATTGGGCATGAAGCAAGAGAAGTATAGTGTTTACTGTGACAGTCAGAGTGCCATTCATCTGTGTAAAAATTCTACATTTCACTCTCGATCTAAGCACATTGATGTGAGGTATCATTGGATTCGAGATGTGTTGGACTCCAAGTTGTTAACACTTGAGAAGGTTCACACAAATGATAATGGTGCAAATATGTTCACTAAGGCGTTATCTAGGGAAAAACTCTTGTTTTGCAGACAGGAAGCAGGTTTGGTGGAGCCCCCCAAATGAGCTGGAGGGGGAGATTGTTGGGCTTGTTGGTCCAGCCCATTTGATGGGCCAAACAAACAAACAAATCCAAAGTCCACAATACTTTATTTTCCTAATCTATATTAGATTGGATGATTTGGCTTTCTCAAGCCTTATAAATAAGAGGGAACAGATGCACGCACAAGACAGCAACAACAAGAAAGCTTCAGCCGCCAATTTTGCTTGAAAAAGGACGAAGAGAGAAATTGGGGAAAAAGGTTTGGAGAGAGAATAAAATATTTGCTATTTCCTGGCCTTGATTGGATGGCGATATGAATCCCGATTGAGACGAAATTTTACCTACGTGATCCTTTCATCAAGCTTTACTTATCTACTGGTGTTGATTTTGGATTTCCTCTTCATGTGGTAACATCCTTCCAAACCCACTTCTTGACAGTTGTAGTTTTTGGGAGACGAAATTTTTCTAGATTTACTTGGTTGATATTGGCGATGTTTCTGTCATTCGGATGTTCCAAATAGACCTATGTATGCCCATTATTATTATGATAGTGGAGATTTTTGACTGGACTAGGTCCCGTGGTTTTTCCCGATTTGGGTTTTCCACGTAAAAATCCTGGTGTCCTGTGCCGTTTATTTTCCTGCATTTTACTGTTACAGTTGATATCGTTGTTTGGTAATTTTGATTTATTCCTATTTTAATTAGTACTTGGGAAAAGAGTGAATTGTCTTGGGATAACTTTGATATAATTTTTGCCTGCACCGGTACCCCTTTCCCAACAGATTTAACTATTTAACTCCCAATATTGCTTTTGGTGATTCATAATCTTAGAATAATCATGGTCCTCAAGTATCATACCTTGAGAAACATCACGGCCAAAATTGCTAATAGCATATTGAAACAAGAAAAGTAAAGAAATACGTGAGGAAACTTCGATGAAGAGATATAAAGACAAAAAAACCCTAAGGTCGAAAGCCCCATAAATATGATCAAGGGATCAAAACTGGAACATGCTTATTTGTAAATAGTCCATGCAATTGGACCAAGACCAACGAAGTCAATTATTTGATTCCAGAAGTCACAACTTTTGTTTATAAAGAACAAGAAAGGTAATCACTTTTTGCCAACTTTTGCTAATTTCCAATCAGTTTTGTACCTCAAATATATTATTCCCTTCCAAACACTTAATCTCTCCAGAAGTACCCTCGCATCTGAGATTCTGACCAGGATCGACACCCAATTGGCGGCAATATTCAGTATAATACTCAACACGAGCACTAACAGTGTTTGGATTTGCACCATCACATTCAAGCTGACCATTAATGGCACGAATTGTAGCCCCAAAACCCTGGCCAGAAATGATACTAGAATGGCAATTATTCATCCAAAACCACAAGGCAATTTTGAATGAAATGACATTATTTCTTGCTACAATTTCAGGTTGACTTAGTCCATTGAACCCAATGCTTTGTCCTGCTGGTCCATAGTAGAAGTTCCACGATATTTGCAGGGGACCGCGGCCGTAATGCCCCTTGCCTGGCAGACATGGGCACTGAGTGTTGCTCTTGTCACAGTAGTTTTTAGATGGGCCGTTTATCTCTTCTATATAGCACATATCTGCACCATATAGAGAAGCAGCATTAAAAAATGGAAAAAAATGGAAAAAATTGTCCGACAAAAAAATGCAGACATGATACGAAAAAATTAGGAAAAGAAAAGGACGTTTAGTAAGACAGATATTATCGGATGATATGATAATGGAAAATGCAGAAAACAAATTTTATGAGTTCTAATATTAATTAATAGGAAATCTATCGAACCACAAGGATTTAAGAATCAAATAGAAGCATATGTATGTGGGAGAAAAGGGAATAAATAACTTAACTCAAAAAATGTTATTAATGTTTCAGACAAAGAAGAAAGTCTCACCATAATAAAAACATAATAAATTTTTTATAGACTCTCTTAGAGTCTTTTAAATTTTTAGAAAGTACTCTACATTATACTGTATTTATAATTTATTAGAATCATTGAATAAGAAAGGACACAATAAATCATCAAACAAAACACCAATTCCTAAACAATAAAACTACTAGCAATTAACTTCAATAAAACTAATGATAATTAATTAAAAAAATTTTGAAGTTTGAGTCGTTTTGCCAACAAAAAATGCCATCAATATTTACGATTGGGCCATAAGTGATAAAAAAATTATAAAGTCATAAGTAGTCACAAACATACCAATTTGTAAAGTTGACTGCTGCAATAAAGTAAAAAGTAAAATGAATAGAAAGCAATAATTTATCTGTCTAGTTATAAGTAAGACCCGTATTCATGGTAAATTATTTGACGGCAACAAGTATTCCTTACAAAAGATTTTGTTTTTTGAAGGAAGTTCTCGAACAATGGTGCACAGAACAAATACGTTATACAGAACTGCATCAAGATTAATTAAAAAAAAAAAAAAAAAACTGTGCCAAGATTTAGTATCCAGAGATTTAGAAAAGTTAATAAAAAATTTCAAAGAAAATTCCAAAAAATAATTCTCTTTGTTAGAGTTGTTGAAAAATCTTACGTCCAGTTTCATGAGTGACATGAGCAAAGAAGCAGCAACCTCCCTTTTAGAATCATCAACAGAACCAGCAGTTCCAAATTTAGGATAGGACTTCGGAGCTTCAAGAAATGCCGATCGAGTATATAACCCTCTTCCAGCACAACTCGAAGCAGCTTGATTAGCAATCCTGTTGAAGAAAGCGTCTATCACAATACCAGCAACTGGAGCACCATTATTTCCACCGCCCGGTGCAGCGGCGCAAGGGCCGGATTGGCAGCCAAGCCACAGTAGTCATTGCCTGTGCCGCAATAACCCCACTTGCTGCAGCATAAGTTTGGTGCACAGCCACAGTTTTGGCTGGAAATCAGCTGTGGGAAGGCTCCTACAAGAACCAAAATGGAGAAAATGATGGCTGGAAATTTCTTCATTTTTGAACTTAGAAGGAAGAGAAAAGGATGCGGGCAGAAGTTGTTTGCGAAAAAATGTATATATAGGGAAAAGAACTGGAAAATGGATTAGACTGTGTGAAGTAGGGTGAGATGTTATTGTTGAAAAAATTGAAGTTGAGCAATGAATGAAGACAGAAATGTTTGACTTTAAGTTTGTATATTGACTTTAACAGTGTCAATATGGTGCGAATTTTTGTTCTTGGCTTCTAGAATCGTAATTGTGGAAGACAATGATTTTGATCAATTGATATCAATGATTTTGGAATTCAATAATGTAGCTCACAAGTCACAGCTACTGTGTGCGTATTTATATGACTTGAAGTTGTCTACAGCATTTGATTTAGTGCTTAATAGTGCATTAACTTGGCAAACTATGTTTTAGTCATACTTCAAATTGATATCCATTTGTCAGTTATAATTCATGAAGTGAAATAGTGTAGATATATAACATGTATTAGAATTTTTTTTCAGGTTAAAGGGTAATGAAAAGAAACACTTTTAAATTTCGATCTAAGTGGTAGTCAGTTTTGGAAATGTTATGAAAGAAATAAGTAGCCCACATATATATAATGCATCCCAAAATTATGTGGCTTTTGTTAATACATGTTAGGGCAATATTTTAGTTGACGTGTTTGTCGGGGATACGAGCAGGTCCAGTTATATCATGTTCCATTTCATAGGTGAAATATTCTACATATGTATATTAACTTTTTCATGAATACAACAATATATTTTACTTATAAATCAAATAATGTATCAAATAATAATAGCATCATAGAACTAAATAAAAGCATAATTGCATTTGCCTTGCTAGAGTGAATCTTTAACAAATTGAACCCTCCGAATTTTTTTCATTCAAGATTTCAGTGCTATAGTTTATACACAGGATTCCCCCCCCCCCCCCCCCCCCCAACCCAAAAAAAAAAAAAAATTAGTAAAGATATCGAATTGGTGCCCCCAATAACTAATTGTATTAAAAATTAAAATCAAAAGTCAAATTTTCATTCCTTTGCTGTTCTTGTCCTAAAGGCAACTTTCTCAATTGAGGCAGTTGGAAAGAAATATGCTTACAATTTATCAGGACAAATTTCTTTACTAAAACATTCAGAGAAGACAAAGAGAAACAATCAATTTATTTAAGTTTCTCCTCAAGTTTATTGTTATCTTGTTACATGAAGGGAAACCATGCTTATAATTACTCAGTTAGGATTCTCTCCATTGAATATTTTCCCATTGTTCCCTCTATTTATTTATATAGGAAATTTTTATAATTTTATAAAATTATTTGATTGTGTCATTATTTGTTTTTTCATCTTTAAATCAATATATTAAAAAATAATATTATTTTGAGAATATTTTGACATTCAATTTATATTAAGTCAAAATTATAACACTATTTATAATCATTAATCAAAGAGTAAAACTTAGTCAATTGAATACAAAATTTTATGTACACATGAAATATATTATACATGGTGTTGATTTTTAAAAATAACTCTTAAATTAATTTAATTGGAGCGTAATGGAGAGAAATTTTCTTCAATGAAATGGAGAGTGGTCTAGTCCTGTAATCACACACATCAAAATGCAAGGGCAATTTTCTCCATTATTTGGGAGGAAAATCACATTAGGCAAATTAGTTGTGTATGAGGGGGGAGGGGGAACGACAAAGCCTATTATATTCCGATAAAAAAGTAAGGAGAGAAGAGAAATGTGATAGGTTTGGATGATACTAATTCCAATTTGTTGCAGCAGCCTGGTACTGTAATACTCTCTCTCTCAAAGATGCCCTTTGTTGAATTAGTCTCCGTGAAAATTCGAGTCGTAAGAATCTCAACTTATGTAACTTCATAGACCGATATATGTTCTCAGCAGTATGACATCATATTTGTAGGTACATAAGAAAGCCATCAATAGTCAATCCTTTGGACAGTCGTACTTTAAAACAAGTAAGAATCAGTACCCTCAATGTCTAGTTCATTGAAAACATATGATCAATAAAATTCTACAAATTAAAGAAACTTTTCCACCTTGAATAATGCTTGAGACGTTTTTTCCTTCTTATTTTTTGAGCAAATGAAACATGTTCTTATTTATCATTGGAACATAGGATTTCAAAGGAGCAAAACCTCTTGCTACATGAAATCTGTAGTGAGCTATACCCATTATAGTACACTATGCAGTGAAAACAAACAAAACAGACAGAATTCAGCAAGATTAATCTAGCAAACATCCATGATCTAACCCCAATTCCAACAACTCCCTGTTTTTCTTAGTGTGAGGAGGAATCGGCCATGAGAGACAAGTCAATTGAACAACTCTAACCACTGCTGAATTAATAAAATTTGCAGTGAAGTCCTCCCCTATATATGAGGTTTGCCTTTCAAAAAAAAAAAGAAAAAGAAAAAACTACTGCCATAGCTACTTCCTTGTCGGTATTCTGCATACAAAAATCAACGTTTAGTTTTTCCTAGATTTGGTATATATTAGTGCCAAAATTCAAAAAGTCTCTTGGCGCAAGTGTGGAAAATTGTAGACTCATAATCATTAACAAATTTTTCTTGAAAATAGATGTGACAGCCCCACCCTCCCTGTAGGCGAACCAAAGGGTTCGGCGGCCCGCCTGCTCACCTCTCGCCAGGACTCACTCACGCAAACGAATACTAATTCTTCAAAGAAACAATTTAAGTACCAATCCCAAACTTACAATCAACTCATAGTCAAACTACTTCAATCTCACAAACCCAAAATTTTAATAACAATTTAAACCAAACGATACTCACAAATTCATTACTCAAACCTTACAATCCCAAAATACATAAAGTACTTAATCTTACATTCAAAGTTTCACAATACAATACCTAAACCCAAAGTTTGAATTTATCAAGCCATATACAAACATAAACCCTAGTTCTAAGGGTTAGCGCCTTCGTTTGGGTTCTCAGTCCCTGTTAAGGAAAACAATTTTGAAAGAATGAGCTAGAAGCCCAGTGAGTTCCAAAAAGGCATGCAAAGCACATAACACATTTGAGATTCTCACTCCAAATTCATATATTTAGAAATAAGCAAATAAGGAAAACAATTAACAACACAAAAGTAGGATACGGGTAGCCCTCAGGGGATAAGGTCCTCAAAGTTGGAGCACGTTCATGGACTGGTGCACAAATCTCGTAGTTGACACTCCGTCAACTTTCACATACAAATCCAAGTAGACAACCGCTTACTCATTTCTCCACCAAAACCCCAATAAGGGCCCGCCCACCTCACATAAACTTATATATTTGTGTATTGCTCTTCAACAGGGACAAGGTCATATGCAAATTCCAGAGCACACAACTTATCTCATAGCCCGAGGTTGTTAAATCTCCTCGACCTGGGCTTTCCCAACAGCTCGGGTCGATAACTTACCAAGGGGATTTAAGTATTCTCGAGAATAATAAATAGAAAATACATCACATCACATCATATACTTAAAACAGAATTCACATCATATCAAAAGTCAAGAGGTTCAAAACCTACATGAAATGCCACCACAACACTTTTACAAAGTTTACCATTCAAATAGGAGTAAGTGCGATAAAGTACACACTGCTCCATTTGATGGGTCAAAAATCAAATTTTCACATCAAATCACTTAATCAATCATATTCCAAATCAAATTCACATAATCAAGTAACATGCATGGAAACTCACAAAAGTAGCAAGATTCGGTTACTAGGTTGGGATCTGGTTCAAATCCTTCCCCACTTCCTATAATCAAGTAAAAGAAAGAAATAAGTTTCGCCTCACAAATAGCAAAACTAACTCAAATAGGTTATTCATTTGTTTTATCAAAATTCTTCACAAGAAGTCCTTTAACTTTGCTCTAATGAAAAGTAGTCATTCGAGTCGAAAATCACCTTAAAAGATTCCATTTTCAAATTGATATCTCAACTAACCAAAATACTCTATCAATGTACTCCATTTTCGCAACTTCTAATTTTCTTAGTACAAAGACATAAAGTGAGGTATTTCACTTCGAAAATCACTCATTCGAGTTTAAACTCAATACGAAGCTTTTAATCAAAGTTTTAACACAAACTTAGAACAATTCGCACCATGTCTTTATGCGCAACATTCATGAAAAGTAGCTAAAATATTTCAAAACCATCAAATCTGTCCAAGTAACACTTTTGTCCAAAAATTAGTGAAAAACTTAACTTTTTACCATTAAAGTTCAAGATTTTAACTCTATATAAACACATACTCATAATGAACATAATACATATTTACTTAGACAAAATCTAGCCACGAATCATTATAAAGTTTCGAAATCAAATGTCAAAATTTCCGAGCATAGGTTCGGCCAGCCATCAACACTTTCCTTCAAAATTTTCAACAATAAATGCTACTTTTTAACCATAAAATGTACTCATCTCATAGACAACAACCACAACCACAATCAGGTTCTCAAGTCCGCTACCTAAGTTTGGAATTCAAGAGCCCAACTCAAATGTTCCATACATAAGCATTCTTAGCAAAATAAACCATAGATCTAACAAATCTATCACTAATAGGGTTAAAGCTAAGAGTTTTAAGGGTCATACCTCAAGATCTATTCAGATCTAACAAGATCAAGGAAGATCTGGTGAGCTCTTCTTAAGGATGACTTCTTGAGTTTAGCAACTCCAAAAATCTACAATCTTAGCCATGGATCCGCTTGTTTTGAAGATGATTTCTTCCTCAAAACCCAAAAACAAGAAGATGACAAGCCAAAGAAGTTTTCTTCCTCTTTCCTCTCTCTCACTTTCTCGGACCACTCTCCCTTTCTCTCTCTCTCTCACGGCAGCTCCAAGAAGAGGAAGAAACAAGAACCAAGCCTTCAATGAAGTCTTCAAAGCTCAAGGAATGGAAGATGAAGAAGATGAAGAAGAAAATCCCTCAAACGCTCTCTCTTTTCTCTCTCTCTAATCTCGGCTCTCTCTCTCCTTTTTGTGTTTCAAGTGTAGCTGAAAATGGAACAACAAGAAGCAAGAAAGATGGCTTTTAAGGGACAAAAAGTGTGGTCTTCCTTGTTTTAGGGAAAAGTGGTCAAACGACCACTTTTTGTCGCGTCAAAACATGACACTCTAACTTTTACTGTTTTATCTCATTTCGACACTATCCAACCTTAAATATATCTCTGTAATATCTCTACATATGCTCGGTTTCATCTTAGAATTACTATTCATGTCTAGGAACAAAAATTGACGCTTAAACTAGCCAAACTAAAAACCGGCAAATAATTCTCAAAAAATTCTCTAAATTGGAAAGTAATAACTTGAAGTATAAATTTACTAATATTTTAGTGAATAAACATGATATAAATATTATTTTTTATTTTAAAATAAAAATAGAATTTTGAAGCCCTCACATCCTTCCCCCCTTAAAAGAATTTCGTCCTCGAAATTCATATCTTGGTTTACACACCACTTTGAATATTTCTTTCGAATATCCTCTTCAACTCTCCAAGTTGCTTCCTTGATTTTATGATTCCTCCATAAAATCTTAACCAGAGGAATTTGCTTGTTTTCTCAAGTTCTTTACATTCCTATCAAGAATCTGCACATGATGTTCTTCATAAAATAACATCTCATCTATTTCGATATCTTCCTATTTCCATGATAATACTTATTTCATTGACAATGGTATGAATTCAATTTTTATAAGGAAGTCGTCACTTAAAACTCTCCAAGTACGTATATATCCCAAAGATCATTTTATTCCATTTATGTTCACACCAAAATTTACCCTCCATGGATTTTGACCCACAAATATTACTTTCTCAAGGGTTGCAATACTATCTTCAAGTGTTGCTCATGCCTTCCTCGAATCTTAAATGTACCATAGTATCCTTGATTATTTACCACAATACAGTCCGAATAAGGCTTTAATGCTGTGGTTAATCTTATGGCATCACTATAAATCCATAATGTCCATATCGATCAATAATAATACTTTTGACACATTCCCTTGCTAACCTTCAATTGGTGATATTCTTATAAAATTTCATCTTAGAAGAACTTCCGTTACTTATACTAAATCAATCAATTCATAATTGCATGACAAAGGTATTCACTCTCAAATCGGCAGTATAATTCAAATCCAATAATCCGTGCATGAATCTTAAATTCTCATCTTTCTTAGCAATTAAGACCGGGCTTCCAAGGTAATTCTCACAACTCGAATAACTGTTACTCCCATACGTCATTTAGTCACATTTTTATTTCTTATCATTGATACAGCTTTTGACTTCATCTTATCCATCTTATCTCATATAAACCTTGTATTCATAATATCTCATGTACGTCAAAGGACTAATCTCCTCACATACATTTACAAATCCACATATCTTATTAATAAGTCAATCAAGAGTAATAAAGGATCAGTTACCAATTAAACTCATTTTCACCTTAACACAACAGTCACAAATCCATCTTCTTGATATAATCGAATCCTGAGATGAAACATGATATAACAAGACTTTCACTGATCCCTAATCCACAAGAAACAAAAATTTTCACTTCCACATGTCATTCAACATTACCAACTTTAATTCTCCAAACTTAGTTCTAATCTCACAAGGCCTTGGATGCAAATTAAGGAAAAGTTTACAAATATTTTAGGACAAAAGTATAAATATAAGAATAGAGTGAAAATGTTAGTTAGAACCAAAAGAAGTGAATCGAACCAAGGAAAGTAAAGGAAAGAATGCAAAACAGAAGGAGCAAAGTTAACAACTTTGCCACCTTCTTGGTTTATCTGGAACTTCATTTATCGGATTAAGAGGCATTTTATGCCATTTCGAAGCTAGGACACAGGGTCACATTTCATATGAGACTTTGGAATCAAATTCATACATTTCTGTGGTCAAAACAGCAATAACAGAAGTGTAAAAAGCTGTCAAATTTGAATCAGGTCACTTGAGCAAATGACCATAATTCCAAGTAGGAAAGTTGGAATCGAATGCCATCAATGGCATTTGAAACTAGATTCATAGAGCTTTCAAGGATATAAAAATCAAGCTCTAAGTCATTGCCAATTGATACCAGAGAATCGAAGAGGTTGACTGAAATTGCTTCCGAATTTTAACTCAGTTTACAAAGTCTCCAACAAGGTTTCAAGGCAGAAATTGCATAGTTTTGGCTCACATTCAACATACAAGTGAAAGTTGATATTTTGCCAAGTTCACTGAACAAGAACTTGCCCAAAATTATCAAGGAAAAATAAAAATCAAAGCTGATTTACTTCCCCCGTTTTGGCCATCATAAAACAAAATTTTCACCAATAATCTCTCATTGTTTGATCTACTATTCTTCCAACTTTTCCAAGAAAATCCACAAGATGCTCTCACTAACATATCATGAATCATCTAGCCAAGAACCTTAGCAAGTATAATCATGAAAATTTGCACATGAGTTACCCTAATTTAACTTGTCATCTTAAGCAATTAATAACTTAACAAGAAAATACAAGATTTCTCCCTTAAAGTCATCCCTATTATCCTTAAATTCAATGTCCTACCATCCATGATGAGAGTACTCAAAAGTAAAGAGTACTTACCCCAAATCTTTATACCATGTCCTTAATCTATATACATTATTCTCCAATCTTAGAATGGTCTAGTCCCTCGCCCTTAACCTCGGCCTCTTCAACCCTCCATGGTTCTTTAAAGGGCAGATATTTTAATAAAACATCAAAATGAGATACACTATTAGAAGATCAATTCAAAAAAGAAAGCAAAGCACTTTATATACACAATTCATAATAATAGAAGTGCCAGGAACACATCAGATGAGCATGCTTTTAACAAAAGATACATAAAGATCATATCAAATTCACAAGTACATCTAAACAAAAGTACAGTATTTGAAAAGTTAGTAAGCATGCAATTATAGGGATTGAGAACCACGCGAATGGCTTTTCTTACAAAAGGTTACATACAATCCTAATTTCATGCTCAACTAGTCTATCAAGCCTCAGAAACGGAAGTCTCCGTTGGAGCACTCTCCGATGGATCAGACTCCAAATACTAGGGATCTGTTTCGGCCATAGTGGCATCCCCTCCCATATCCTCATTATTTGCCACTCCATTCTCCTCAATTCACTTAGAACTTAATCGAACTTAGGTCTCATTAACACGTAAACATAAATAATGTAGACACCAAATTTTGATTATTTCAATTGTTTTCTTATGTTTTTATCTATTAATTTTTAGTTATTTATTTTTGAATATTCTAATGCATTTTTCTTATTTTTGTAGGTTTTTCTTAAAAAAAAAAAGAAGAAGAAGTCAAAACGCGGACCAGTTACGCGGATCGATCCGCTTAACTAGTCCGCGTAACCTGATCAGAAGCAAAAAAAAATTACACGCATTTTTTTTCCAGCCATTTCCTACCTCATTTCCAGCTGTATTTTTTGTATCTTTGGCATCAAGTAATCGATTTAGTTAATACCCAAATCACCCTTGATCCTTAAGACACAAATAAAACGCATCCAATGATCAAAATTAACCTAAGAAAACCCTCAAAGTATCTAAGCCTTTGGTTGTAGGTTTTAATGCCTATAAATCACCCATGTTAGGGTTTTCTGAAAAAAAAAAAAAAAAAAAGAGAAGAGGGAGGCTGACAGTGAGCAGAAAGGGAGAAGAAAGAAATTAGGAAGAAAAAGAAAAACGATTGAGAATCAAAGAATAAAAGAAAAGAGAGAAAAGATAAAAACTAGGGTTTCTTTTTTTTTAGTGAAGATTTCTTAAACTTTGGTGATTCCTTTTCATTCTTTTCAAGCCTCCGAATCAGATAGTCTTCCTTACTCTATCTATTATTTTTCTAGTCAAAAAATTGCTAAAAATCAGACCTTTTGGTGGAACCAAGGTCTTAAAAGTGTTTTTTTTAAGTTTTATGACATTTGATGATGATTATTGGTTGTTATATGAGCATGTTGTGTTTATAAATCTTTGGTAAGGCTCATAGTCTTATTCTAACGTTTAAAATCAGACGTTTGATGCTTCTGTGTTGATTTTGTTGTGATTTCTAAAAAATTTCTGGAAAAATATTCTTCACGTTTTGAAGATGTGAAGAAACGCGGGCTACTTGCTGGTTACTGCCAGAACGATCCGCTTCCTTGAATGTTTGAAGATGAAGAAACGCCAACTTTATGTAGCTTAGCGTAACGCCAGCTTCGCTTGAATATTTAAAGATGTGAAGAAACGCGTGGCAGTTACGCAGGCTAGTCCGCGTAACTTCTCGCATTTCTAGCCTGACAGTTCTTCCCTTTCCCCTTTTTTGTTTATTTGATGATGTTGATGCTTAAGATTTGGCCTTTTTCGGTTTTAGCTTGTTTTAACATGATCTGAATGATGATGTTTAATGCTTTAAATAGATCCCCTTGCCTCTGAAGATTTTGTTTGTGTTATTATCTGCAAAACTAGAAGCAATCTTCCTGATATTTTGAAGATGGAGAGACGCTGACCGCTACGCAGTCCGCATTTCGCCCGTGATTTCCCCTCTGAACTTTACATTTTGCAAGTAACGCGGACGTAGTTGCGCTGCTCGTCTCATTTTCTACTCACAGAACCTCTCTGCCTCGCTTTTGTCGCTATTTCCCACTCTTTTGTTCCGTAATCTTACTCTATTATTCAGTATTTCTAGTCTTGTCCATGTTGCTTGAATTTGTTTTGATACCTTTTCTTTAAATTTTGATTGATTTTTCCTTTAAATTGGTACCTTGATCCCTTTTGTTGACATTGAGTCTTAGATAACCATTCCCATCATTTAAGGATTCAATTAAGGCATCACATCAAGGGATGGTAACTTCTTTCCCCTATTATGTGCTCTTATGTGTTTTTGCATGATCTTGCATGTTTTAAATTAAGTTTTCCTTTGCTTTTATTCATGCCTAGTCTTTATTTATGTCATTTAATTTTCGGGTAAATCATTTGGAGGCCTTGGATACCAAGTTGTAATAGACAGATTTAATTTTGCAAAAAGTGTATTTATTCTAGAAAATTTAATAGTTAGATTATTATTCCGAATTTTTTCCCCTTAGAATGTATTTAGGTTCCCCCAATGTAATAATTAGGTTTTATATGCTTATTTTGCATGTTTATGTGTTTACTTGCTTTCCTAGGGTCTTGCATCTAGATATTATGCCTATGTGTTATGTGTTTATGTGTTTTATGTGTTTACTTGCTTTATTATCATGTCTACATGTTTATTGTGTAAATGCATTGACGTCACCACACTAATCCAATGCTAGTTGTGGCCTTTCCTTTTGATTTCTCACTAATCCAATGTTAGTGAGAACTTTTAGACGATGGCTAGTCCAATGCTAGACCCTTAATGCCGTTCATGTATTAGATACAAATTTCACACACTTTTCACTTTTAGAGTTTCTTTTCCATTTTTGCATGTTACTATTCTCCCATTCCGTATGCGAAACATGTCATTTAGTTTTCTTTTTCGTTAAAAATAGATTAACTTTTTTTAGGGCATTACCCTTTGAATTAGGGAAAAGAACGAGTATGGCTTCTTAGCCTTAGCACACTTTTATTTCCTTCTATGAAAAGGAAGATTTGAAGTCACGAATTTAGTCCCTCGCATCCATTATGTTGCATTATCCCTCTTTAGGACATACATGTGCATTATTTTAAATTCTATCAAAATCATTTTTTAAAAAAAAAAATCAAGTTTCTTCTTCATGTTTAGCAATTCAAAGTCAAAATCCTTTTTCCTTAAAATTTCATCTTTTGAAAATCCAAGTTCCTCTTTGCACTTAAAATTCATCTTTTCAAAAATCCAATTTCTTTTCCCTTGAGATTTTATAAAATTGCATTTCTTTTGAAAACCCTAGTTTCCTGTTTTTTTCGAGTCTCATCATTTACATTTTTCGTGACCTCCTCGAGGAATCAAATTTGGATGACACAACTAATGTGATCAATTCCAATCAAACCTCAAGGAGACATTTTGCCCCTCTCGATCCAATATTAGGTTTAAGTTTTGCATCCATATAGATAACATCCAAATGTGATAAATTTTAAAGTTAGAATTAGGAAATTTTTAACTAAATCTTGCAACTAGTTTTGGCTAGGTTAGAAGGGTGCCTTAGAGACGAGTAACATCAATCTTTGCCTCTCTCTTCAACCGTGACTCCAACCTTTTCTCTAGTTTTTCAAAGGCCTGGGGTCGTCTAAAAAAGGGTTTTCTTACTTTATTTTCATTAATTAAAAAATTAAAATTTTTGGGTGACTTGGTACACCTAAACTCAATATCAAGTGGCGACTCCAAACTTTTCTAAAAACCCTTTTCTAGACTTTTGTTTTTTGGGTCCAAATCGTCGCATTTTTGTAGTCCCATGACCCATTTCTTTTTTCAAAAATCAAAAAATCAATTTTTTAACTAAAAAATCTTTTTCCAACTAAAACCCGAATTTAGGGTTTCATTCCCCTCTTTCCAAAAAATGGGGCCATGCACTCCACTGGGAATTTCTAAGAAGGTCCGAAAGCACTTGATTTAGTTGACTATTTCATTTTTTTAACTTTCTTATATATCACATTTGGATGTTTAGGTTGCATTCCTTTTCTTTTCCTTTTCTTTTAGGATTTTGTCGCAATCACTCCTTACACATCGGCACATGATGAATGAATTATTGTTTATTTATTTGTATTGATATTTACTTGTACGCGCCTTGCATTTGGGGTGGGTGTCCATCTACCCTAGAGCCCTCGAGAATGTTTGGTATTTGAATCCTCCTCTCAAAGGGGAATCACTTTCACGCAGCATATGTATTTTACTTGACCCTACTTTTTTTTACTTTAGTGGTTTGTCACGCCACTCTTCCCTATTAGGATTAGATTGATCCACTTGACATGTGGCGACCCACGCGCACGTAGCAATGTCTAGGGGATCACTCAACCACCGACTTGAGGCATCTGGATTGATGACCTTGCCTTTAGTCCAAGGTTTGGGAGCCCTGTAACCTTTGTCAAATCTAGATGCATTAGTGAGCTCAACCTCATGCATCCATGTTAGAATTACCTAGGGGAGAGTCTACCTTACCCTATTAAGGATCACTAGACACGAGATGAGGGATTCCACCCCTCTTTATTCTTGTGCAATTTGTTGCTCCAACGTGTTATGTGATATCTCACATTAAACTAACCTTTGTTGTCTCTCCTTTATTGCATTTCACAAACTCTAGAAAATAAGAGTCTTGGCACTCTTTAAGACAAGTCATCCTTCTAGATAGGCTATTGCACGTTTGAATTCATATCTATTGCATTTAAGTTGTAACTGCATATCACTTTTAGGCTTACCCCAACATTCAAATGGGGCTCCTATAGGCCATGTTTCATTTTGCACCCTTACTTGCTTTAATAAAATGGTATCATGCATAAACCATAGAGGGAATGCCATTTAGGGAATCTCACGATAGGAATGAACCACCCTTGTATCTCGGATATATAATCCAATGAGACTGGCATATTTATGTTTTCAATAACATCCAAAGGGGTAGTGCATAAGGTAAGGTAGGGTCCGATCCCTTCTATGATGGCACCAAAGATATGGAGTGACCTTCGTATGCTAGAATATAAGCCTCTAATAATTATTTTTTAGCCATTTTATCAAAGTTGGTAAAATCCCATGCATAAGGACACTAAATCGAAAAAATTCACAAATAATTTCTCATTGTTGAAATAATGATTATTTCAAGGCCAAATCTTGATTTTGGAAGGCTTATAAACTAGTGTGTTGCAAATAAAATTAAGGTTTGGAGCTATAGTGTTTATAAACCTAACTCCACTTTGGGTAAACCATCAATCCCATCCCATCCATTTGAATTAGATCCATGTTTCACTCAAGACAAGTCAAGACCCTATGATTATTTCAAGAATAGTCCTTTTTAACCTTTAACATCTCTTCATATATCAATTAAAGTAATGAATCCATTCAACTTTGTCCCTCATAATGTGCCAAACAAGATATTCTTTTGGTCAACCCTGTGGATTGATTACTAATCGCATATTAACGGATCGGACCCATCGTATTATATGGTGCATACCCTGAGGGATTACATTCTATCATGCTAGGCCTACCCTTGGCATAAAGGGCCCCCCTCTAGGACATGCATCCCAATTATATAAACAATCACTAATTTCACTCTTTTTTCTTTTTTTTCTTCCAAATAAATCTCCACAACTCCCTTTGAAATAAGTTTCTAAAGTGTGCTTCTTCCTACTCGTGTACTTTAAAATAGCTCCACGCTAGTAAGTCCCATCGCATCTGGATCCAAAAGCAAGAGCTTGAAGCAACCCAGAAACATGAGTTCCCTGCACCTGTAAGACCTCGATAGGAATACTTTGGTTATTCCGCCCAACTTTGCTGCCTGGGAGCTCGGCCAAGTGAAGTAATCGGAAGGTTTAATAAGATGAGCTAGATGGCCAAGTAAAGTAATTGATCGGCTTGGTGGCTCAGTAGTGGAGGTGGTACCCTGAATGATCATGAACATGTTGTTAGCATTCCCCATCGACAAGTAATCCACCCCTTTCTCACCAATATTCAAACCACTCTTGTTCCACCTATTCCTAACCTTCATGAGATTGCTTTTTCTCACCACAACACCGGTTTTCCATACACTCACCCTGACTATATCTTGCTGAGCCCAACTAAAAGGGCAAACCATTATACTCAACCCCAGTTCACCTTAAACATACCTCCCCCATACCAAGCCTCACCTTCATACCAATGAACCCTTTAGGGACATTGCCTCCCAAGGAAAGTCGAGATAGATGAGCCTGCCATGCCGACAAAGATCTCAATGAAGAGATTGGACAGATTTGAGGAGTTTATAAAGAAGAACCAAGGTCTGAACCAATATGGTGGATTGGATTACGATGATCTGTACCTATTTCTTGACGTCCAGCTACCTATGGGTTTCAAAACCCCCAAGTTCAGCAAATATGATGGTATCGGGAACCCTAAAACGCACCTTAAAATGTTTGCCAACAAGCTTGGTAAACCAAGTGATGAGAACTTGCCTATCGCTGCTCTAGAGTCTAGAAGGGGATGCTTTGATTGGTACTCAACCTCAAATCTCAAGAGATCAAAATTTGGTTGGATTTGTCAACAGCCTTTTGTGAAGCAAGATGAATTCAATTGTGAGCTGGCACCGACACTAACAACATTGGAAGGAATCAAAAGGAGACCTTCAAGATCACAAAACATATGCCAAGCTAGAGAAAATTAGTCGAAAGCCTCCTATGACCAAGAAGAGATTGTCTGCAGACTTTCATCAAGGCACATGACCCACCTTATTTTGAAGAAATTTTTCGCATGACTGGGAGTTCATTTGCTGCAATTGTTAATAAGTTGGAAGAATATGATGAATTTGTCAAAATGGGGAAAATTGTTAACGGTCGATTGAAACAAAGAATTGAAGTTCTGCAGAATCAAAATAACAATGGGAATAAGTACCAATCCAAGAAGAAGGAAGGAGAAGCTGCTTTTGTGTGGGATCAGAGCCCACCTCTCAGGCCCAGAGCTCGGAGCCACCCCACCAGTTCAAGCTCATACTCACTTTATCCCTACCATCAACCTATTTATCACACTGCCACCCAAATGCCTCACCTCCGACCTATTCATTTGAATCCCCCACCTTTGCTTTCAACTTCCCAACCTATCTCCCACCCCCTTCAAAACTATGCTCCTAGACCTGCTCCACAAAATCCTGTCTAAAATTCTTTTAAGCATAATGAAATGCAAAATCGAAAACCTTTCTGACTTTCACCAATCCGCCCCATTGACCAGAGATGAGCTTGAAGGTCACTGGAAAATCGGAATCTGCCCCTCCCAAATTATATCCCTAAGGACTCCTCCTAGGTATGATCCCCATGCTATCCGTGACTTACCATTCCTCGAAGCCCGACATTCGAATTACACTGTTGGGTCTTGAAGTATAAAATTCAAGACATGGTGGATGCTGGGGATATAGTTCTGAGAAGAAAGAATGAGCAAGGGCCGAACGTCAATAGAAACCCTCTCCCGGAACATAAAAACGTCGTTGGGGTGATCAGTGTGGAGGAGGAATTTGTTGGCCATGCTCAGTTCATTAAGGAAGAAGATGAGATGATGGTGGTGGACCATTTAAGGAAATGTCTGATGATGATATAGAGACGGGGTTATCTCAGCTGTTTGTCAAGGCCACCCTTGACACCGATCCTACGAAGAATGTGGAGTTTCTTTTGATTCCTCAAGAGGTCATGCAAAATTGGACTACCGATTGTCTGCCTGCTCGAAGGAGGTTTCGGTAAATCTGAGGGGATTGTCCTTAAAAAATGAATCATGCTTTAATATCAATCATGTCTTCAAAAATAATGCACTTGTTATTTTACTTTTTGCTTGTTTAAAATTATGCCTTTAATTATGCTTCCATGGTATTATTTGTCATCTTACTCTTTGCCAAATGAAATGAAATTTCTCCTTTTGTCCTTCAGTTATGTTTCACTCATTTTACTTTCGCACATTTATTTTATTTGCTCTTAGATGACCACAAATAAAAACCTTTGACCTTTGACGCCACCATTTTGAATTTGATGGACTAAAATTTGATATCTCATGAACTTGGATGTCATCATTTGTAAGATGATCGAAACACACCGAGATTGGCATGAGAAACTACCTTTTTGGCATGTAGAATTGCAATCAGGATTTCTATTGGGGCAACATCTTACTCTCTCATGTATGGGATGGAAGCGGTATTACCTGCTGAAGTTGAAATCCCATCTTTGCGCATTCTAATGGAAGCTCAGTTGGAAGAAGTTGAATGGACCAAGCAACGTCACGAGCGACTGTCTTTGATCGATGAAAGGAGGTTGAACGCCATTTGTCACAATGTTATCAAAGCCAGAGGATGGCTGACTTATAACAAGAAAGTCAGACCTCGCATGTTCAAAGTGGAGGACAAGGTTTTGAAGCGAATCCTTCCGATACAAGAAGAAGCTAAGGGGAAATTCGCTCCGAATTGGGAAGGGCCGTTCATTATTCAAAAAGTGCTACCTAGAGGAGCATTGGTTCTCATGGAGATGGACGATTTTTTTTCTCAACCAATCAATCGCATGTGTAAAAGATTTTTCATATGATTGAGCAAAGTTTCTTTAGAAATTGTTTGCAAAAGGTGGTTTAAAAGGTCAGGCCTTCTTTCTTTCCTCGCTTAAACAATTCTTCCTAAATTCTCCATTTGAGCCTTCAAGAAAATGACACTTCATTCTCCCATTAAATACCACAAACCCCAAATCGTAATTTTATTATTATTATTATTTATTTATTTATTTTGAAAAAAAGAAAAGAAAGAAAAGAAAAATAAACTTGATTAAAGCTAAACTCAAATTTTGTATTTTGAAAAAAAAGGAAAAAGAAGAAAATGACCAAACTGCAGATTTTTTAAAAATTATGTCAATTTAAAACTTGCCCCTACACCACACCTAAACCCCTTGAAAACCCTAGTAGACTTCCACCCTTTTACAAAATTTCAAGGACCTTTCAACCAAAAGGCAAATGATGCAAATACATTCCCTCCTGAATTTTGTCAAGGGATTGTCCGACCGATGCCACCATTTTAACAAACATGTTTAAATTGACAAAATTGGTTTAAGTCCGTCTTATTTCATTATGCTACCTTATCAACTTCAAAATCAAAGGGTACTAAGGCAAGTTTTGAAAAGCAACAAGGTAAAGGAAAAGTTCATGGGACAAGGGAAGCCGATGATTATGTTTATCGGTTTACCTTATATCAAGCACTCCCTGTCACAGAAATTCCAAGGAGACGATATCCAAAGGGGTCAAGTGTGACGTTTTTTTAAATAGTTTTCCTGGCGTTTGGCTATTATTGATTTAAAATACCATATTTAGCATTCATTCTATGGTTATGATGTCATTTTAAAATAAAATTTTTTCTTTGCACAAATTTTTGCACATATTTTCATCAAAAGGGCACTTTCATCAAAGGACAACCTCTTAAATTACCAATGAAGATATGGGTGATATAATCGGGTTCAAGCAAGCAAAACGACTGTACTGCACCGTAAAACAAAAGGAATTCAAATGACACCACCATCATCGACGCCCAAGAACTCATGTTTACTGGATGCTCGAGATAAAAGGATCAAACGGTATGCATTATTATTACTTTTCACCATTTCTTTCTTTTGCAGAAGTGGGACAAGTGACCGATCGATCCAATCGAGGGAGACCAGCCTTTTATTTTAAGCAAATGTTTAGACTGTATGATTAAATCATTTTGAAGATTGATTAATGGGATAATATCAGAAACCTCCCCTGAGGTTTCTTATAATATCACCTGGCACCCCTATAGTTTTAAAAATTTCACTCACCTCCCTTTGTAATTGTAAATTGACTATATTAACCTTCACATGGTACATGATTTATATATCAAATAAATGGATGTCAAAAAATGAAAGAAAAAGAATCAAAAGTTACTTTCTTCTTTTTTTTTTGTTTATCCAACATTCTTTTTTATTCTTTTTTTTTTGTATGGCTGTACAATTTTTTACTTATAAATTGTAATAAATTAAATTTTATTTTTTTAATTGTGATAATATGGAATATGAATGTAAGATTTTTCATTTGTTTTGAGTTGACTTTGAATTAGTACAATTTAAAGACTTGGTCACGTTGTGAAGATGTTAGGCAAAAAAAAAAAGGCTATAATGAATTAGTTTTAAATATATAAATTAAATTGGTACTAGTAAATTTCTTTACAACATCTTTTTTTATTTTTAAAATTTTACTTTTATGAATTATAGATTTGTGATCTAGTGGTAAGTAGAAATTATTTTTAGGTGGTGATTTTTTTTTAACAAACAAAGTGGTTAGAGTATTTTATTTAGCAAAATGAGCAAAAGGGTAGTTTGTTTTATAAATTTTGTTACACAAATAACAAAAGTAAGTGGAGGTAAGTGATATTTTCAAAAGTTTAGGGTACCAAATGATATTAAGAGAAACCTCAGGGGAGGTTTCTGATATTATCCCTTAATTAATTGCAAAATTGAGGAAGGACAAGTGCCTTTTCGGAAAAATTTGGAAACGGGGTTTCATACGCACACTACTAGGTGTTATAGCCCACGCTCTTTACAATTTGTTTTTCTTAGACGTTCCGACCTCGAGACATCCCGTGCATGCCACCGAGGCGATGGTGGATTTGAGGGACGCATACCCATCCCCTGATTTGCGCTTATCCCATCCTTGCTTTATTTCACTTTCGTTTGATCCTCAAGGCTCGCTTTTAGACATAGGTTTAACTCTAGAAATATTTTGGTTAAATTGCTGCATCGTGATGTATATATTTGTTTAAATTTGGCTTTTATGTGCTTATATGTGTCGAATGTGTTTGAAAATTTGTTGTCGTGTGAGTTTCATCCGCTATAGGGAAAAATTTTTTTGTCTAAATTGCACATTTGCCCACAAATTGATTTTATTTTTCAAAATTTGATTGTAAGTGCAAATGTCCTGAATCATTAGGTTACAATTGCCTTCATCTTTTGAAAATAAAGGTCGCATCACGTGTGAAAAATCTTTTTCCATCTTACTTGAAATAATTGTTATGTGATTAAGACATTGCATTTTAGAAAGTATGTTTTGTAAAATAGGGAAAATTATACCTCGCTTTTTTTTTCCTATTGAATGAGATTTCTTCTTTATTGATTTTACAAGAAAATGATTGATATAGTTGGTAAATGATCCTTTTTTCAATTGATATGCTAAAAAAAGGAAAAAAAAGAGGAAAGAAAAAAGCAAAGTGAGAACCAAAGTTCTACCCAATGATTCTAGTACTAAGTAACCGAGGTTTAGCATCTACAAATTTTAACTTTATGAAAACGGTGCTTGAATTACGAGTATGTAAAGCAGTCAACAAGTAAAATGTTGAGTAATCGAATCTTCACCTAAAAGTTGTTGATTTTCGGCCAAAAGACATCTTACTATTTGAGCAAGAAGGCATATGTCGAAAACCGAGTCTTCACCTAAAAGCAGCACTGGCCGTAAAAGGCATTATTGCAATTTGAGTAAGAAGATGCGCTTTCGCAAATCCTTTTAGCAAGAAAACTGAGAAAACCGTGGAAAAGGTAAGTTTGAATTGACTATATGAGTCATTTGACTGCAAAATTTGGTGAAAGTGAGAAACCGCTTGAATTGTTAAGATTGAGGTATAATTGTTCTCTTTACTTGATATTATGAGTACTTGATGCAAATTGAATAATTGTATAAAAATGTTTTTGGTTTATGAGGATTTGGATTTCCAAAATCGCATGGTTTATTTCAATCCCATAGTTTGTTTTGATGAATACTTCCGCCATTTGAGAACAAGCAATGTTTCATGAGCACCATTATCTCTGATGAATGTGTTTTATCGCATGATTCTCATAATGCTTTAATCATTTTAATGGCTAACCAGATCCCAAGAGAACTTGCACTTATGATTAAAAAAAAAGAAGAGGAATTGAATTTCCATAGACTAATTGGTTAATATTTCATGACTTCGCAGGATTAACGCATCCATTTGACACGGGCAATTTTGTTTTGAGGGAAGTGCTTCCAATTTTGATAATGCATTAAAAAAATTAATTTTGCTGGAAAAGGTTTGCAGATCAAGAGGATGGCAACATATGTGGATTTGTTCCAACCCTGGAGAGGAAAGGTTTCAGTTATACTCTTCAAATTTCCAAAATTCATCAATTCTTGAAAAAAAAAAGAAGAAAAAAAAAAGAGAGAAAAGTCACTGTTCCTATTAATCACTTCCTTTTCAAGACAAGAAAATCAAAAATCAGAAATGCAACATTTCACTGAGTGCATCATTACTTGCATTTTCCATTTACCATGTTTGAACAGCTTGTGTTTTATTTTTTCAAAGTCTGGCAATCCAGAATTTATATTTCCATCTCTCCCACTAGTGTCTAGATTTGGGTCCAATCTCACCAGCAATTTAGACCTAAAGCATATTTGCATTTTCCAATCTAGTCATTCAGATTTGGGTCTAGTCCCACTGAATAGTCTAAATTTGGAAAGAATTAAATTGTTGTTGTCTCACGCCTTCTTCATGCTCCCTCGCTCAATTTAAATTTCTGTTTGTTGATGTCTCAGCCTCCACGGCACCCTTCTATCCTCTGCTTTAAATTTCTATTGTTGTGTTCTGCCTCCATTTGACACTCCTATCCCCCCCCCTGCTTCAACTTAAATTCTCACCTCCTCAGATATTTTAAATTGCATAGGAATTCCCAAATTCTATCTCCTCTTTCTTGATATTTTAAATTTTCATGAGGAGTCTGCTCACTGGCACCTTCTATCTCTTCTCTTTCTGATATTTTAATTCATGTCTAGCTCACTGGCACCTTCTCTCTCTTTTAGGTTTAAATTCTCATAGTTCCCTAACCTCCATTGCACCCTTTATCCTCTTTCTTGATATTTTAAATTCCTCATATTGAGTTCTCCTCCGCCCGCTTAGCACCCTTCTATCTCCCTTTTGATATTTTAAATTCCTCATATTGGCTTCAACCTCCGCTGCACCTTTCTATCTCCTTCTTGATATTTTAAATTCTGCCTCACTGCACCCTTCTATCTCCTCTTTCTTGATATTTTAAATTCTCACAGGAGTTCTCAGCCTTGCACCCTTCTATCTTTCCCCTTCTTGATATTTTAAAATTCTCAGTAGTCTCAAGATCTGCACCCTTTCTATCTCTCCTCTTGATATTTTAAATTTCACAGGAGTTCAAACTCCTCATTGCACCCTTCTACCTCTCCTTCTTGATATTTTAAATTTCACAGTGAGTCTTGTCCACCAGATCCTTCTATCTCCCATTCTCAAATTTTACATTCTTGTTGAAATTTTCAAAAAATCCAAGATCCATTTTATCACGCTCATTTGCATTTGAACTACGCTTGACCTAATTCACATGGCGATATGTGAGGCAACTCTATACTGAAGTTCACCACATTCTGCATTTTAGTTTGAAAATTGGCAATCTAGCATTCCCTGTTTACAATGGTTCGTGATACAACCAGAGCTGTGTAAGCATTTGATGTCCTGTCTACCATTTTATAGAAAGAGGATGGGGAAGAAACCACCTCGCTGCTTTGGTTTTAGTTGAAAAGGTTTTAGTTAAAAATCGCATTTTGAAAAGAAATGGGTCAAGTGGACTACTAAAATGCTAATTTGACCCAAAACAAAAGTCTAGAAAAGGGTTTTAGAAAAAGTTTGAATCGCCACTTGGTATGGAGTTTAGGTGTACCAAGTCACCAAAAAATTTTAATTAATGAAAATAAACTAAGAAAACCCTTTTAGACGACCCAGTGTCTTTAAAAAACTAGAAAAAAAAGGTTCGGGGTCACTTGAAAGAAGGGAAGGCAAGATTCTGATGTTACTCGCCTCTAAGGCACTCTTCTAATCTAGCCAAAGCTAGTTATGCGATTTAGTTAAAAATTTCCTAATTTAACTTTAAAATTTATCACATTTGATGTTATCTATATGGATGCAAAACCTAAATCTAATGTTGGATCGAAGGGCAAATGTCTCCCCTGAGGTTTGATTGAATTGATCACATTAGTTGTGTCATCCAAGTTTGATCCTCGAGGAGGTCAATAAAAAATGATGAAATTCAAAAAAAAGACGGAGAACTAGGATTTTCAAAAGAAGTGCAATTTTATAAAATCTCAAGGGAAAAGAAATTGATTTTGAAAAGATCAATTTTAAGTGGAAAGAGGAACTTGAATGCAAAAGATGCAATTTTAAGAAAAATGGATTTTGACTTTGAATTGCTAAACATGAAGAAAGAAACTTGATTTTAAAGAATGATTTTGATAGAATTTAAAATAATGCACATGTATGTCCCAAAGAGGGATAATGCAACATAATGCTGGACTAAGTTCAGACTTAAATCTTCCTTTCATAGAAGGAAATAAAAGCGCATTTAGAAAACCATACCGCTTTTTCCCTAATTCAAAGTGGTAATGCCTTAAATGCACTAATCTATTTTGACGAAAAAGAAAACTAAATGAGATGTTTCAGATAATGGACGGGAGAGAATAATAGCATGCAAAATGGAAAAGAAACCTAAAAGTGAAAATGTGTGAAATTTGTATCTAATGCACGAACGGCATAAGGGTTAGCATTGACTAGCTCGTTTAAAAGTTCTCACCAACATTGCATTAGTGAGAAATCGAAGGAAAAGTCCACAACTAGCGTTGGACTAGTGTGGGACGCTCAATACATTTACACAATAAACATGTAGACATGGTAATAAAGCAAGTAAAACACATAAAACACATAAACACATAACACATAGGTATAATATCTAGATGCAAGACCCTAGGAAAGCAAGTAAACACATAAACATGAAAGCATGCAAAATAAGATAAAACCCAATTATTACATCGGGGAACCTAAATACATTCTGGGGAAAAAATCGAACAATAATCTAACTATTACATTTTCTAAAATAAATACACTTTTGCCAATTTAAACCTATCTATTACAACTTGCATCCAAGGCTCCAAAATGATTTACCCAAAAATTAAATGACATAAATAAAGACTAGGTATGAATAAAAAGCAAAGGAAAACTTAATTTAAAACATGCAAGATCATGCAAAAACACATAAGAGCACATAATAGGAGAAAGAAGTTACCATCCCTTGATGTGATATCTTAATTGAATCCTTAAATAATGAGAATGATTATCTAAGACTCAATGTCAACAAAAGGGATCAAGATACCAATTTAAAGGAAAAATCAATGAAAAATTCAAAGAGAAGGTATCCAAACAGATTCTGCAAGCAATATGGACAAGACTAGGAAATACGAATAATAGAGTAAGATTCCTGGAACAAAAGAGCAGGTGAAATAGCAACAAAACCTGAACAGAGGGTTACGCTGATGAGAAACGCGATGAGAGCCAAGCACAATACATGCACAATGTAAAGTTCAGAGGAACGTGGATCCGCGAACTGTCTCAAGGCTCCCCATCTTCAAAATACTAGAAGATTGATTCCAGTTTTCGCATAACATAAACAAAATCCTCGTGAGGCAAGGGATCTATTTAAGCATTAAACATCATCATTCGATCATGTCAAAACAAGCTAAACCGAAGGCTAAATCTTAAGCATCAACATCATCAAATAGACAAAAGGGAAAGGGAGAATCAGCTAGAACGGGAGGTTACGCTGACCGCCCAAGTGAACGAACCCGCTGCTTTTCACATCTTCAATATTCAAGAAGAACGCTGATCATTAAACAAACTCAAGGCGCTTTCTTCACATCTTTAAACATTCAAGAGGAAATGCGAGGCATGCTGAGTAATCCGCGTTGGCTCATGCTTTCTTCACATCTTCAAAACGTGAAGAACATTTTTCCAGAAATTTTTCTAAAACCCAAATGTAATCATCACGTAAGCATCAAACGCCTGATTTTAAACGTAAAATAAATCTATTAGCCTTACCAAGGCTATTTAAACGTAATATACCTATATAACAACAAATAAACATCATCAACTATTATAAAACATCAAAACATAGTCAAGACCTTTGTTCCACCAAAGGTCACATTTTCAAGAAGATTCACGCTCAAAAAAAATAGGGATGAGAAAGAGAATCACCCGAGCCCTTGATCTCAAAACAAAAAAAGGAAGTTCCTGATTTGAAGATGGTTTCCTTCTCTTCCCAAAGCAAAACCCTAGAATCCTTTTCTTTCTTTTTTTTTCTTTTCCTCTTTTTCTCTTTCTCTCCCTTTCTCTCTTTCTCTGCCTTCCAACCCTTTTAGAAAACCTCCTCATAAGCTATTTATTGCCACAAAACCCAGCATGAAGAGTTTGATAGTTTGGTTTCTTTGGTTAATCTTGATCATTGATGCGCTTTATTTGTCTTAAGGATCATGGTGATTTAAGTATTAATTAAAATGATTACTTGATGCCAAAGATACAAAAAATACAGCTGGAAATGAGGAAGGAAAGGCTGAAAAAAACACGCACGTAATTTTTTTTCACTGATCGTTACGCTGATGGATCCGTGAATCGGGTCCGCTGCTTTTGACTTTTTTTTTTGAAAACCTACAAAATAAGAAAAATGTGTTAGAATATTCAAAAATAAATAACTAAACATTAATAGATAAAAAACATAAGAAAACAATTGAAATAGTCACAATTTGGTGTTCATACAGTTGTTCTCTTGTCTGCAGGTTTCTCAAGAAACTCTAGACAAAGACGTAGACACCAAATGCTTTACCCGGTTTCACCGGTTGTATCCAACTATCATTGTAAACAACAGAATGTTATATTGCCAAATTTCAAACTAAAATGTATAATGCTAATTTAACTCATATAGAGTTGCCTACGATCTCGCCATGAGAATCAGTCAAACGAGTTCAAATGTAAATGAACCATGAAAACGGTACCGATTTTTTTTTTTGAAAATTTCAACAAGAATGTAAAAATTTGAGAATGGGAGATAGAAGCACGCGGACGTCGAGACTCACCAATGGAAATTTAAAATATCAAGAAGGGAGGTAGAAGGGCACCCCGGAGTGAGACTCACCAAATGTGAATTTAAATATCAAGAAGGATATAGATGCCATGAGTCAGACTCACCAATGTGAATTTAAAATTGAAAATGGGATAGAAAGGAAAGGAGGCTGAGACTCACCAAATGGATTTAAAATTGAAGAAGGATAGACAGTGCTGAGACTCACCAACAGAATTTAAAATTGAAGAAGCTGGATAGAAGGGTTCACGCCCTAGAGTCGAGACCCACCAATAGAAGCTGGGGATAGAAGGGTCCCTAGGAGAGACCCACCAACAGAATTTAAAATATCAAGGGATAGAAGGCCGCTGGAGGTCAGACCCACCAACAAATTTAAAATATCATGGGATAGAGGTGTCATGGAGGTGAGACCACCAACAGTGAATTTAAAATTGAAGAATGGATAGAAGGGTACCCGCGAGGTTGAGACTCACCAACAAAAATTTAAATTGTGTGGGATAGAAGGTGTTCATGAGGTCGAGACAAAGAACCAACGAAATTTAAATTGGAAGTGGATAGAAGTGCTCAAATGAGGTCGAGACAAAGAACCAACGTAAATTTAAATTCTTTCCAAATTTAGACTATTTAGTGATTGACCCAAGTCCCAATGACTAGATGGAAAATGTAAAATGCCCAAGGTCTAAATTACCGCGGATTGGACCCAAATCTAGACATTAGTGGAGAGATGAAAACATAAATGTCGGATTGCCGACTTGAAAAATAAAACACAAGTTGTTCAAACATGATAAATGTAAAATGCAAGTAATGATGCACTCATGAAATGGTGCACTGATTTTGATTTTCTTGACTTGAAAAGTAAGTGATTGATAGGAACAATGACTTTTTTTTTTTCTTCTTTCTTTTTTTCTTTTTTTCTTCTTTTCTTTTTTTTCTCTTTTTTTTCTTTTCTCTTTTTTTTTGTTTTTTTTTCAAGAATTGATGGATTTTGAAAAATTGAAAAGTGTAATTGAAACCTTTCCTCTGCAAGGTTGAAACAAATACACATATGTTGTCATCCTCTTGATCTGCAAACCTTTTCCGGCAAAAATTAACTTTGAATGCATTATCCAAAATTGGAGATCACTTCTCTTAAAAACAAAATTGCCCCAAAGGTCAACCGAACCATTAACCCCCGCAAGTCCCAAATATTAACCAATTAGTCCATGGAAATTCAGTTCCTCTTCTTCTTTTTTTTTTTTTAATCATAAAGTGTAAAAAACTCTTGTGATCACAGCTGTTGGCCATTAAATGACTAAAATGTATGATAATCATGCAATAAAACACATTCATCAGATATTCGTGCTTATGAAACATTGCTTGTTCTCAAGTGATAAGAAATATTTATCAAAACAAACTATGGGATTGAAATAAACCATGCGATTTTGGAAATCCAAATCCTTATGAACCAGACAAAACATTATTATGTAATTATTCAATTTGCATCAAGTACTCATAATATCAAGTAAAAGAGAAACAATTATACCTCAATTTTAACAATTCAAGCTTGATTTCACTTTCACCAAATTTTGCAATCAAACGACTCATGCAAATTAATTCAATCTTGCTTTTTCCATTTCAAATTTTACTGCTAAAAGTATTTATCAAACACATCCTCTTATTCAAATTGCAATAATACCTTTTGACGCGAAAATTAACACTTTTAGGTGAAGACTACCGGTTACTCGACATATGCCTTCTTGCTCAAATAGTAAAGATGTCTTTTGACGCGAAAATCAACACTTTTAGGTGAATATTCCCAGTTACTCAACATTTTACTTGTTCAAACTACTTTGCATACTCGTAATTCAAGCACCGCTTTACGCTAAAGTTAACATTTGTAGATGCTAAACCTCCGTTACTTAGTACTAGAATCATTGGAGTAGAATTTAAATTCTCACTTTGCTACTTTTTCTTGCTTTTTCTTTCTTTCTTTCCCTTTTTTTTTATATCAAATGAAAAAGGATCATTTGCCAACTATATCAATCATTTTCTTACAAAATCCAATAAAAGATGAAATCTCATTTAATAGGAAAGAAAATTGAGGCATAATTTTCCCTATTTTACAAAACATACTTTCTAAAATACCAATGTCTTAAACACATAATGATTATTTCCTGAGTAAAATGAAAATGGATCTTTCAAATCGACGGTTTTATTTCGATGAAAGTATTGTAACTAAAATTGACATTTGCACCTTTTGAATCAAATTTCAAGAACAAATCAATTTGGGGCAAATGTGCAATTTAGATAATTAATTTTTTTTTTGTTTTGTTTTGTTTTTTTTTGTTTTTTTTTTGTTTTGTTTTTTTTTGAAAATTTTGGCAGTTTCCTATAACCTGATGAAAACTCCCTGCCAACAACCCAATTTTTCAAAACACATTCAACACATATAAGCACATAAAAGCTAAATTTAAACAAATATACATCCCGATGCAAGTAATTTAACCAAAAGTATTTCTAACAGCTTAAACCTATGTCTAAAAATCAGAACACAAGATCAAACATAAAAGAGAAATAAAGCAAGAATGGAATAAACCGCAAATCGTGGTCGACTATCGTCTTCCTCCCCCATCGCCCGTGGCCTCCGACAGTCGCCAGCGGTCAATGCCGAGATGCGTCTATACGGCCTAATCGAGTGCTCAAAGCCCCGACCATGCTTCCATACGCTTCTATCAAATGCCGAACTGTTCCATATGATCCCATCTCTCGGCATCCGGGTTTGAACTCCTCAGAGTGTCTATGATACCGCCACCTGCACTGCATGGCGTGGTGGTGGTGCAAGTAGATGATGAGCTGCCTCTCCTCCCCTCATGTCTCTTCAGAGCTCGAGCCGGCTCCGCCGAGACCGAGGATGTCTAATACATCTATGTGTAGATCCTTCAAAGAATGCGATACTAAGCTCACCACTGCCTCGGGAGAGGTGGGATACCAGTGGAATCACCCCGCCTGCAGGGAGGAGAAGTAAAATAAGTCTGGGAAACCCAAGGGAATGATGTTGACGCCCTTCGCCGCCATCCCAATATGACTACATACAATGTTCTGGGAATCAAGGAATGGTGAGTCTCCGACCGTGGAACATACCATCTAAAAGTATAGATCGCCGTTCAACTCCCTCCGCCGCTTCTTTGGGATGACATTGTGGGTCGGTACAAAATAGCACCTGCAAGTTGAAAAGATCGAGCTTCGCTCGCTCGACCCTCGAACTCCTCAGATGCGACTCCCGGCCGTGACGAAATCCTTCTGTCGCATTGCTGGACCTTCGCCATTGCATCCCGTAGTCTGAGCTATCGGTTCGGTGATCACTAATCAACCCCTTATGTAAGACTCGACCCTCTTCATCAGGTTCTCTTGTCCTCGAGTTCGATAGAACTCGCCAAACTAAGTCGAGAAGATCTGGGCAACGTCATAATCGGGCTCCACCCATAGTGCCGTAAAACGGCAGACTGGCAAGATCCACCTCCCGGAGCTGTGTAGCTCATATACAAAATCGATGTTTCTCGCCGATACCACCTCTCTTTAGAGAACCGTAGGTGTCAAAATCAAGGCGGAGGCTATTTCGCCGCTCTTTCTCAACAATGTCCTCCTGGCCACTCTCCTCACTCTACTGAGGCTGACCATCGCTTTGCTCGCGTTTGAGCATAGTAATTCGGAAAGATAATTTTAGACGACAATTTGAGATTAATTTCAAACAAATTTGACAAAGTATGGTAAATATATAAACAAATTAGAAACTCTTGGAAAATACCCTAAACAAAATTCTAAAAAACCGAATTCAAACAACTTACAAAGTCCTAAAATTCAAAATTCTAAAAGATTTCAATCAAATTTATAAAGTGTAGGAATTTCAAAATTCCTTTGAAATTCAACAAAAGTAAAGAACAAAAGTGCAATAATTCAACAACTTTCCAAAATTTCAAGAAATTTAACAAGACCTATGAAAAATCTCATGAATTTTACACACAAAAAATACCAACAAAAAATCCAAAGTTTTTAAAAAATTCAATAAATTTCACAAAATCATTTAAATTCCTAAAATTCTAAGAACTCAACGAATTCCACATAAAATCCAAAATTCAACAATTCCTATAAATTACAAAGACTCCAACAATTCAATTGATTTGTGACAAAATTCAAAACTCCCAATCTTTCCATAAATTTCCACAAAAATCAACACCACAAATTTTATCAAAATTTCTATAAAAGTACAAAAATCAAAGAATTCAAGATTTCTAGTTTTCACATTAATTCTACAACAGGTAAAAATCCCACAAAATTCCAAAAAGACTAAAAATTTCAACAAGCTCCAAACTTTTCTAAAAAAATAAAATTTCTACAATTTCTACATTTGACCACTCAAACGTGCTCAATTTTAATCAAACAATCATATCAAAGCTGTTAACAACAATACAAATTAAATTTAAATTGACAAAATTACACAATTCAAATAAATAATAAATAAACAAATAAAATAAAATAAATAAAATAGATAAACGCACATCGTGATCTTTAATCACATAAACAAGTCTAATAAACATAAGAAACAAATAATAATGACCATTATAATTAAAAAAGCAGTAAAATTCACGTAAAAGGAGAAAATTCAAATTTTGAATTTTAAAAGAAATAATTTCATAGATTTCTTACCGAATCATGTAGGGAGTGTTTGAGGAGTGAAATGATATAAGAAGCCCCAAAAACAAGCTCAATCGACCCCAATCGACCGGTTTTAGTTTCGAAAACCTACCCTCAACCCGAAGCTTTGATGCTGCTGATGTTTTGTTCGATAAAAGGTTCTAAGAGGCCTAGGGACTGTTTTGTGGAGAATTATGGAAGAAAAAATGGGTTTCTGAGGATTTGGGGTGAGTTATGGGAGGGGAAATGAAAAACCAGTGAAGAAGATGTCGCGTCAGACTTTGAGCTGGGAAATGGAACGCTGACCGAGACGCCGGACTACCCTGTTACAGTCCGCTACCATATGAACACAAAACTTTGTCGATAAAAACGCTGGATGAAGTGCCAAGTGACTCACAGAATCCATAATGCTGCTTCTCTCGTAAATATGAAAATGCAAAGAGTCGCGGAGGAAAACGCTGAACAATCCACGCGAAGACTCGCTACACTCCGTAAGATATGAATTTCAAAGAACGCTGGACTAAACGCTGACTATTCCACGTAACAACCCGCAAGCATTTCGGAGGATATGAATTTGTAAAGAACGCTGAAAGGAACGCTGACTAGTCCACGCAACCTCCCGCCACTTGTCAAAAAATTTTTTTATTTTTTTTTGAAAATTATTATTTTAAAATGCTGGCTATAACGCCTCGGTAGTGTGTAAGAAACCTTGCTTTCCAAAATTTTCCCAAAGAATTTATCCTTCCTTGATTTTTCAAAACATCTATCTTTATTTATTTTTTATATGCATGTTCAAAATGGTCTAGTCATGCATTCTAAACATTTACTCAAAATAAAGTCATTCCTCGATTGGACCGATTAGTCACTTGTCCCTCGCTTATCTGAAAAGAAAAGAAATGGTGAAAAATAATGATAACGCCGCCACCATTCTATCCTTTTATCTCAAGAGTCCAAACATGAGTTCTTAGACGCCGATGAGCTTGCACTGAATTCTTTTGTTTTACCGCAGACTGCTCGCTCGCTTGCTTCAACCCATATCACCCATACCTTCATGGTAATCTAAGAGGATTGTCCTTGATGAAAGTGTCTTTGATGAAAATATGTGCAAAAAATTTGTGCAAAGGAAAAAATTTATTTTGACATTATGACCATAGAATGAATGCTAAACATGACATTTTAAATCAATAAAAGTCAAATGCCGTGAAAATTATTTAAAACAAAAGCGCCGCGACTTGACCCCTTTGATATCATCTCCTTGAATTTACCGACGCAAGTGGAGTGTTTGATATAAGGTAAACCCCGATAAACGAATCACCGCTTCCCTTGTCCCATGAACTTTTCCTTCGCTCAACCGTTGTTTTTCAAAACTTGTCTTTAGTACCTTCTGATTTGTAATCGAAATTGACTGATAAGGTAGTATAATGAAATGGACAGACTTAAACCCCAATTTTGTCAATTTAAACATGTTTGTTAAAATGGTGGCATCAGTGAGACAATCCCTTCTGACAAAAATTCAGAGAGAATGTATTTGCATCATTTGCCTTTTAATTGAGAAAGTTCTTTTCAGAAATTTTTGCAAAAAGGTGGAGGTCTATAACACTAGGCTTTTGCAAGGGGTTTGAGTGCGGTGTAGGGGCAGGTTTAAACTTGAATGCAAAATTTTTTTTTTAGAAAATTTGCCCCAGTTTGGTTCTTTTCTTTTTCTTTTCAAAAATACAAAAATTGCCCCAAGGGGTTTGTGGATTCTCAAAGGGTTTGCTAAATAATTAATTGTTCTTTTATAGGCTCAAACGGGAAAATTGGGGGGTTGAAGTGTTTAACCGAAAAGGAAGAAGGTCGGCTTTTCACACCACCTTTTTGCGACAATTTCTAAAGAAACATTGCTCAATCATATGAAAAATCTTTACACATGTCCAATTGATTGGTTGAGAAAAATCTGTCCATCCATCTCCATGAGAACCAATGCTCCTCCGTGTAGCACCTTTGAATAATGAACGCCCTTGCCAATTGGAGCAAATTTCCTTAGCCTCTTCTTGTATCCAAGGATTTGTTTCAAAACCTTGTCCCCCACTTCAACCCTCAGGTCTAATTTTCTTGTTATAAGCTCGAGCCATCCTCTGGTAACATTGCCCATGACAAATGGCATTCAACCTTCTTTCATCGATCAAAGACGCTTGCTCGTGGACGTTGCTTGGTCCATTCAGCTTCTTCCAACTGAGCTTCCATTAGAATGCACAAAGATGGGATTTCAACTTCAGCAGGTAATACCGCTTCCATCCCATACATGAGAGAGTAAGGTGTTGCCCCAGTAGAAGTTCGGATTGCAGTCCTATATGCCATCAAGGCAAAAGGTAACTTTTCATGCCAATCGCGTGGTTTCTGTCATTTTGCGGATGATCTTCTTCAAATTCTTATTTGCAGTTTCCACGGCTCCATTCATCTGAGGTCTATAAATAGCTAAATTTCGGTGTTTGATTTTGAATTGTTCACACAGACCGTTGACCATGTCGTTGTTGAGGTTCTTGGCATTATCCGTGATCAAAGTTTCTGGCACTCCAAAATGACAGATGATATTATTTTTCATGAAATCTGCTACTACCTTCTTAGTCACATGCTTGTAAGATGTAGCTTCCACCCATTTTGTGAAATATTCAATAGCCACTACAATAAAACTGTGCCCATTCGAAGCAGGAGGATCAATAGCTCCAATTACGTCTATTCCCCACATCGAACATGGCCAAGGAGCAGTGGTACTATGCAGTTCTGTAGGAGGGGCATGTATAACATCACCATGCAATTGGCATTTGACACACTTTCGAACAAAAGTTACACAGTCATGCTTCATAGTAAGCCAAAAATAACCCGTTCTCATGATCTTCTTAGCCAGCAAGTGCCCGTTCATGTGTGGCCCACAAACACCACTATGTACTTCCTTCATCAGGTAATCAGCTTCTTCTTCATCAACACACCTCAAAAGTCCTAGGTTAGATGTTTTCTTGTAAAGCACCTCCCCATTTAAGAAGAACTTTGAAGATATCCGACGTAGAAAACCCTTCGTGGCTGAATCTGCTCCGGTAGGATAAACTCTGGTTTTGATGAATTTCTTGATGTCATGGTACCAATGGTGACCGTCAAGTTCCTCTGACTGTGCAATGTGCAAGCTTCTCTGAGTTGGATCCAGATAGGCTCGATCACTAGTTCATCCGGATGTTGAATCATCAAGACAAAGTAGCTAAGGCCGGGTAAAAGACATTGCGAAAAGGACGGTTCCCAAGCTCCAACTCTAAACCTCTTGATCAAATCGAGTAAGTCAGTAGTGATACGGTATGATCTTCAATCCCGTCACCCATCCGTTGAGAGTTTGATGCACAAGTAAGTCTGAATCACTAAATACTATCAAATCTTTGATGTCCATATCTAATGCCATCTTTAATCCGAACATGCAAGCTTCATATTCAGCCATGTTGTTAGTACAAGGAAATTGTAGTTTAGCTGCGGCAGGATAATGCTTTCCCTCTGGCGACACAAGTACGGCCCCGATTCCGGCCCCGAAAGAATTTGAAGCACCGTCGAAAAATAACCTCCATCATTGATATTGCTCATCCATATCTTCCACAGTACCGATAAACAAGATCTCTTCATCGGGAAAATAGGTGTGCAAGGGCTGGTAGTCATCTTCTATTGGGTTCTCTGCCAAGTGATCAGCTATTGCTTGCCCTTTAATTGCCTTTTGCGTGGTAAAGACAATATCAAATTCAGATAACATCATCTGCCACTTAGCCATACGTCCCGTTGGCATCGGTTTTTCCAACAAATACTTCAGAGGGTCAGAACGGGAGATGAGATAAGTGGTGTGACTGAGCAGGTAATGTCGTAACTTTTGAGCGGCCCATGCTAAAGCACAACAACTCCTCTCGAGAAAAGAGTAGTTAGCTTCATAGGTGGTGAACTTTTACCAAGTAGTAGATGGCTCTCCTTCTTTCCGATTCATCGTGTTGTCCCAAAACACACCCCACGGCTTCATCGAACACGATAAATACATGATCAGCGGCGCCCCGGCAGGGTGGTACTAGGACTGGGGATGAAGCAAATAATTTGATCTTATCAAGGCTTGTTGACAGCTTCATTCCACCATCGGTGCATTTTTCTTTAACAATTTGAACAGGGTTCATAATGTAGATGTTAGTTGTGCTATGAATCTACCAATGAAGTTGATCTTCCTAGGAAGCTTTTCACATCCTTCCGGTTTTCGGTTGGTATATCTCTGGATCGCTTTAATCTTTGCTGGATCTATTTCTATACCTTCTTGCTCGACAATAAATCCTAGCAATTTACCAATGGAGCCCCAAAGGCACACTTTGCGTGATTCAACTTTAAATTGTACTTCCTTAATCGTTCAAACAGCTTTCTCAAATCAATCAAATGATCTTCAACCCTTTTGGACTTGATGATGATGTCATCAACATAAACCTCCATCTCCTTGTGAATCATATCATGGAATAGGGTGGTCATGGTTCCCTGATAGGTAGCTCCTGCATTTTTCAAACCAAAGGGCATGACTCGAAAGTAAAGTCCCCAAGGTGTGATGAAAGCAGCCTTCTCGATCATCCTCGCCATCAAAACTGATGATACCCAAATAAAATGCCTTCAAAGGATTCGCATCTCATGTCCAAGCAGTGTCCAAAAGGATGTGAATGTTCGGTAGGGAAGTCATCTTTGGGGCTAGCTCTATTCAAATCTCTCAATCAACACACACACCCACACATCTCCACTCTTCTTAGAACTGGACAGATTTGAAAGCAATATAGGTAGTGTGATACCATGATAGTCCTAGCATTCAGCTTGCTTAATGATCTGTTTCTTTTATTTTGAGACTCATGTCCGGTTTAAACTTATGGGCTTCTGCTTTTACAAGGTGACATATTTGGATTAGTAGGCGCCTCAGGCACCACAATGTTCAGAGAAATCCCGCATATCATCATAAGACCATGCAAACACATCTTGAAACAAAGTTAAGAACTCAATCATCTCTCTTCTTTGCTCCATGTTCAAGTGAATACTAACTTTGACTTCTTTAACCTCTCTTTTAGTTCCAATATTAATGATTTCTGCTTCCTCTAAGTTCGCCTGGTTTTTCCTCATATTGTTCAAGGGTTTTGAAATAGATTCATACTCATAATCTCCCTCAGACGCTTTCGCTTTGAATTTCGATTCTAAAACTTCATATTCATGAGAGATATCGAGACCGCATCAAAATTCCAAAGTGGTGATATCCAAAAGGTCAAATGATTTTATTTGAGGCCATCTGAAAAGAAATAAAATAAATGTGTGAAAGTAAAATGAGTGGAACATAACTGAAGGACAAAAGAGAAATTCCATTTCATTTAGTAAAGAGCAAGATGACAGATAGTAGCATGGAAGCATAATTAAAGGCATAATTTTAAACAAGCAAAAAGTAAAATAACAAGTGCATTATTTTTGAGGACATGATTGATATTAAAGCATGATTCATTTCTAAGGACAATCCCCTCAGATTTACCGAAACCTCCTCCGAGTAGGCAGACAATCGGCAGCCCAATTTTGCATGGCCTCTTGAGGAATCAAAGCAAACTCCACATTTTGCTAGATCGGTGTCAAGGGTAGCCCCGGACAAACAGCTTGAGATAATCCCGCCTCTATATCCTCGCTGACTTTTCTTCTTCAACATCCGATATGATTACCCTGCACGTAAGGGAATGTGCGCATGTAGGCTATGGATGTAGATGTTGATCTGCTTTCCTTCCTTCTCCGCTTGCTTGTGTGCCTTCATCTCCTTCTTATCCTTGGCGGTTGAATGAAAACCGAGTCCGAAAGTGTTCTTTTACGTTGGCACTTCAACCGGCTCTAGAATTCCTTGCAAATTTTTTCCAAGGTCTTTTCCCATCTCAAATCCTCCTCTGATCATTTCTTTGGCCATCATCACACTAGCTCCAGTCAAAACATGATTGACGAGCGATTTACCATTGGGGGTCCATCCCACAGAAACTATGTTGGCTATATGGTGAGAGGAGACTAAGTTTCTCTTGACGCTTTCATCCTTGGATCCGGGGTTGACAACCATAGTGCAATCATCTTCTCGCAAACACGGTGATCACTGGTCATTCATGGTGAACCTCAAGATTCCATGAAGAGAGGAAGGCACCAACCGGTATGTATCCAAGGTCGCCCCAACAAAATATTGTAGACGCTAGTGAAATCCATTACTTGACAAGCCACTTGAAATTGGTGGTCCTATCTCCAAAACCAGTCCACCTCTCCCATAGACTCCCCTCCTTGCACCATCAAGCCTCTTACAATAGTAGGACTGGACGTAACTTGGTGTCCGACAACCCTAGTTTTACAAGCTTGTTCCATGGGCAAATGTTCAAGCCGATCCATTGTCTACTAGTACCCTTGGCAAGAACCTTCCATTGCAAGCATGATATGTATAAAAGCCTTGTTATGCCCTATCCCTTCTAAGATCCTCGCCAAAGAAGTAGATGTGATTAGTCCAAAGACGCTTTCAATGACATGTGAGAATTTCTCCATGTGGAGATCCTTAAGCACTTGAGCCTCATTCAAAATCTTAAGGAGCGCTTCCCTATGAAGTTCAGATGTCAAAAGCAGATTTAAGATGGAAATCGGTGCGGGCATCTTATCCAATTGCTCCACAATCTTGTACTCACTTCGTTTCAACATTTTTAGAAAATTCAAGGTCTCGGTATCGGCCACAGGTTGCTTAGGCGGTGTGGGACTCTCTCAACTAACTTCTGGATTAGTAAGGACTCTTCCAGACCTTGTGATGGCGGTCACCCTTTCCTCCATGTCCTTGTCTCCAAAATGCAGGGATGGTTCATCGTAGTTCCATGGCACTTCTTGCAAATTGTTGATGCATTTGTTCGTGGTACTCTATGGCTGGCTCACAATTCTAGAATGAATGGTTTGTCAGCACTGAATGCTTCAGGGGGGTCCACCTCTATCACGAAAGGTTCTTCTCTTCTTACAGACGGTTGATTAAACTTTCCTTCAAAGATATCTTTCATATTCGTAGCCAAGAACTCCTTAGTAGATAGAAGTTTCCTTTCTCTCAAATGATCCACCCCCATTACCTCACTTTCCTCTTTAATGAACTGAGTAGGGTCAACAAACTCTTCATCCACGCTAATCACTCTAACGGTGTTTTTATGCTCCGGGAGAGGGTTTTTATTGACGTTCGGCCCTTGCTCATTCCTTCTTCTCAGAACTATGTCCCCAACATCCACCATGTATTGAATTTTATGCTTCAAGGCCCAACAATTAATCGTTGAATATCCCGGCTTCCCGTAATGGTAAGTGCAGACAAGATGGGGTCGCACCTGTGAGGGAGTCCCTGGGATATAATTTGGGAGGGACAGTGCCGATTTTTCCAGCGGCCTTCAACTGCTCATACAGCTGGTCAATGGGGCGGCCCAGATCGGTGAAAGTTTAAAAGGTTTTCTGATTTTGCATTTCATTATGCTGAAAAGAATTTTGGACAGGATTTTGTAGGGCAAGTCTAAGAGCATAGTTCTGACGGGGGTGGGAGATAGGTTGGGAAGTTGAAAACAAAGGTGGGGAATTCAAATGAATAGGTCGGGGGTGGGGCATTTGAGTGGCAGTGTGATAAACAGGTTGATGGTAGGGATAAGAGGAGTATGAGCTTGACCTGGTTGGGTTACTCCGGACTCTGGGCTTGAAAGGTGGGCTCTGATCCCACACAAAAGCAGCTTCCCCTTCTTTCTTTTTAAACGGGAGTTTCCTCCCACCGCCATTCTGCCCTTGCAATGCTTCCAATTGCTGTTTCAGGGCGGTCACATTGACAATTTTTCCAGCTTTAATAAATTCATCGTACTCCTCCAACTTGTTGACAATTGTAGCAAAAGAACTCCCAGTCATTTGGAAAATCTCCTCAAAATAAGGCGGATCATGAGCCTTAATGAAAGTAATGCATAATCTCCTCTTCCTCATGGAGGCTCAACTTTAGCGCCAACTTTCTCCACCGCAGCATATGACTTGTTATCTTCGAGGGCTTCTCTTGGTCCCCTCTGGTTTTGGTCGGTGCTAGTTCACAATTGTATTCATACTGCTTCACAAAAGCAGTCGACAAATCCAACCAAGAATTAATTTCACTCGACTTCAGGTTCGAATACCAATCCAAAGCATCCCCCTCTAAACTCTCGAGGGACGACATGGGTAAGTTCTCATCATCTATTGGTTTACCAAGTTTGTTGGCAAACATCTTAAGGCGTCTTGGGGTTACCGGTTCCATACTTGCTGAACTTGGGGTCTTGAAACCCACGGCAGCTGTATGCCGTGAAACAAAGGTCGCCATAGTCCAAACCACCATGTCGGTTTAGTCCCTGATTTTTCCTTATGAACTCATCGGATTTATCCAGCCTTTTCTGCAAATCTTTGTCAACCTGCAATAAGGTCATCCACACGGGTTTTCCTGGGAAGTCGATCCCACACAAAAGGTTCAAGCAGTATGGTATTGAGGCTCCTGAGGGTGAGTAGGCATGTTTAGAGTGATCCGAGGTTGAGTATGAGGGTTTGTCTTTTGGTTGGGCTTAGTAGGATGTAATTAGATGGGAATGTGGAAGATTGGTGTTGTGATGAGAAAAGGTAACATCGATAGGTTAGAAGTAGGTGGGACAAAAGTAGTTTGAATATTGGTTAGAAGGGGAGTTGACTATTCCACAAGGTTGCTAACAACGGGTCCATGTTCATTCGAGACACCTCCTCTATTGTTATTTGCCACCAACCGATCAATTATAATGCCTTTCAGCGACCATCTCTGCTCATCTCATTAAACCTTCCCAAGACTTCACTTAACGAAGCTCCCAAGGCAGCAAAGTCGGTGAAGTGACCAAAGCATTCCCTATCTCGAGCCTCCGTGCGTAACTCATGCTTACTGGCTGCTTTGAGCTTTTGCTTTAGATCGGTAACGATGAGGCTTCTGCGTGAAACTATTTTTAAAAGTACCTGAGTGGGAAAAGAAACACACTTTAGAAGCTTATTTCCAAAGGGGAGCTGCAGAGCTTTATTGAAAAGAAGAAAAAAAAAGAAAAAGAACAAAGTTAGTGATTGCTTATATAATTCGGACGCATGTCCTAGAGGGGAGCCCCTTTTGTGCCAAGGGTAGGCCTAGCATGATGCAATACTTTCAAGGTGGGGCCCGTTCATCAAACTTGAAGTTGGACACTTATGAAAATGATGAAAAAGTTCTTCATTAGCAAATTCTAAAACATCATAGTCTACATCATCTCTTGAAGGCGTTTTTGTACAAAACCATTGAATTTTTTCAGCCTATCTATTACAGCATCTTTTGGTTCTTTAGAGTAGGGATTCCTCATGCTCGGCTTTTGGTCATGTAGTTCGCACATTTCCGCTTCAAGTCTTGGTTCTTTTCTTGCATCTCCTCATACATCTTTTTTGTTCTTGTTCCCAAATCCTTGTTTGTTTGCGGATTGCTTCAATTGTAATGCTTCTCTATCTTTTGCCTCAATGATTGCCATTAGTCTCTTGACTTCATCAGTCTGCGCCTCTTGCAGCTGTCTTCCATCACGACTTCTAAGCCGCCTTCATAATCGAGGTGTGACCAGAGCCAACCTGCTTTATGTGGAATGTAAATAATATCCTTGTCCTTTGACAACGTTCCCCATGCTTGCGTGATCGGTATCTTCATTGAAATTTCAGCTGGGCAGACTCCCTTGTCAAAAATGATGGTGAAATTGGTCAAATCGGGTAGAGGCGGTAGTCCTTGAACGCGTCCCAACTGTCTCAGAAATCTCTTTAGAGTGTAGCTCATAATGCCTTGAGTTTCTAGCAACGGTATAAAATCGGAGGATTTGGTGCGAAGAGTCGGATCGAGGCAGTCCGTTCAATCTAATACCCATCTAATCTTGTGATCTGGTAGTGTATTCAAAAAGTCCACCCATTCGGAAGCATTCCTTGGTAGGTTATTCCTATCCACCCTCTTGTAATGAGTAATCAGCCAATTGTATCCCACTAGAGGCACACTATCAGGAGCGGGCAGTTGTCTTTTGAAATGCTCCATAGCCTACATGTGCAAAATTCGGTTCGATTCATGAAAGAATTTCACCCCCTTTTGGTAATTTGTACAAGCTACGAAGATGTCTGCTATCACGGTCGGTACTATAGAGTCTCGTCGATTTCCAATCCCATAGAACAGGTCATTCATAAGTTTGGTGATCTTAAAACCAATTTTTCCGTCTCTTCTTGGAAATAAATAGATTCCCGCCATGACAAATCCATATACCCATGGTCTTTTGTGCTCCCAGACAGCTTTGGAATTGAACGAAAAATCTTTGGCATATTTGTCGAATCCATCTCTTATAGCAAACCTATCAAACAAAAACCTTACATCTATACTCTGATCTGACCCTAGTACCACAGACTCCTTTAATCCAGTGAAGCGACAGAATTCAGCCTTTCCAGAAGTCAAGGGAAATATCACTGCAGTACCTTCTACTGATAAGTTAAGAAGACCAGATACCTCCTCGATTGTCATAGCAAATTCCTTATTTCCTATCCTAAATGCTGAACAACTAGGGTCCCATAGTTGGATTAGAGCCTCTACCAAATACCCATCAGATTCTATGTCCTTGAAATCCCCAATTGGTCCGAGGTATGTTGCTACTTGGTTGATCTCGCTTGGTGAGAGAAGTCCGGGCCATAACTGAATTTCTGCTGGAACTGCTAACAGTTGTTTGATATGTCTGGGTCTATTCATCTGAATCACGTCAACTGGGTCAAATACCTTACCTACAGGCCCCACCTATCCAGTTTTACTGAAATTTAAATATGAATCTCCTATAAAGGGTTGTGTACCCAGGAGAAGTGAGGTGGGCGTAGTCCTATAATGGGATTCCTTAAGTGGCGTTCCCTCTATGGCTTATGCATGATGCCATTTTGTTAAAGTAAGTAAGGGTGCAAAATGAAACATGGCCTATAGGAGCCCCATTTGAATGCCAGGGTAAGCCTAAAAGTGATATGCAATTACAACTTAAATGCAATAGATATAAATTCAAACGTGTAATAGCCTATCTAGAAGGATGGCTTGTCTTAAAAGAGTGTCAAGACTCTTATTTTCTAGAGTTTGTGAAATGCAAGAAAAGGGAAAACAACAAAATGTTAGTTTAATCGACAGATATCACATAACACATTGGAGCAACAAATTGCACAAAAATAAAGAGGGGTGGAATCCCTCCTCTCGTGTCTAGTGATCCTTAATAGGGTAAGGTAGACTCTCCCCTAGGCAATTCTAACATGGATGCATGAGGTTGAGCTTACTAATGCATCTAGACTCGATAAAGGTTACAGGCTCCCAAACCTTCAGACCAAAAGGCAAAAGGTCATCAATCCGAATGCCTCAAGTCGGTGGTTCGAGTGATCCCCTGGACATTGCTACGTGCACGTCGTGCCACGGCCACATGTCCAAGTGGATCAATCCTAATCCTAATAGGGAAAAGTGGAATGATAAGCCACTAAAGTAAAAAAAGTAGTGTCAAAGTAAAATACATATGCACGTATGAAAGTGATTCCCTTTGAGAGGAGGGATTCAAATACCAAACATTCTCAAGGCTCTAGGGTAGATGCACACCCACCCCAAATGCAAGGCACGGTACAAGTAAATATCAATACAAATAAATAAACAATAATTCATTCATCATGTACGCGATGTGTAAGGAGCGATTGCACGGGCATAAAATCCTAAAAAAAAAAAGAAAAGGAAAAGAAAAAGAAATGCAATCTAAAACATCCAAATGTGATATATAAGAAAGTTAGAAAAACGAAATAGTCAACTAAATGAAGTACTCGGACCCTCTTAGGAAAATCCCCAGTGGAGTCACCAAACCCCATTTTTATGAAAGAGGGAGGGGGGAAGAAACCACCCTCGTCGTTTTGGGTTTTTAGTTGAAAAAGGTTTTTAGTTAAAAATCGATTTTTGAAAAAGAAATGGGTCATGGGACTACGAAAATGCGACGATTTGGACCCAAAAACAAAAGTCTAGAAAAGGGTTTTTAGAAAAAATTTGGAGTCGCCACTTGGTATGGAACTTAGGTGTACCAAGTCACCAAAAAATTTTAATTAATGAAAATAAACTAAGAAAACCCTTTTTTAGACGACTCCAGGTCTTTGAAAAACTAGAGAAAAAGGTTCGGGGTCACGGTTGAAAGAAGGGAAGGCAAAGATTCGATGTTACTCGTCTCTAAGGCACTCTTCTAATCTAGCCAAAGCTAGTTGCGTGATTTAGTTAAAAATTTCCTAATTCTAACTTTAAAATTTATCACATTTGGATGTTATCTATATGGATGCAAAAACCTAAATCTAATGTTGGATCGAAAGGGGCAAAATGTCTCCCTGAGGTTTGATTGGAATTGATCACATTAGTTGTGTCATCCAAGTTTGATCCCTCGAGGAGGTCACGAAAAATGCAAATGATGAAACTCGAAAAAGACGGGAGAACTAGGATTTTCAATAGAAGTGCAATTTTTATAAAATCTCAAGGGAAAAGAAATTGGATTTTTGAAAAGATCAATTTTAAGTGGAAAGAGGAACTTGAATTTTCAAAAGATGCAATTTTTAAGAAAAAAATGGATTTTTGACTTTGAATTGCTAAACATGAAGAAAGAAACTTGATTTTTTAAAGAATGATTTTGATAGAATTTAAAATAATGCACATGTATGTCCTAAAGAGGGATAATGCAACATAATGGGTGCGGGGGACTAAGTTCGTGACTTTAAATCTTCCTTTTCATAGAAGGAAATAAAAGCGTGCTAAGGCTAGAAAACCATACTCGCTCTTTTCCCTAATTCAAAGGGTAATGCCTTAAATGCACTAATCTATTTTTGACGAAAAAGAAAACTAAATGAGATGTTTCGCATACGGGATGGGAGAATAATAGCATGCAAAAATGGAAAAGAAACTCTAAAAGTGAAAAATGTGTGAAATTTGTATCTAATGCATGAACGGCATTAAGGGTCTAGCATTGGACTAGCCCTCGTCTAAAAGTTCTCACTAACATTGGATTAGTGAGAAATCGAAAGGAAAAGTCACAACTAGCGTTGGACTAGTGTGGTGACGTCAATACATTTACACAATAAACATGTAGACATGGTAATAAAGCAAGTAAACACATAAAACACATAAACACATAACACATAGGCATAATATCTAGATGCAAGACCCTAGGAAAGCAAGTAAACACATAAACATGAAAGCATGCAAAATAAGCGTATAAAACCTAATTATTACATTGGGGGAACCTAAATACATTCTAAGGGGAAAAAAATCGGAACAATAATCTAACTATTACATTTTCTAAAATAAATACACTTTTTGCCAATTTAAACCTATCTATTACAACTTGGCATCCAAGGCCTCCCAATGATTTACCCAAAAATTAAATGACATAAATAAAGACTAGGCATGAATAAAAAGCAAAGGAAAATTTAATTTAAAACATGTAAGATCATGCAAAAACACATAAGAGCACATAATAGGAGAAAGATGTTACCATCCCTTGATGTGATGTCTTAATTGAATCCTTAAATAATGAGAATGATTATCTAAGACTCAATGTCAACAAAAGGGATCAAGGTACCAATTTAAAGGAAAAATCAATGAAAAATTCAAAGAGAAGGTATCCAAACAGATTCTGCAAGTAATATGGACAAGACTAAGAAATACGAATAATAGAGTAAGATTCTGGAACAAAAGAGCAGAAATAGCAACAAAGCGAGAGAAGAAGAAACGGCAACACAGTCAGCGTTACATGCAAAATGTAAGTCAGGGGAAACAGACGGAAAGCATGATCAAGCCGCGTCGCGTCTCCCCATCTTCAAAATACTAGGAAGATTGATTCCGCTTTTGCAATAACATAAACAAAATCCTCGAGCAAGGGGATCTATTTAAAGCATTAAACATCATCATTCAGATCATGTCAAAACAAGCTAAAACCGAAGAAGGCCAAATCTTAAGCATCAACATCATCAAATAGACAAAAAGGGGGAAGGGAGAAGCGAGGGAGGTTATGCGGCCGCTGCGAATCAACCCGCTTTCACATCTTCAAATATTCAAGAAGAAACGCGGATCGTTACGCGAACAAACCCGCGCAAGGACTCCGCGTTTCTTCACATCTTTAAACATTCAAGAGGAAACGCGGAGCGTTACGCGGAGTAATCCGCGCAAGTGGCCCGCGTTTCTTGACTTCTTCAAAACGTGAAGAACATTTTTCCAAAAATTTTTCAGAAAACCCAACAGAATCATCACAGAAGCATCAAACGTCTGATTTTAAACGTAAAAATAAATCTATTAGCCTTACCAAGGATATCTAAACGTAACATACTCATATAACAACAAATAAACATCATCAACTATTATAAAACATCAAAAAACATAGTCAAGACCTTGGTTCCACCAAAAGGTTACATTTTCAGCAAGATTCACGTTCAAAAAAAATAGGAATGAGAAAGAGAATCACCTGAGCCTCTTGATCTCAAAACAAAAGGAGGAAGTTCCGGATTTGAAGATGGTTTCCTTCTCTTCCCAAAGCAAAACCCTAGAATCCTTTTCTTTCTTTTTTTTTTCTTTTCCTCTCGTTTTTCTGTCTTTTCTTTTCTCTCTCAGCCTTCCTCTTCTCTCTTTCTCTCTCAGCTTCCAACCCTTTTTTAGAAAACCCTCTCATAAGCTATTTATAGCCACAAAAACCTAGCATGAAGGGTTTGAATAGTTTGGGGTTTTCTTGGGTTAATCTTGATTATTGGATGCGTTTTATTTGTCTTAAGGATCAAGGGTGATTTGGGCATTAATTAAAATGATTACTTGATGCCAAAGACACAAAAAATACAGCTGGAAATGAGGAAGGAAAGGCTGGAAAAAAATGCTAATTTTTCATTTCATCGTTAGTTACGCGGACGGATCCGCATAACTGGTCCTCGTTTTTGACTTTTTTTTTTTTTGAAAAACCTACAAAAATAAGAAAAATGTGTTAGAATATTCAAAAATAAATAACTAAATATTAATAGATAAAAACATAAGAAAACAATTGAAATAGTCAAAATTTGGTGTCTACAATGTCTACGTTTTTGTCTAGAGTTTCTTCGAAATTCAGACAAAGAGGGGCAAGCTGTAGACACCAAATTTTGACTATTTCAATTGTTTTCTTATGTTTTTATCTATTAATTTTAGTTATTTATTTTGAATATTCTAACGATTTTTCTTATTTTGTAGGTTTTCTTAAAAAAAAGAAGAAGAAGAAGAAGTCAAAACGCGGACCAGTTACGCCGGATCGATCCGTAACTAGTCTGCTCGAAGTGAAAAAATTACGATTTTTTTCCAGCCATTTCCTTTCTCATTTCCAATTGTATTTTTTGTGTCTTTGGCATCAAGTAATCGATTTAGTTAATGCCCAAATCACCTTTGATCCTTAAGACACAAATAAAACGCATCCAATGATCAAAATTAATCCAAGAAAACCCTCAAACTATCTAAGCCTTTGGTTGTAGGTTTTAATGCCTATAAATCACCCATGTTAGGGTTTTCTGAAAAAAAAAAAAAAAGAGAAGAGGGAGGCTGAGAGTGAGCAAAAAGGGAGAAGAAAGAAATTAGGAAGAAAACAAAAAACGATTGAGAATCAAAGAAAAAAAGAAAAGAGAGAAAAGATAAAAACTAGGGTTTCTTTTTTTTTTTAGAGAAGATTTCTTGAACTTTGGTGATTCCTTTTCGTTCTTTTCAAGCCTCAGAATCGTAGTCTTCCTTTACTCTATCTATTATTTTTGGTCGAAAATTGCTAAAATCAGACCTTTTGGTGGAACCAAGGTCTTAAAAGTGTTTTTTTTAAGTTTTATGACATTTGATGATGATTATTGGTTGTTATATGAGCATGTTGTGTTTATAAATCTTTGGTAAGGCTCATAGTCTTGTTCTGATGTTTAAAATCAGACGTTTGATGCTTCTGTGTTGATTTTGTTGTGATTTCTGAAAAATTTCTGGAAAAATGTTCTTCACGTTTTGAAGATGTGAAGAAACGCGGGCTACTTGTGAGGGTTACTTCGCGTAACAATCCGCGTTTCCTCTTGAATGTTTGAAGATGTGAAGAAACGCGGACTTCTTGCGCAGCTTAGTTCGCGTAACGCTCCACGTTTCTGCTTGAATATTTGAAGATGTGAAGAAACGCTGGGGCAGCCGTAACTTCTCGCTTTCTAACCCGAGCTTCTTCCCTTTCCCCTTTTTTGTTTATTTGATGATGTTGACACTTAAGATTTGACCTTTTTCGGTTTTAGCTTGTTTTAACATGATCTGAATGATGATGTTTAATGCTTTAAATAGATCCCCTTGCCTCTGAAGATTTTGTTTGTGTTATTATCTGAAAAACTGGAAGCAATCTTCCTGATATTTTGAAGATGGGAAGAGACGTGGACCGTTACGCGGCTGAGTCCGCGTTTCCTGTCCGCGTTTCCCCTCTGAACTTTACATTTTGCATGTAACGCGGACTTAGTTGCACGGATCTGTCCGCGTTTCTACTCCACGTAACCTCTTGGTTCCTCAGTTTTGTTGCTATTTCCTGCTCTTTTGTTCCAAAATCTTACTCTATTATTCGTATTTCCTAGTCTTGTCCATGTTGCTTGCAGAATTTGTTTTGATACCTTTTCTTTGAATTTTTGATTGATTTTTCCTTTAAATTGGTACCTTGATCCCTTTTGTTGACATTGAATCTTAGATATCCATTCCCATCATTTAAGGATTCAATTAAGGCATCACATCAAGGGATGATAACTTCTTTCTCCTATTATGTGCTCTTATGTGTTTTTGCATGATCTTGCATCTTTTAAATTAAGTTTTCCTTTACTTTTATTCATGCCTAGTCTTTATTTATGTCATTTAATGTTTGGGTAAATCATTTGGAGGCCTTGGATGCCAAGTTGTAATAGACAGATTTAATTTTGTAAAAAGTGTATTTATTCTAGAAAATGTAATAGTTAGATTATTATTCCAAATTTTTTCCCCTTAGAATGTATTTAGGTTCCCCCAATGTAATAATTAGATTTTATATGATTATTTTGCATGCTTGCATGTTTATGTGTTTACTTGCTTTCCTAGGGTCTTGCATCTAGATATTATGCCTATGTGTCATGTGCTTATGTGTTTTATGTGTTTACTTGCTTTATTATCATGTCTACATGTTTATTGTGTAAATGCATTGACGTCACCACACTAATCCAACGATAGTTGTGGCCTTTCCTTTCGATTTCTCACTAATCCAATGTTAGTGAGAACTTTTAGACGAGGGTTAGTCCAATGCTAGACCCTTAATGCCGTTCATGTATTAGATACAAATTTCACACACTTTTCACTTTTAGAGTTTCTTTTCCATTTTTGCATGTTACTATTCTCCCATCCCGTATGCGTAATATGTCATTTAGTTTTCTTTTTCGTTAAAAATAGATTAACTTTTTTTAGGGCATTACCCTTTGAATTAGGGAAAAGAGCGAGTATGGCTTCTTAGCTTTAGCACGCTTTTATTTCCTTCTATGAAAAGGAAGATTTGAAGTCACGAATTTAGTCCCCCGCATCCATTATGTTGCATTATCTCTCTTTAGGACATACATGTGCATTATTTTAAATTCTATCAAAATCATTTTTTTTAAAAAAAAAGTCAATTTTCTTCTTCATGTTTAGCAATTCAAAGTCAAAATCCGTTTTCCTTAAAATTTCATCTTTTGAAAATCCAAGTTCCTCTTTGCACTTAAAATTCATCTTTTCAAAATTCCAATTCCTTTTCCCTTGAGATTTTATAAAATTGCATTTCTTTTGGAAACCCTAGTTTCCTGTTTGTTTCGAGTCTCATCATTTGCATTTTTCGTGACCTCCTCGAGGAATCAAATTTGGATGACACAACTAATGTGATCAATTCCAATCAAATCTCAAGGAGACATTTTGCCCCTCTCGATCCAATATTAGGTTTAAGTTTTGCATCCATATAGATAACATCCAAATGTGATAAATTTTAAAGTTAGAATTTGGAAATTTTTAACTAAATCTTGCAACTAGCTTTGGCTAGGTTAGAAGGGTGCCTTAGAGACGAGTAACATCGAATCTTTGCCTTCCCTTCTTTCAACTGTGACTTCCGAACCTTTTTCTCTAGTTTTTCAAAGACCTGGAGTCATCTAAAAAAGGGTTTTCTTACTTTATTTTCATTAATTAAAAAATTAAAATTTTTGGGTGACTTGGTACACCTAAACTCCATACCAAGTGGCGACTCCAAACTTTTCTAAAAACCCTTTTCTAGACTTTTGTTTTTGGGTTCAAATCGTCGCATTTTGTAGTCCCATGACCCATTTCTTTTTTCAAAAATCAAAAAATCAATTTTTTAACTAAAAAACCTTTTTCCAACTAAAAACCCGAAACGACGAGGGTTTCATTCCTTCCTTTCCAAAAAATGGGGCGCGACAAATAATAGCTATCTCTTACATTTCTTTCTAATCTATTAAACTCTCAAATACTTAACAACTCTAATTCTCAGCCAATCATCAAGTGATAAAATCACCTTATATTTAACACACAATCTAATCTCACAGTCTGGCATCCTAAGAAAATAAAACCAATGTTCTTCACTAAGGGTTTCCTTCCAAGGGTGATTTGTAACTTCATGGAGGAAAAATCAACTTTGTCTCTTTTTCTCTCAAGTTTTGGACAAGAAAATGAAGCCAAGCAAGTGGAGTTTCTTTCCCCTTTTTCCTCTCAAAATTTCGTCCAAGAAAATGAATAGTGATGGAAGGTTTGGAAGCTTGGCTATTTATGTTATTTAGTCAAAACTTTAGCTATTAGCTTGATGACAAATGTCAAGCTTTCATTATTTCCTTCTAAAATATCTTTGAAACTTTGCCAATAAACCCTTCTTTTACATCCAAATATAGTTTACATTCTCAAATAAACTTAACTAGATCAATTGAACGCTTGTAAATGTTCATAAAATAATTGAATGGAAACAAGAAGATATGAAATTATATACATATATAAGTTATTTTCCAATCACTAAGAAATAAATTTCATTCAAAGTAGAATCTTTCAAAATACATTTCAAAAACACTTCTGACTTTCGAGGCATTACAATCTCTTCCCTTAAAGGGTATCGTCCTCGACTTTCCAATTCATACTAATCTAGGTCAAGACTATCCTCAAAAGTCAATCAAACACTATGAGTCACTCTTATGCCTCGATCACAGTAGCGTCAAACTCTCGATCAAATCAATTCATATAAGAAACTCTCAAGCAGCCACACTTACCATCCATTAAGCACTAGAAACACTTTAGCCCTATTTTCCACAGGTCAGTATCCTAAACTCTTAGAGTAGGATACACTACAGAGATCTGAAACCTAAACTCTGATACCACCTGTGACAGCCCCACCTTCCATGTAGGCGAACCAAAGGGTTCGGCGGGCCTCCTGCTCAGGTCTCGCCAGGACTCACTCATACAAACGAATACTAATTCTTCAAAGAAACAATTTAAGTACCAATCCCAAACTTACAATCAACTCATAGTCAAACTACTTCAATCTCACAAACCCAAAATTTCAATAACAATTTAAACCAAACGATACTCACAAATTCATTACTCAAACCTTACAATCCCAAAATACATAAAGTACTTAATCTTACATTCAAAGTTTCACAATACAATACCTAAACCCAAAGTTTGAATTTCTCAAGCCATATACAAACATAAACCCTAGTTCTAAGGGTTGGCGCCTTCGTTTGGGTTCTCAGTCCCTGTTAAGGAAAACAATTTTGAAAGAATGAGCTAGAAGCCCAGTGAGCTCTAAAAAGGCATGCAAAGCACATAACACATTTGAGATTCTCACTCCAAATTTATATATTTAGAAATAAGCAAATAAGAAAAACAATTAACAACACAAAAGTAGGATACGGGTAGCCCTCAGGGGCTAAGGTCCTCGAAGCTGGAGCACGTTCATGGACTGGTGCACAAATCCAATAGTTGACACTCCGTCAACTTTCACATACAAATCCAAGTAGACAATCACTTACTCATTTCTCCACCAAAACCCCAGTACGGGCCCGCCCACCTCACATAAACTTATATATTTGTGTATTGCTCTTCAACAGGGATAAGGTCATATGCAAATTCTAGAGCACACAACTTATCTCATAGCCCGAGCTTGTTAAATCTCCTCGACCTGGGATTTCCCAACAACTCGAGTCGATAACTTACCAAGGGGATTTAAGTATTCTCAAAACTAATAAATACAAAACACATCACATCACATCATATACTCAAAACAGAATTCACATCATATCAAAAGTCAAGAGATTCAAAACCTACTTGAAATGCCACCACAACACTTTTACAAAGTTTACCATTCAAATAGGAGTAAGTCCGATAAAGAACACACTGCTCTATTTGATGGGTCAAAAATCAAATTTTCACATCAAATCACTTAATCAATCATATTCCAAATCAAATTCACATAATCAAGTAACATGCATAGAAACTCACCAAAGTAGCAAGGTTCGGTTACCAGGTTGGGATCTGGTTCAAATCCTTCCCCACTTTCTATAATCAAGTAAAAGAAAGAAATAAGTTTCGCCTCACAAATAGCGAAACTAACTCAAATAAGTTATTTGTTTGTTTTATCAAAATTCTTCACAAGAAGTCCTCTAACTTTGCTCGAATGAAAAGTAGTCATTCGAGTCGAAAATCATCTTAAAAGATTCCATTTTCAAATTGATATCTCAACTAACCAAAATACTCTATCAATGTACTCCATTTTCACAACTTCTAATTTTCTTAGTACAAAGACATAATGTGAGGTATTTCACTTCGAAAATCAGTCATTCGATTTTAAACTCAACACTAAGCTTTTAATCAAAGTTTTAACACAAACTTAGAACAATTCGCACCAAGTCTTTATGCACAACATTCATGAAAAGTAGCTAAAACATTTCAAAACCATGAAATCTGTCCAAGTAACACTTTTGTCCAAAAATTAGTGAAAAACTTAACTTTTTACCATTAAAGTTCAAGATTTTAACTCTATATAAACAAATACTCATAAAAGAACATAATACATATTTACTTAGACAAAATCTAGCCACGAATCATTATAAAGTTTCGAAATCAGACGTCAAAATTTCCGAGCATAGGTTCAGCCAGCCATCAACACTTTCCTTCAAAATTTTCAACAATAAATGCTACTTTCTAACCATAAAATGTACTCATCTCATAGACAACAACCACTACCACAATTAGGTCCTCAAGTCCGCTACCTAAGTTGGGAATTCAAGAGCCCAACTCAAATGTTTCATACATAAGCATTCTTAGCAAAATAAACCATAGATCTAACAAATCTATCACTAATAAGGTTAAAGCTAAGAGTTTTAAGGGTTATACCTCAAGATCTATTCAGATCTAACAAAATCAAGGAAGATATAGTGAGCTTGTGACTACCCCACCTCCCCCTAAGGCAAACCAAAAGGTCCAGCGGACCGCCTGCCCAACTCTCGCCGGGACTCACTACAAATCCTCAATCATATTACAGACCTCAAGTAATTACAATGCAAGATCTTCAAATAATAATTACATTTTCAACTAGTCCAAATACACCAAATGTCCAATAAGCCAATATTACAAATAGTATAAGAGATAATCCGACTAGTCAAGCTAAGAAAGATCACTACACTGCTTTCCTTCATCTCGAGCCCTGTGAGGGAGGAAAATAAAATATTTTGGGGTGAGTTGGAAACTCAGTGAATGTTCAGTAAAAACAAGAAAATTCACGTTTTATCAAATTCATGGACATTTGAATTAAATACCTTTTGTAAAACATTTGAGTCTTTTAAAAGAATATGCGTAAGTCGAGAACATGGTTACACATTCCCATTGAAAGTATCTAAGAATCTTTTCATTTTAAAAGATACAGGAAACAATAATTCCTTAAACAATCATTCCATAATCACTTAATTTAACAATCAATAATGCAGTAAACAATAATTCAATAAACATTTAATTCAAATATTAAAGGATACGAGTGCTCACTTGGAGCCATTTCCACCTTATAACTTTTAATAAACAATCCCCTACATTTTTCCACCTTATAACCTCCAAACTCCCACCTTATGACCTCCAAAACGATAAACAATCCCCTATCTTGATCTCACCTTATGTCCTCCAAAACAATAAACAATCCCCTCATTTAACATTGAACATTGGATATAGTACTCAAGGCCTTTCAGCGAAGAGTTTTGAGCTTTGCACTTAATATTGGTAAGTCATTACTCAGGGCTGTCCATCTGATCCAATCTCACGATGGTGGATCTAGAATAAGCTTTTGGCCTACCTGACCTCACGATGGCGGATCAAGTATAGGGTTTCAGCGAAGAGTGAGCTTAGTTTAGCCGATGCGATAAAGTACACATCGGCCTACAAACATGCACATTTAACAAGCAATCATGCCCAGGAAACTTTCTGAGTCAAACAAGTCACATAGTTGAACATGTTTTCACTTAGAAATCATTTCGTAAAACTCATTTCATTTAGAATCATCTCAATAGTTAATCAGATGAAATCATGTTTTGAAATGATTCTAGTTATGAACATGAGTTTGGGAATGATTTTATTTGTAAACATGAGTTTGAAAAACGAGTTTAGAACTCAAGTTTGGTAAGTTTAGAAATCAAAACTAAAAATCAAATTTGATAATGATCCGGATTTTAAAATGAAGTTTGGCAATCATTCTTAGAAATCAGGTCATGAAAATCATTTCATTTGTAAACATTAATCAAATATTTCATTTGAAAATCAAGTTTAAATCACTCACAACATTCACAAATCATTTCACTCAAAAACAATGGAAACCATCTCTTATAGGAACAGGAATAAACCTTTTCAATTGTAAAGAGATTGGAGCACTCACTAACAGTTTATATCACATTTATTTAGATAACATCCCAAGCAACAAATCACACTTCGATTAATCCACTTAAATGCACTTATAAATTATTTCAAAAGTAAATCAAATTGTTATACTTGTAAACCAATGCAAGTCAATAGTAAATTAGTAGTAAAACAATTCACAAGTGATTTCCTTGAAACAGTAGTAACACAAAAGTGTCATAGGGGAACATTCCTTTAAAACAAGTTAGAACAAAACAGTAGTAAAATTGTCAATTGAAAAGGGTTTGGAGCACTCATCAATTTAAATAAAACAAATTTTGGTATTCACTTCGGAATTCCTTCCGTTTCCACCGTCAACGCCTAATTGTAAAAAAGTAAGAGACATTTAGGTTTAACTAGCTCAAATGTAGAAGAATCATTCAAACGTATATGAATCAAAAATGCACGTGTTAAACGTGTCTAATAGCAAACAATAAAGGACACTTTGGTTTAACAGCTTTGACACCCCTCGGCGTTTTGATCGCAACTGGTGCTACGCTTATCAGATTGAGATAAATTTTATGGCATTTCGAAGCTAAGATAGAGATCTACAACTTTCATGAAGAGGTCGAATCTCAAATTGCACTTAATTAGGGTTGAAATGGCCAAACTCAGAGACATCAGAAACCTGTCGGGCTAGGAACAGGTTGACCGAACAGTCTCCGAAGAATGGCTATAACTCGATGTAGAAAAATCAAAATCAAGCTCCGTCAGTGGTGTTTAAAACTAGATTCATAGATCTTTCTAATGGTGTAAATCTCAGGCTCTAGTTCAATTCCTATAATCACCAGAAAGTTTGGGAAGTTGGCTGAATTCCATTTTTTATTTCATGTCAAAAATTCCTTCTTCTACATGATTGCTATAGATAACCTTTCAATGTTATTTCTAACCTTTAGTAGGGTGTTAAACATGTCAAAGCATCCAAGAAAACCATTAGTAAAACATCACAAATCCTTAGGCATTTCATCAAACACTTGGAGGTTATAAACAAAGTCCTAAGTTCAAGCTTCCAAACACAAGAAATTCTTCCATAACTTTTCCTCCTAAACCACTTCAAACACTTCAAACACAACTAACATGCATCCTCTTGGAATTTAAAGATCATTAAAGCATAGATGAATGATTGAGTACCTTGATAGTTGAGAGAGGAAAGCACCCAAAAGCTCCAATTTTTCCAACAAAGCTTGATGATCAAGGATCCGCCTAACCTAGGGTTTTCACTTGGAGATGTTTTCCCTCACTAAAATGGCAAGATTTAAGATTAGGATTTTGGTGTTTTCTTGCTCCTATAATTTCGGCCAAGAGAGAGAAAAAAGGAGGGAATTTTGGTTCAAATTTTTTAAGACAATAGATTAAATAAGAAGCTTAAGTCAAGGTCTTGTAGATGGTTGACAAGTGTCTCAATTTAAACCATGAATTGGAATAAAATCTATACATTTATCCTCTAATCCCTCAATTTAAAATATAACCCACCTAATACCATATAAGTTTTATGCATTTGGCTACATGAAACATGTAAAATGAAATTCCAAATTAATGTCATATAATGCATACAAAATAGAGTACTTTTACTTAAAGGAAAATAATGCACTTAATGAAAATTTTATGTTACCAATGTTTAAAGAAAATGATTTGCACTTAAATAAATACAATGACAAATAATTCATAAAAACTTTAGGGTTCTCGCAAGAAATATAAGCAAATAATTCAAGAAATTTTGGATGTATAATTTAAGAAATTTCAAGTCCTCACAGAGCTCTTCTCAATGATGACTTCTTGAGGTTAGCAACTCCAAAAATCTACAATCTTAGCCAAGGATCCGCTTGTTTTGAAGATGATTTCTTCCTCAAAACCCAAAAACAAGAAGATGACAAGCCAAAGAAGTTTTCTTCCTCTTTCCTTTCTCTCTCACTTTCTCGGACCACTCTCCCTTTCTCTCTCTCTCTCTCACGGCAGCTCCAAGAAGAGGAAGAAACAAGAACCAAGCCTTCAATGAAGTCTTCAAAGCTCAAGGAATGGAAGATGAAGAAGAAAATCCCTCAAGCTCTCTCTCATTTCTCTCTCTCTAATCTCGGCTCTCTCTCTCCTTTTTGTGTTTCAAGTGTAGCTGAAAATGGAACAACAAGAAGCAAGAAAGATGGCTTTTAAGGGACAAAAAGTGGTCAAATGACCACTTTTTGTCGCGTCGAAACATGACACTCTAACTTTTACTGTTTTATCTCATTCCGACACTGTCCAATCTTAAATATATCTCTGTAATATCTCTACATATGCTCAGTTTCATCTTAGAGTTACTATTCACGTCTCAGAACAAAAATTAACGCTTAAACTGGTCGAAACCAAACACCAGCAAACAATTCTTGAAAAACTCTCGAAATTGGAAAGTAATAACTTGAAGTATAAATTCACTAATATTTTAGTGAATAAACATGATATAAATATTATTTTGTATTTTTAAACAAATATAGAATTTTGAGACCCTCACAATAGATGTTGAGTAATCAAATATAGCGCTTCGTTGTTTAGCTTTTCATGTTTTAAACGTAGGAGTTGGTCCTAATAGTGTATTAAGTAATATTTCATAGCCAATCAGAATTTTCCATGCGCAAAACAAAAATGATTCATGTAAAATGATATTTATTTAGTGTACTTTATTTTGATTTAGACATCCATTGTGCTATGGCAAAAGGACTTTGTATAGGAACCTAGTTGATTGAATAGGCTTATAATGGTTTAATTAACTTATAGTGCAGTCAAATTGGTCTACTAAATCTGATACTCAAGAGCTCATCAACTTTCTCAAAGGGTCTATACATTCCATAAATTAGTAGCAGATGTTAGTGGATTCGTTACCATTGCTGACCATTTCAGCCACTGATTGCCATCAGATCATGTCTTTAGCTTCTTATAAGCTTCTATGTACCCTACCTAATCTCATACTATTTTACTTTGTTTTGGATACTATTTAATGCCTACTAGATTGCCGGATGCAATGCCTATTTTAATGATTCCGGCACATATTCAAAGTGTTCAATGTAGTTTCTAAAGTATCGAAGTTCAGTTAACTAATGGCCATAAAGAGATCAATGACAAAGTTGAAACATGCTCCTTAACCTGAGACATTGCAGAAAGTTTGGAATGTTAATGTGTCACTGGTAATCCAATAAAGCAGTTATGTGAAACTGATGCTGTCGAAGGTTGAGTTGAGTTTTTCCCTTGTACATGAGCTCTCTTATGGGTTTTTCAATGAAAGTTTATCATTTTCTCCCAAACAAAAAAGAGGGGGGGGGGTTAAGTTGAAGAAGCTGAATACTAAGCATTATAATTCTATTAGTGATTGAATAAAACAGCTGTGTATGGCCAGTTATGTGATTGCAATCTCTACTCCTTATTCACCTGATATTGCTTTGCAACTTCAAGAAAAAGCCGAGTAGTCGTTTCAATTAGAAGGAGACCAGCTAGAAATCAACGTATACAGGCCATAAATAAGAATCAGATATTTTGGTCTTTTTTCTTTTCTTTTCTTTTCTTTTTTGGGACAAATAAGGAGAAATACTATCACGAAGCTTACTGGAAGTCACATCCAACATCAATAGTTTTACAAAATTGGAAGGAGAATTCTAAAAAATTTCAACTAAATCTCCTGATTAAACAGAAGGTGCTAGTTAATGAGCCAATTTATTCGACTGTTCTAGGACCCAGGTAACATTAGTAACATGAGAAACTACCATAGTAAGATTAATATCATCAATCACTGAGCCAATTTCTGAAAAATCATCCGGTTTGTTGGCGCCTCCTTTTAGATCTTTCAGGCGAGTAAGTAACCTTTGGGGTAAATAATGTTGCATATTTGGACATCAGAATAATTTAACAAATCTCCTCTAAATTCCCCCCAAAATTTTAAATTATGCTTATGACCCCATATTTTGGGTTCCTTTCACATGTTCAACCCATGTCTATTGGCCATTGATTTTCCGAGATAAATGCTGAATTATACGTCTACACATACCCTTGACAACTTCTATACACAAATATACAAATTATATGCAAGAGATTTGTGAACGTGGCATATGTCTAGCTGTACTCATAAATAGAAAACAACTTTCAATGATTTATAACTAGAAGCATTTGTAAAATTCTTCTCAGCCAAATGTATATCACCTATACACTAAACAATTGAATGTGTACTAAAGCCAGTACACTAGGCCTTTGAACAAAATACTTAAAAGTATGCTCCATTCATCATTACCTTCTAGGACGCTTTGTGCAAACTCTTTTCAAATAGAAGAGAACGACAAAGGAATATGTCAAAAGGGATACAAGTTCATTAAAATATGGCAAGTAAGGAAGAAACATATATAACATGAACCAGACATGTTATAAGGAAACCTTAACAATTGTTATTTGTAAAGTTGCATCATCTATGTGCTTTTCTGTCTTGTATAATGATTCACATAAAATTCATGAGTAATTCTCGCATCCCTCTCTCAAAAAATTAGGAAATACACTGTATATTAGGAATCTTAAATCCAATTAGTTTATCAAATTTGTTATTCTGTCCAAGTGTCATAGTGATTAGTATAAGGATAACTTTTTTATACACTGTCAATATATAATTTTTTTTATACTAACAGGTTTGAATTATGCCACAAAACACAAATTTAAATTTGAAATTCAAATCATGCACATGTGACATGCATCCAAAACTGTTAGTGTAAAAAAATTACTACACTATCAGTGTATAAAAAGTTAATCCTTAGTATAATTAGGGTGCCTAATTATGTTTGAAAATGTGAAATATGGGATTAAACCCTGTATTAGGAGTTCTAGTTTTGCTGTGGGATTTTTCGTCTTCTTGTCAGCTGCACGGGGCTTTAGAACATGAGCCTTTGTTTTGTTTCGGAACATGACGGCCAAAATTGCCAATAGCATATTGAAACATGGCACTAAATGAAAGAAGTGAGAGAAACTTCAATGAAGAAAAGTCTTGAGATTTAATAACCAAAGTCGAAAGCTCAAAAAATATGATTAAAGGATCAAAATTAGAACATTACTATTGGTAAATACTCCCAGAAGTAATGTCGGACCAAGATCAACAAAATATATTATTTGATTTCAGAAGTCACAACTTTAGCTTATAAAGAACAATTCAAGGTAAACAATTGATTGTTTTTCTTGCTCTAATTTCCATTCAGCTGTATACCACAAGATCCACAACATATTTCATGTAAAAAACTTGTCTTTCCTAGGATTAAATAGCCTAGCATCTAAGGTTCTCACCGGGCTCAACACCCAGTTGGTGACAATATTCAGTATAATACTCAACACGAGCACTAACTGTGCTTGGATTTGCACCATCACATTCAAGCTGACCATTAATGGCACGAATTGTAGCTCCAAAACCTTGGCCAGAAATGATAAGATCATGACAATGGTTCATCCCAATGTTTTTAAACTCGGACCGGACCGGCCGGTTCGATCGGTTGAACCGGGAACCGGCCAGGCATCCGGTCCGAGTCAACCCTCAAAACCGGAAAGTTAAAAAACCGGTCAAAGCCGGTCAAAACCCGGGTCTGACCGGTGAACCGGTTGACCGGGTTTGACTTTTGACCAGTTTTTTTTTTTTGTGTTTTTTTGTTTTTTTTTTGTTTTTTACCTTTAACCCATTTATATCCTTTCAAACTCACTTTTTAAGTTTTAGTAAATATGCTTTAACCTCTCATCATTTTAATAAAGTGTAAAATTAATCCAATACATTTTTTAAGTTACATTTCTACCTCTATATATATATTATATTCTTTAAGTCAATTTATTTATTAAATATAAAATTCTCTAATTTATATATAAAGTCATAATTTACCAATTTAAGAAAAAATTTTATATATATAAAGTTCAAAACTACCAATTTGAGGGAATTTTTATATATTATTTTTTAAGAAAATTTTTTTATATACTATTTTGATTATATATTATTAATATATATATTTATGACATATTTATGACGTCATCCGATTCGACCCCCGATTGAACCTGATTGGACCCATCGACCCCTGACCCCTGAACTCGGCCGGTTCGATGTCCGGTCCGAGTCTGAAAACATAGGTTCATCCAATACCACAAGGCAGTTTTGAATGAAATGACATTATTTGTAGCAACTGTTTCAGGTTCGCTGAGTCCATGAATCCAATGCTTTCTCCTGCTGGTCCATAGTTAAAGTTCCACGATAGTTGAATTGGACCCCGACCATAATAACCCTTGCCTGGAACACAGGGGTACTGAGTGTTGCTTTCATCACAGTAGTCTTTGGAGGGGCCATCTATCTCTTCTATGTAGCACAAATCTACACATGTACAGAAAATTTGCCAGTCTATTGAAATGATTGATAAAGGGTCGTCAGATCAAAGAAAATCAGCAGCCCTGAAAGTTTTCATGAAATTTTAGAGTTGACTATTTTACTGATGAATTCAATTGGTCAGAAAAGACTTTATCCCATTCTGTAAAGATTAGATTGAACAGAACTAATGTAAACACTTTTTTTTTTGAGATAATATTTTAGATTGATTTAGGATTATACAATTTTAGGATTATTCGATTATATGGTAGATAAAAAGTGCCAATAATTATTAAGACAGTGATATAAGACTAGTCTAAAGTTAGTAGTGTTAGGTTTTGGGGCAGCAGACGCAGCGAAAAATAAAAATTTTAACCCCAACAACCCACCAGGAATCACCCTAGGTTACGTATGACTTGTAGAGAAGAGGAGTTGTAGGATTACCTTAATCCTAGAAACGACTTCTTGTTGCGTTGTAGAGAGTGATCAGCCCCTTTCAGCAAGCATCCACCTCACGCAATCCACGAGAGAGAAGTCTGGATCTTCTCTTGAATCGTCTCTACGATCCTAGATGTGTGTGTATGAAAGTGTAGAAAAGGTGCTAGCCTATTCTCTCTTTCTTTGGAATTTCTCTCAGGAGTTTTTCTCAAAACCCCAGCCTCTCTATTACGTAGTTGTGTTGTTATTGTTGGGCGTCATATAGTCTTGTCTATTTATAGGAGAGAGGTAGAGAGAAGATAGGGTCTTGTTTGATCCAAATCAAAACAAATATAGGATAACTATTTTATCCTATTTGCTCAAATAGCACCGGAATCCTTTATTCCTTATAATTAGACCCCATAAGTTTTTATTTCCAAATCTCCTTTTGGACACATAATTTTAATCCAGAATTCAATCTCTAAGCATGTGATCCAATAGGTTCCAAATACACTGGCAATAATTATGAATTATAATTCTCAAGAAGAATTAGATAAAATAGACAACTTTATTTTATCATTAATTACAATAATTAATTCATTCATAATTATAGATTGTGAGCGGTGTCTAGCAACACATCACAACCACCTAGGTATTTGGAATTAGTCAAGGGAATTTTGACCAAACCTTTCCATGAAAAATTACTATGTAATTATTATCCTTTCACCATAGATATCCAATTAGTCAGGGAATGAGGAATAAGTGCCAATTCCCTAATGACTAATTAATTTTCTAGTTCCCGGAATTAACCCTAGATTAGGTTAACTTGAAGACATTCCTTCAATTAACCTAATGTAATCGACTGGTTAGATTCCAAGGTGGCCTTCGGATATCAACTCCCACTATCGGAGTGGTGAATCCTCTCTTGATCACTCACTATCTTTCCATGCTTCACACTACCCCCAATTTCTATTCTTTAAGTCACTCTTGGTGAGCAACAAGTAATAGAATCAAAAGGCAGTGATTCACACTCAAGATACTATGGTGATCTCAAGTCTAGGATCATTTACATAATTTTCCATAAGAGATTCAACCATTGGCACTTGATAGATATCCTAATGGGATCTCTGTGTGGATCACTCCAATGAATTCGTACCTTACAATTCATCTACACATTAGTCTAGGTATCACTATACCTTGGTTGATGAGAACAATCACTACTTACATTAAGTAGAGACTAACTGTGTACTAGTATTTCCGTATTAATGATGCCCTGTCTCATTAATACTGCGACTAGGGAATTTTAAGAATATTTATTATAAATGTGATTGATAGCTCATAGTCATCAACTCTTGTGACTACCATCACATTAATAAATATTCTAAGGACTTTATCAGTTATATCAAATATTTAACAGATAAAATGGAAATTCATAAAATACAAAACTTAATTAGGAATGTATTTAAACAAAATCATTATTTTAGGGCATACATTCCAACAAGTAGTTCATCATTTAATATTCTGCAAACGACCCCCCTGACAGTCTTAGTTTGACGTCTAAAATGTATTTACTAATAAAGTTGAAATCATTTATGGCCTGCTGAAAAAATTAATGCTACTAGGCAAATTGGAAGCCTGAAAATATGTTTGTCAGTTATTGGACTCATGAGGGAGCCAATCTTAAACTGTTAAATAAGAAAAGATGAACAAAATACACAATGCCAAAAGAGAAATGTAACAAAGACATGAATTGAAATGTACGGAAAATCTTAACACCTTGTATCCCGAAACCGATATATGCAATACTTTCCAAGCGAAGCCAAGCCACATGATCTACTCTTAAGATGCATCAAAATACGCAACCACCTTATGCTTATACACAAAGGCAGAAAACTTGCTTTTGTAGATATAAAAGTGACCACTACAAGAAAAGTACAAAGAATATGGAGATAATAATCCCTCTGTCCCCGTATGAAGATCACCCTTCATTATGACAAATTATTTAACAGTGATAAATCTTTCATATTCAAGTTTTATCTTTTAAAAAAAAATATTGGATAATAGTGAACACGACAATTTAGATACCAAGATTTACCATCAAAAAATTTAAAGAAGCAACTAAAAGTAGAAAATATCTTCAAAATTTAATTTCCAAGGTAGAGTTATTCAAAGTCTCATGAGTGACATGAGCAAAGAAAGCAGCAATCTCCCTTTTAGAATCATCAACAGAACCAACGGTTCCAAACTGAGAGTACGAATTCAGAGCTTTGAGAAAAGCCGATCGAGTATAGAACCCTTTTCCAGCACAGCTTGATCAGCAATCCCATTGAAGAAAGCGTCAGTCACAATATCAGCAACTGAAGCACCATTATTACCACCGTTTTGGCTTGAACTGAGCTGTGGAAAGGCTCCAACAAGAACTATAATGGAGAGAATGATGGCTCGAAAATCCTTCATTTTGGATTTTGATAAACGAGAAGAGGATGTGGGCAGGAGTTGTTTGAGAAAGAAAGGGTATATATAGGGAAGGGAACTGGAAGGGATCAGTATTTGTTAAGTATGGGGAGCTGCTATTGTTGAAAATATTGAAGCTGACAATGAATGAAACCAGAAAACATGAATGGTTGACTTCTATCGTGTGTATTGACTCTGACATTGTCAATGAAGTGGCAAATTTCTTTCTTGGCTTCCAGAATGAGAAAGGTCAAAAAGAAAACTTTTGGCCAATTCATATGAACAATTGTGAGAATAAGTCATGTAGACTCACAAGTCACAACCTAATGTATGCATAATAATAATTTGAAGTTGCCTAAATCATTTAATTTGATGCTTATTATTGAGTTCACTTGAGCCATGTATGCATAATAATAATTTGAAGTTGCCTAAATCATTTAATTTGATGCTTATTATTGAGTTCACTTGAGCCACAATTATCTTTTGATTGCAATTCTACAGATAAAATCGCATATAACACGTATTAGAATAATTTTTAGGGTAAATGATAAAGAAAAGAAATACGTCTACAAATTGACACAAGTGGTTATCAGCTTCTGGAGAAGTGCAGCAAGAATAAAGTAGCCGACACATATATCATGCATGACAATACTCTCTGGCTATTGTTAGTACACGTTATGACTATATATGTTTCATTTGAGATGTTCGTCAAACGTGTTGAATTGTTGCCAATGAAACGCGGCCGTAGTGAATTACTGACATTTCGTTACTTGCAGAGTCGTGAAGATATACAAGTATTTCCCTATCATTAATTAGTTGGTTAAATGACAATTATTAGAATGGATCTTCATGGCTGACCATGTCTGAAAACATCTTGCAGTAAATTGGGCGAGTTAATATGATCCTCTTGTACTGTACAGAATATATTTTTCTTTTCTGAATATTTCCCCTTAAATTCTTTAAGTTGACTGGCTATAGCGTTATCTAATATTGTTTTGGTTTTATTCTTGGTTCGCAAAATTCAGAAAAACCAAAAAGAGCCCCTGTTACTGACGATATCAAAATGGTGTCCCTGGTAAGTAATTGATTTCGAAAAACATTGGGAACCAAATTTCAAGTTTTGATTTCTTTGCTTTTCTTCTACTAAAAGGCAACTTCCCTGGGCCAAGAAATTGAAACTGTTGATTTTTTAGAGTATAAAATAAGAAATAACACCTTAATTACTATTATAAAAAAATGACTTACAAGTTACAAACTGAAAATGGGTTTATGTTAGTTTATATTATTCATTTATTAGCACCCTATTTATAGTGTTTACATTAAACAAATAACATAATTTTTAACTAACAATTATCCTAAAATATTTCAACAAACCTACTTGATATCACGATCTTCTACTTAGAAAATCCTAACTAAAATATTTGTTAATAACCAACATGATTTTTAGTTAACAAATATTTTTAACAACAATATTTATTCAGCAACTAACTAACTTATTCTAATACTAAACACAATATAGTAAAATTTTGAAAAATCTACAAAAAAGTTGCACATTCCTATACTCCTTCTTGCCGCTTTTACTGACGATTTTGAATTGTCTTCTCAAGTCTTTAGACCTTATTTTGGACAAAACTCTTATAAGAAGTTTTGTAACTGAAAATTGGCCTTGCGATGGACTTTTTCTTTTGACTTTTAAGTTGAAGATTAGCCTTGCAACAAACTACTTTTTTTAGTTTTTTGTGCCAAACTCCATTTCTACTTTGTTTAGTTTTTTGTGCCAAACTCCATTTCTTTTTATTTCTTTGGTGTATCCAAATAACCTTATCATAGGTTTAAAATAGAGTATCTTTTTATGATATTTGAACTTGTACAAAAAATATAAAATTCTGTATGATTCTTCATAAATTTTGTCATCAGCATCAAAACCAATAGACTCAAAAACAATAATAGTATTATCTCGATAAATATCAGGAATCAATTTGATGATTTCCTCCTGAATTATTTTGAGATATGAACTCCTGATTTCATCATTCCATTTTAAAATTGTCAAAATCTAACCAATTCATGTGAAATTTTTTTCTTCATTTTAGTCGAGAATAGTTTATTGTCAATCAAGTCGTAAGCCATTATGCTTGTAAAAATAACATCAAAAATGATATGTGAATGCTAGAATTGGATCTCTATCTGATTGCAATTCTATGGTCTCTAATTTGTGTATCCACTAGTTCTTCAAATATTGGTAAAGCAAAATTTGTCTCCACCATAACCCATGGACCATTGAATACCAAATAAATCCAACATTTAATGGCCTAAATTTGGTAAGTTTCACTACTAAAAGTTGAAGCATTTGACAAAAAATTCTTTCTTATCATGACTTTGAACTGATAAAGGATCTTCACCGACTGCACTCACTTTCAAAAAACAACACGGGCCTTTAAGACATAGCTCTAGATATCACTTTGTTAGTTTTTTAGGATATAAACTAAGAACCAACAGCTTAATTAGTGTTCCAAAAAAATGGCTTACAAAAAACTTGTATTGAAGTTGAAAATGAGGTTATGTCTGCTTATATTATTCATTCAGTAACACTCTATTTATTGTTTATATGAAACAAATAACATAATTGCTAGCTAACAATTATCCTTAAAAAATCTCAACAAACTTACTTTATAATATGATCTTCTACTTAGAAAATCCTACCTAAAATATTTGTTACTAACCAACATGATCTTTAGTTAATAAATATCCTAACAATAATATTTACTCAGCAACTAACTAACTTATTCTAATACTACATACAATCTACTAAAATCTAGAAAAATCTATAGAAAAGTTACATATTCCAACAGAAACAAATAGTATGAGGCACATGCGCCAATTTGATGCGGCACAGGAATCAATTCAATTTCACTCCTCAAGTTTTGTATGCTCCTGTGATCAAGTCAAACCATGCTTATAATCAATTACATGAAAAATTAAGGGTTATTTTTGGCATTGTTTGGGTGGAAGAGGAATGTAAAACAAAAAAGTTCTATTAAGAAAAAGATGAAGCATATTATTTTCCAGGAATAAAAAAGAAAGAGCATAGAAATACGTTAGTTTGTATTTTAGGATTATGGAAACCGATGCCAACGGTGAATCAACGGGACAAAGAGAAAATGCGGGGCAGGAACAGGGATTAGAGAATTTTTTTCCCCCTAAAAACTTTAAATGGATACTCACGCACTCACGCCCCATCCCCTAAACCCTTGTTGCTATTCTTAAACAGGATGTCACTTGTATCCTCTGTCCCTCTCTGTGAATTCTTCTAAAGGGTACCCAATGGATACCTTACTTAGATTACATATAACTTACTAATATAAATACACATAATCACAATTATTGCACTCCTGCATCAAACACTTTGCCAAATTAGCTACATTCTTCTAAAGAATTGACAACTAAAATCCCTCTAAACGAGATAAAGTGTCAAATAGACTCCCGTTAGCCAAATTAAATAAAGAATAATATTAAGTAAATATTTTATTAAAGGATAATAGGGAAAGTATTATTTAACAAATAGATGAACTCGTTTATATAAATTACATACTTTGGCAGCATCAGTGAGAGTCTCCATTGTTTCTCCATCACCACTCTTCCAGGATTTGTACATTTAGTGCATAGATCTAGAAATTGGCACAGTGCAAGCATGGAAGAGATTTATTTTCGTATATTTATTTATTTTTTGTTACAGTTTCTTAGAGTACAGTTGGTTAATTCTTGAAATTATACGCGAAGTCAACAACAACGACGCCTCACAGTTCATCTTTTCTGGTTTTCACTCATAGGGGTCTCCAAGCAGGTTACCAAGGATTATATTCATAAATGATTAGCTACGTTTTGAAGTTCATATAAAAAGATACCTTTACTTTACTCTAGAAAATGTTGAGCATACTTTATTTCACTTTAGACATCATGCAATGATAAAAGGATATTGTATAGAGACCTATCTAATTTAATAAGCTTTTGATGGTTTAATTAAGTAATAGAGGAATTTACTCAGTCTACTAACTCTCGTACTCAAGTGCTCATCAACTTTGTGAAAAGATATATCCACACATTCCATATTTTAGTAAATGATAGTGGATTTGTTACTTTTGTTGACCACGTCAACCATTAAAATTTTATCAAATCAAGGCTTTAGCTACTTACAGGTTTCTTGATGTTCTCACTAATCTCATAGGAGGGTTACTTTATTTCTTTTTGGTTACTTTCTAATGCATAGTTGGCTGTCGGATGCGATGCCTTCACCTGATTTATCCCAAAACTTACACAAAAAATATCTATGTTTGATAACCAAATTCAATACTTAACTTTAATGGATTCAAATTTAATATGTTTAAATACATTTGATAATAAAAATAGAGCATCCACATTAATTAATTGGCACTAAATTTTTTAGACAAAATTTACTCTGAAAAATAAATGATGACGCATTCACTTATCACTTAATGTGGCATATACTCAAATATATCAATTTAGTACTTAACAGTTCAATAACTTAACTAATCTAAACTTTAAATTTTAAATTTTAGATTTCAGATTTCAAACTTCAATTTTCAAACTTTAGCTTTTAAGAAACTGCTTATAATATATTTTAACCGATCAATCGCAATACACAAATGGGCAATTTTTTCCTTATGGTTTGGTAAATTGCTGCTAGTGGGAACTCATTAAGAGAGATTTCAGGTTGTTTCTAAAATTATAATTAAATTGAGAAAGTATCTAAATCAAGGGGTACAATATTTTTTATCATGTGTATTCACATGGTAAGCTAATTGTAAATCCAAGGCCATGTTTGATAATCCATTTCAACATTTAAATTTAACGGATTTAAATCTTAATATGTTCATACATATTTGATAACTAAAAATTAGGACATCCAATTTAATTAAGTGCTACTAAATTTTCTAAGCAAAACTTGGTTCAAAAAATAGGTGATAAACTATTTACTTATCACTTCAAGTGCTATACATTCAAATGTGTCAGATTTAGTGGTTAACAATTCAATAATTTAATGATTTTAGATTTTAGTTTTCAATTTTATCAAATACTCCCTAACTGTGCTAACCAGTAAGTACTTAGAAAAATCCTTTTTCATACTGTGGCTTGTAGTCGTCGAAACTAGGAAGCTAGTGAAACTTTTGAAATAAAGTGACATACATATCCGAAACCATGTGCTGGATCTTGGAAAGGAAAATTGAGAATGAAGCCTCATCCATTAAATTTAGCATTTTCCATTGTGATTATTTTCGTAATTGATTATGAGAAGAGTTTGCAAACACTAAAATAGTATTGAATCGTGGAAAGGAAATTTATTTTCTCAAATGCACAGATAATGGACATGACAAAATAACAACGCTATCCTCGTCATCGGAAGCACTAAAGGTTAAGTATTAAATGAGAGTTTAACTCACAACCAATGGAGCACTGCCGTATTTAAAATATTAATAATAGGATTTTTCGAACGAGTGTGTAGTTACACCTAAATTCCACCTAAGTTACCATGTATATGTACATTCTAATAATTATTAGTCTATCTTGTATTTATATACTTTTTCTAATTAATCTTATCTTTTGAAAAATCTAACACTTGAAACAAATCTTAACGAGTGCTCAATAAACACCCAGTCTTCAATAATAATAGAAAATGAGATTCTAATGTCCTTTCGGGTGAAATAAATATTTTGAATCATTGGATTATAATAACTTTAAATATTTATAAGATAAACAAATATTAACATTGAGGGATATATGGGTTTGTTTGGATAGGGATTATTTGCCAAATTTTTATTTATTTACATCATCAACGCATTTTTCAACTACCTTTTTATTTCACACACATTATATTAAAAAGTGCTACAGTATTTTTTTCACTTAATAATCTCAAATAATCTACTATCCAAATACATTTTTCAACGTACCTTTTTAATCTTTCTGACCACTTTTTGATCTTACATATATCATATCATAAAAAGTACTACAATAATTACTCCAAGTAATATTTCAAACATACCCTAACTGTGCTAACCAGTAAGTACCTAGTCCTTTTTCTTACGGTGGCTTGTAGTCGTTGAAACTAGGAAGCTAGTGAAACTTTTGAAATAAAGTGACATACATATCCGAAACCATGTACTGAATCTTGGAAAGGAAAATTGAGAATGAAGCTTCATCCATTAAATTTAGCATTTGCCATTGTGATTATATTCGTAATTGATTATGAGAAGAGTTTGCAAACGCTAATATAGTATTGAATTGTGGAAAGGAAATTTGTTTTCTCAAATGCACAGATAATGGACATGACAAAATAACAACGCTATCCTCGTCATCGGAATCACAAAAAGGTTAAATATTAAATGAGAGTTTAACTCACAACCAATGGAGCACTACCGTATTTAAAATATTAATAATAGAATTTTTCTAACGAGTGTCTAGTTACACCTAGATTCCATCTATAACCTACCATGTATATGTACATTTTAATAGTTATTACTCTATCTTGTATTTATATACTTTTTCTAATTAATCTTATCTTTTGAAAAACCTAACACTTGAAACACATCTTAACCAGTGCTCAATAAACACCTAGTCTTTAATAATAATAGAAAATGAGAGATTCTAATATCCTTTCGGGTGAAATAAATATTTTGAATCATTGGATTATAATAACTTTAAATATTTATAAGATAAACAAATATGAACATTGAGGGATATATATTGAGGAAATAGTTCTCTAAACAGACCATAAAATTTTAATAAAAGAATAAAAGATCATAGTTTACCATCTTTGGCAAATGCGTCCTCTCATCTTTTACCATTTAATTTTCCCAAAGGAGAGCTTTTGTACCGTATAATGGACGTCTTACCATCCATCTGTCCGTCATTTCAATCCTAAAATAATCGATCTTTGGGCTTCTTCCAAAGTGGGCTTGCCCTAAGTGTTACAAAGTTGGACCTCTTTTGCTCTGATTGGAAAACGTGGGTGTGATTCAGAGTTCGAGCTATGTGTGCTGGGTTTGCATAAATTCAACGGTTAATTGCATTCACCTCCCCTTTAGTTTAAATTACAAAAATCAACCATGTTTTTGACCAAATTAATAGTACAGCAGTACAGGCAGAGCCCTTGATCGCAAAGCATTTATCAAACGCGCCCTTATGTCAATAGCATTTATGAATGATGCTTACATCAACAAATATACATATTTGATATTTGAAAGTCCCAAAATAACCTTCTACACATTCAATTAATTACACTAATCTCCCTTGAAGTTTGTCCAAATTACATTTGTCCCCTCGTGAGGGTTGTGCAAATGACAAATGAACCCTTTTATTGTCCTATAAGTAACCCAATACTTCTCAAATATCCCTTAGTCAACTAAATTGCAAATATCGATTAGTTGCTTTTTTCACCATTTTTTGCTCCTTAAATGTTACAACTACTCTGCCAAAAACTTGAATTCAATTTTTCGCACATCGTTTGGCCTTGCATGACATCAGATATCAATAGTATTTTGGTATTTGATGTAATTTCTTTAGCCACAACTATTACATACGAGATAACAAATACTTTCCTCCACGTTAGTATGAAAATCATCAAAATCTGTTTTTTAGGTAAAAATACATTTTAAACTTAAAATCCACCTTAGGCACTAAAATTAACATTTTCTATTAGAAAAGATACTTTGGAAATCATGAAAAGAATTATCTAGAAATCTTAGAATAAAATTTTAAAATCATAGTATAGATAAAAGAAGAAAATTTTAAAAAAATCAAATTATACTTTTTTTTAAAACCTTCCCAACCTTCCTTACATCCATCCTAAGTTTTATTTTTTGAAACCAAATTATATATCTAAATATAAACTATACTTGTCGTATGGAAAAATTGTGTCGAGTGAGCTTGGCAGCAGTTACAATGAGATGTTGCAAGGAAAAAAAATGAGAGAGAGGAAGAGGTTTTCTCTATTTTTTCTTTTATTTGTCATTTCTTAGTATATAGCTATTGATTATTTTCTTTTAGTTTGCGATTATATTAATTTTTCTTAGATGACATCATGATTTTTTCTATAAATAGTTCAAATGATTAAATTGTAGATGGCCAAACCATATGGTCATTCTTGTAAATATAGATAAACCTAAAGAAAGGTAAACATAGGTTTTGCAAAAGGCATTTCTGACACTTCTCTCCTCCTGTTAGCTGGGTTTAGGCACCATCATCGTGGGTAAATGTAGAAGCAAATAGCATAGGAAATTTTAAGTTACCCATGACAAATAAAAAAAATCCAAAAAATGAAGTTTCAAATATTAATTAAATTTTTTGAAAATATAAATGTGGAGTCACAAGATAATTATTGATAGATATAATATTTCAAATACTAATCATTCTGGCACTCCACAATAAGGGTTGAGCTAATCCTCCACTACTTTTCCTCCATGAAACTGACTTTAATGTTTATATTGAAATTTGTGTTACAAGATTGTCCATTTACATGAAAAAGAACATATGGTTGAATCTCTTATGGGAAATTGTGCAAGTGATCCTAGACTTGAAATCACCATAGTTTCTTAAGTGTGAATCACTGCCTTTTGATTCTATTTCTTGTTACTCACTAAGAGTGACTTAAAGAATAGAAATTGGGGGTAGTGTGAAGCATGGAAAGATAACGAATAATCAAGAGAGGATTCACCACTCCGATAGTGGGAGTTGATATCCAGAAAGGCCACTGGTTGGAATTTAATCTTAATAGTCGATTACATTAGGTTAATTGAAGAATGTCTTCAAGTTAACCTAATCTAAGGTTAATTCTGGGAACTAGCAAATTAATTAGTCATTAGGGAATTGGCACTTGTTCCTTATTCCCTGACTAATAGGATATCGATGGTGAAAGGATAATAATTACATGGTAATTTTCCATGGAAAGGTTAGGTTAGAATTCCCTTGACCAATTCTGAATACCTGGGTGGTTGTGATGTGTTGTTAGACACTGCTCACAATTTATAATTATGAATGATTAATTATTGTAATTAATGATAAAAGAAACTTATTTATTTTATCTAATTCTTTTGAGAATTATAATTCATAATTATTACCAGTGTATTTGGAACCTATTGGGTCACACGCTTAGAAATTGAATTCTGGATTAAAATTGTGTGTGTCCAAACAGAGACTTGGAAATAAAATTCTTAGGGTCTAATTACAAGGAATAATAAATTTCGAGGCTGTTTGAGCAAATAGGATAAAATAGTTATCCTATATTTATCAGATAGCAAAAGGGATATCAGATGTTACGGTTGTTTTGATTTTGAATCAAAACAACCTGATCCTATCTCTTTTCTCTCTCTCTCCATCCTATCTATATATCAGACTATATGATATGTCTGTTATACTGATAGAACTGTAGAGAGAGGCTAGGTTTTCAGAAAACCTTAAGTAAAGAAAAATCCTGAGAGTTTTGAGAGCTTGAGTGAGAAAAAAAAAGGTTAGCACCTTCTTCCCTCACACACACATAGATCATAGAGATTATCAGGAAAAGATCCAGAGCACTCTCGTATGGATTTCAGTAGAGGCAGGACATCTGGACTGCTTAGGGGATTCTCTACCTTCTCCAACGAGTCAGAATCATCACTTCCAGGATTAAGGTAATCCGATTATCCCCTCCTTCAAGTTATACGTAGAACCTAGGGTGATTCCTGGTGGGAATTTGGAGCTTAAATTTTTAATTTTTTGCTGTGCCTGCTGCCCCAATTCCTAACAGTGGTATCAGAGCCATTTCTAGTGTTTACGTATGACTTTATATGTTATTGTTCATGAATTAATTTGTGTTTGAATGATATTTATGTATGCATGTGCAGATTTTTGGTTGAAAATTACAGTTTTAATTTGATTAAAGTAGTTTTGCAATCTGGAAAATTTGTTTTATGTCACGGTTTGATAAATATTGCAAAATTGTTGATTCAGTGGTATATTTTTCACTTGAATAGTCTGTGCAATCATTGTCAGATGCTTTTGGTACAAAATTCTGCAGGATTCTGTAGTAGCCAATCGTTGGCTACTGCAGCAGAGAGTCACGACTCGGATCCGCGAGGGTTACCTCGCGGATCAGAATCGCGACTCAGATCTGCATCACTGATCCGCGAGGTTTACTGATAAGTCAATATTTTGCATGTTTTTAGTAAGATTAATTATGTAGTTTTTGTGTGTTTTTGTCAGTTTAATGGCTAATGAACTAGGGTTTCTACTGAAATTCTACATTTTGTGGTTTAAATAGAAAAATACATTTTTGTGGATTATTGTGATGAAATCTTCATGTTTTTGTAGGATTGCTTGTTCAATCATCAAATGAGACGAAAATGTGAATAATTGCCAAGAAGCTTGGAAGAAAAATTGGAAAATGTAAATTGCAATTCAATCAACGAGGAATCAAAGGGATAAAAGTCGGAGCAATTAACGCGCTAATTTCATGACAAAAAGCTCGAAATTTGCAAGTTTCAAGTGGAGTCGCGAGGCAAAACGCGAACCAACAAGTGGAAATTTCAAATAGCTCGCGAATCCCTCTCATAGAAGACAGGGGAAGCAGATCCGCGATGGGATCCGCGAGCCTCTGCCTCGCGGATCCTCAGAAAATGACAGCTGCAAGTTGCAGCCGAATTCCAGTTTTTCAGCTCACTTCCAGCTCAATTTTCAGAAGAATTTCAATGAAAACTGCGTGAAGAATTGTGTGAAATTGAAGAAACAACTCATTGCTAATTCAAAACACAATTTGCTTCAACATTACAACTCATTTGAAATTGAAATTCAAAGGATTCAAATGCATGAAGACAAAGAAATTTAAGAAGCCATTTTCCTTGACTTTTGAAGGCCAATTTGTCTTGTATTCACATGACATAATTTTGGATGCATATGGTTGAAATCTTCTATAAATAGGGCCTTTTGTAATCCCATTCCCTAAGAATACCATTCAATTCCATAGAATTTCCATAAAAATTCCAAAAGACTAGAGAATAGCTCTAGTTCATTAGATTAGTTCTAGTTCTTAGTTTGTAGTTTCTAAAGAGAGTAAAAGTGAAAGTTGTGAGAAATCTTGCACTTTGCATTTGGGAGATCAACTTGTGAAGAAGTTTATGGATTCAACTTCAAGAAATTGAATAAGATTCCTTCTTCCTTTACTTGTCTCTTGTGCCTTAATTTCATGGCTTTGTGCAAGTTTGTTTATGCTTAAATGTTCTTAATATGATGTCTAGCTAAGCGTCTTTAATCCTAGAGTTAGGATGAACTTGTTTTAGTTGTGATTAGGAAGTAGTGAAGTGATTTATATCCTCCATGATTTTGTTAGTTTAAGACTTGTGCTCATGCTTTATGGTTGATTAGCTACCAACTATAATTGATTTGATGTTGATGAGTAATGAAAAACTTGCCTTCAACAAGATCTAAATTCTTAAGCACTAACTTATATTCTCACGAAAGTAGTGAATATAGTTGGTTGGTTTTGGTTTTATACTATAACTTCATTGAGTTTATTTAACTTGTTTCTCTCTTTTCTCTATGAAAATAGGTCAAGGAAGATTCCAAGAAGTTAAGGAATTGGCGAAAGCGATTACGAGTGACTAGTTCATCTTAAACGATAACTTGCACTACACATGACCATTAACGAAAGTGGTGGCATACAAAAGGAAGTTATACCTTAGCGACTCATTGGAGAAAGGACATAATAAACTTGACTAACTTCTAATCTAAACATAACAAGGGATTCCAAAACTCTAGGATTCCTCCAACTTGATCTTAAAAACTCTTTCTAACCTAATTCTCTAATTTCTTTACTTGCTTTCTCATTTATTGTCTTCCACCAATTGGATGTCTATGACACCTAACGGTTGGATTTAATTGCTTTATCCCTCTTCCTTAGGTCGGTTAACCGCCTTCTCCCTTTTATCTAGCTTTCTTTACTTTATTCGCCTTCATATAATTGTCTATCTAGATAGTAGAGCAAGTGATTAAATTTTAGTGTTTGCAAAACCATAGTTCCTCATGGGATCGACACCTATATTTCCTTATACTCAATAAACGATCCGTATACTTGCGATGATATAGGGTTGTAAAGGTTTTTAAATTTTGTGGAGTAAAGAAAAACCCTATCAAGTTTTTGGCGCCGTTGCCGGGGAACTAACGGTTTTCCTAGACTAGTTTCTCAAACTAGGCCTAGGTGCAACATTAAAGTTAAAACAAGCTTTATTAGTCTAGATTTTATTTTTGTAGTATTTTTCTTTATTTTTTGTAGGTACACCAATCTCTTCATTCAAGAGATCAAGACGGCGAGAAGAGGAAGGAGACGTGTCCAACAACAAGAAGAAAATATTGTGGTGGAAAGTGAAGGTGAACAATCCATAGCAATGGAAGAATCAAGGCCAAGAGCATTAAGAGATTATGCCTTGCCGGATGAATCCGGTGCTCAAACTAGTGTAGCAAGGCCGACTATTAATGCTAATAACTTTGAAATTTCACCGGCACTCATTCAAATGATCCAAAGAAGCCAATTTGGAGGAAACGCAACCGAGGACCCCAACACACATCTTGCTAACTTCACAGATTTATGTGGTACTGTTAAGTACAATGGAGTAAGTGATGATGCCATTAAATTAAAGTTGTTTCCTTTTTCACTTTGTGACAAAGCAAAGGTATGGCTTAACTCTCATCCACCCAATACTTTTACTTCATGGAGTGATTTGGTAAAAGCATTTTTGAATAAGTATTTTCCTCCTGCCAAAACTAATAAGCTTCGTATGGATATTACAGGTTTTCACCAACAAGATGGTGAATCATTGTATGAAGCTTGGGAGAGGTTCAAAGATTTCCAAAGAAGATGCCCTCACCATGGTCTTCCGGAATGGTTGGTAGTACAAACGTTCTATCAAGGTCTTTCTATACCAACCAAAAACATCATAGATGCCGCGGCCGGTGGATCGTTAATGGCAAAATCTACCGAAGAAGCTCAAGGTTTGATTGAAGAAATGGCTTCTAACAATTACCAATGGGCTAATGAAAGAGGTAACCAAAGAAGATCGGCCGGTATGTATGAACTCGACACTATTAACATGTTATGTGCTCAAATGCAAAATCTTACTAGCATGTTTAATAAACAAGGAGGAAATGGTTTAAGTTCTTGTGTAAGTAATGCTTATTGTTCAAATTGTGGTAGTAATCATGACACTTGCATGTGTAAGAATGTTGAGCAAGTTAACTTTGCCAACAATTTCAACCGACCACCTCAAAACAATCCTTATTCAAGTACTTATAATCCCGGATGGAAGAATCATCCTAACTTTGGATGGAGGGATCAACCTCATAACCAAAGGTCTTCTAATCCACCCGGATTTCCTTCTAAACTACTTGAACTGCAACCAACTTGGGAAAAAGCTCTAGAAAAGCATGCTCAAAGTACAAATGAAAGGTTTGAACAAATGGATAAGAAAATTGACCATATGCATAGAAGTCTAGAATTTCAAATAGGTCAATTAGCTAATGCCTTTAATGGAAGAAAACCGGGGGAGCTTCCAAGTAAAACTGAGGTTAATCCAAGAGAACACGTTAATGCAATCACTCTTAGGAGTGGTAGAACATTAGAGGATAATAACCTTGGTAAAAGTGGTAAAATGATGAAAATGAGGAAAAGAAGGAAAAGAAAGAAGTAGATAACCATGTTAATATTGATATTCCTTCTTCTCATATTCCTATTAAGAATGCTACTAACTCTATTCCTTTTCCTGATAGGTTGAAGAAGAGCAATAAGGAGAAGGAATTTGATAAAATTGCTCAAATGTTTAAACAAATAAGAATTAACATTCCTTTTATTGATGCTATTTCACAAATTCTCTCTTATGCTAAGTTTTTGAAGGATATCATGTCCAAAAAGAGGAAGATTGAAGATTATGAGACCATAGCATTAGCGGAGGAATGTTCGGCAAGAATTCAAAATAAACTCCCACAAAAACTCAAGGATCCGGGAAGCTTTACTATACCTTGTACCATTGGTCATCTCCAATTTTCTAATGCTTTATGTGATTTAGGTGCAAGTGTATCATTGATGCCACTTTCCATAGCTCAGACACTTGATTTAAGGGAGATGAAGGACACAAACATCACTCTTCAATTGGCGGATAGGTCATTAAAGCGTCCGGTTGGTATGATTGAAAATGTCCTTATAAAGGTTAAGGATTTCTTTATTCCGGTCGACTTTATTGTGCTTGACATGAAAGAAGATTGTCATTTACCTATTATATTAGGTAGACCATTTCTAGCCAATGCCGGCACTCTAATTGATGTTCAAGAAGGCATAATTAAGTTTAGATTGAATGACGAATAATTGGTGTTTAACCTCCATGAACATAAAGATCTTGAATTATGGCATGGAAAAGCTTTTAAGCCAAAAGAGGTAGATATTGTTCAAGAATTGCATAATGATGGCTTATTTGTTAATGACATGTTCCATGTGAAGAACAAAGGAAAAGAGATCTTTATAGAGTATGAAATCCCTAAAGTTAATGAAGAAAAAAGGAAAAAACCAAGTAAACTTTGGGATTGTTTTAAATGTTTCTCGAAAATTCCTCATTCAATATGTGATAATTCTAATCCTTCTTTGTTTGATAATGAGGATAATTTGGAGAAAGGGGAAGCTTCATGTGAAAAGAATGGAACCAAAAGCTTTAGCCCTTGGGAAGGAACAAGTTCCTTTTCACCTCCAAAGTGATTTTAAAGAGGAACACTTTTGAGTCGAGCCAATGACTTTAAACAAAAGCGCTTTTTGGGAGGCAACCCAATTTTGTTTAAATTGTGTTAGTTTGGTGTGATTTTATGTTTAAACATGTGTGTTTTATGTTTTAAAGTGTGTTTGTTTTGTTCGTTTTGTAGGAATATCAAAGCATGCAAAAATGACCTTTTTGGTGCACGATGAATAGTGAAAATGCAAACATCTTCATACCTCAATATGTGTTTTAGTTGTTTTTTATTCAAGAATTGAGGTTAATTATGTTGTTTTGATCATGTTACACATGTTAGAGAAGGTGCATTGCATAATTAACATGCAGGATTTCTGTTCTGGAAATAGTAGAAATTGATTGTTCAATGAAACAGTTACAGAAAAGTTGCAGAATCCAATTTCCAGAAGGATCCGCGAGTTGATACGCGAGGTATACCTCGCAGATCCGAATCAGAGAAGTTTTCTGAACATCCGTGGACTGATACGCGATGTACGCATCGCGGATCCATGAGTCGCGGATCAACTTCTGAGAGCTACCCAGCCAAATCCGCGCACTGAAACGCGACCTGTGCCTCGCGGATCCAAGAGTTTAACCTTTTCCTGCAGTTTTTTGTCAAATTTTTCAGGCATTAAAGGTTATTCAAGGGAAAAGGGCAAAGTGGACCAATTCATTCACATTGAAAGGGGAGTATTACTTTCTTATCTATCTTTTCTTATTATTCCTTCTTACACATTGAGGATAATGTGCATTTTAAGTGTGGGGGGAGGAATTATGTGATATGTTACAAATTTGCCAAAATTTTTCAAAAATCCTGTACCAATATGTTTCAAATTCTCAAATAACTTGGAGATGACTATTTTGTGATTAAAATTTTTGTAATTTAAGGAAAGTATATCTTGTAAAATGGAGGAAATTATGCCTAATTCAGTATGTTTAAGGAGATTTCTTTTCTTTATTTGATTTTTGCATAGTAGAGTGATAAATGTAGTTGATAAATGTAGTACTTTTCTCATGATTATTCTTTTGAGGGTATATTTATTTATATTTTCCGTTAAAGAAAAAACCAAAAAAAACAAAAAAAAAAAAGAAAAATGAAAGCTCTATTTCAATGTGCTTAGTAACCGGGAGTCTTCATCTAAAAATATCGACTTTCGCGTCAAACGTTACTTGAATAAAGAGTAGGCAAATAAGTGAAATGTTGAGTAACAGGGGATCTTCATCTAAAAATGTCGATCTTCTCGTCAAAAGACATTTTCACAATTTAAATATATGTTTGATATGAATTATGAATAAATCCCTCTCTTAAAGGTGATCATGGGTTTAGGAAGCATTATTGACTATATGATTCACTTTGCATGTGAAATTGGGTGAGGAATGAGAAATTGAATTGAGCTACTTAAATTTATGGTATGATTACTCTCTTTCATTTGCTATTATAAGTACTTGTGGTTTAATGGATGATTGCAAAATGGTTATCTACCTTGTTTTGAGAAAATGAAATTAAGGTGCACAAACACTTTAATCATTGTTGGTTTATAATTCTTGATTGCTTGAGGACAAGCAATGGTTCAAGTGTGGGGGAGTTTGATAAGTCAATATTTTGCATGTTTTTAGTAAGATTAATTATGTAGTTTTTGTGTGTTTTTGTCAGTTTAATGGCTAATGAACTAGGGTTTCTACTGAAATTCTACATTTTGTGGTTTAAATAGAAAAATGCATTTTTGTGGATTAATGTGATGAAATCTTCATGTTTTTGTAGGATTGCTTGTTCAATCATCAAATGAGACGAAAATGTGAATAATTGCCAAGAAGCTTGGAAGAAAAATTGGAAAATGCAAATTGCAATTCAATCAACGAGGAATCAAAGGGATAAAAGTCGGAGCAATTAACGCGCTAATTTCACGACAAAAAGCTCAGAATTTGCAAGTTTCAAGTGGAGTCGCGAGGCAAAACGCGAACCAACAAGTGAAAATTTCAAATAGCTCGAATATCCCTCTCACAGAAGATAGATCCAGCGATGGGATCCAGCCTCCTGGATCCACCTCATGGATCCTCGAAATGACAGCTGCAAGTTGCAGCCGAATTCCAGTTTTTCAGCTCACTTCCAGCTCAATTTTCAGAAGAATTTCAATGAAGGCTGCGTGAAGAATTGTGTGAAATTGAAGAAACAACTCATTGCTAATTCAAAACACAATTTGCTTCAACATTACAACTCATTTGGAATTGAAATTCAAAGGATTCAAATACATGAAGACAAAGAAATTTAAGAAGCCATTTTCCTTGACTTTTGAAGGCCAATTTGTCTTGTACTCGCATGACATAATTTTGGATGCATATGGTTGAAATCTTCTATAAATAGGGCCTTTTGTAATCCCATTCCATAAGAATACCATTCAATTCCATAGAATTTTCATAAAAATTCCAAAAGACTAGAGAATAGCTCTAGTTCATTAGATTAGTTCTAGTTCTTAGTTTGTAGTTTCTAAAGAGAGTAAAAGTGAAAGTTGTGAGAAATCTTGCACTTTGCATTTGGGAGATCAACTTGTGAAGAAGTTTATGGATTCAACTTCAAGAAATTGAATAAGATTCCTTCTTCCTTTACTTGTCTCTTGTGCCTTAATTTCATGGCTCTGTGCAAGTTTGTTTATGCTTAAATGTTCTTAATATGATGTCTAGCTAAGCCTCTTTAATCCTAGAGTTAGGATGAACTTGTTTTAGTTGTGATTAGGAAGTAGTGAAGTGATTTATGTCCTCCATGATTTTGTTAGTTTAAGACTTGTGCTCATGCTTTATGGTTGATTAGCTACCAACTATAATTGATTTGATGTTGATGAGTAATGAAAAACTTGCCTTCAACAAGATCTAAGTTCTTAAGCACTAACTTATATTCTCACGAAAGTAGTGAATATAGTTGGTTGGTTTTGGTTTTATACTATAATTTCATTGAGTTTATTTAACTTGTTTCTCTCTTTTCTCTATGAAAATAGGTCAAGGAAGATTCCAAGAAGTTAAGGAATTGGCGAAAGCGATTCCGAGTGACTAGTTCATCTTAAACGATAACTTGCACTACACATGACCATTAACGAAAGTGGTGGCATACAAAAGGAAGTTATACCTTAGTGACTCATTGGAGAAAGGACATAATAAACTTGACTAACTTCTAATCTAAACATAACAAGGGATTCCAAAGCTCTAGGATTCCTCCAACTTGATCTTAAAATCTCTTTCTAACCTAATTCTCTAATTTCTTTACTTCCACCAATTGGATGTGTATGACACCTAACGGTTGGATTTAATTGCTTTATCCCTCTTCCTTAGGTCGGTTTACCGCCTTCTCCCTTTTATCTAGCTTTCTTTACTTTATTCGCCTTCATATAATTGTCTATCTAGATAGTAGAGCAAGTGATTAAATTTTAGTATTTGCAAAACCATAGTTCCTCGGGGGATCGACACCTATATTTCCCTATACTCAATAAATGATCCGTATACTTGAGGTGATATAGGGTTATAAAGGTTTTTAAAATTTGTGGAGTAAAGAAAAATCCTATCATTTACCTCGCGGATATGACTCGCGGATCAGAAACATGGAAGTTCGTCCATCAAGGATCCGCGACCCAACCTCGCGGATTGGTTCGCGTTTCTGAATCGCGGATCCTGTGTGGGAGCCTCAGTTTCTGATCCGCGTGTGATAGGGATCCGCAAGCTAGGCTCGCCGATCGGGGTCACGATCCTTTGCAGGAGTCTTAGAAACTGATCCGCGCAGCATGGATCCTCGAACTGGCTTCACGGATCTAGTCACGGATCCTTCTGAAAACAAAATTCTGCGAAATAAAATTTTTGAAAAACTGAATTTTCAATTTCTGAAAATTTTTTGATTCTGATCTGAATTTTAATTATTAAAATTTGCTATGAAATTTATTACTTCATGTTTTATTAGGTCAGGAATTAATTTGAATTTTAATTTGATTCAAATAATATTCCAATTATTTTCTAATTTTGTTAGGAATTAAAATGACCTAATAAAATTATTTTTGCCAAAAATTCTTGCACATGTATAGTCTCAAACTTGTTTGAGATCTCGAGATATAAAATCCAAATAATCCATGAATGATTGTAATTGCATGCTTTCTTTTAATTTAAAATTGTTTAAATTTATATGAATGCATGGTGGATAGTTGTGGATATAAGCCAAATGTGATTGTGGAATGGTTGAATGGTTGTATTTTTATAAATAGGGCCTGCGTGTCCTACCTTTCTCATTTTTCTGATTGTAATTTCTCTCCTCATCTATCTCCCCCCGAATGTAACTCGGGGTTTCTTATAGTTTATTTGTAATGTACAATAGATAGGAATAGATGATAGGAAATTATGTAATTAGTATAGAAATTGTAAATTGGAAGATGAAGAAAGGAGCTGTGCAACCATAAGGAGGAAATTTGATTTAACCCTAGTCAACCATTAATTTCCCTAATGGTTGGAAAAATTAATTTAGGATATCCACAACCATCCACGTTTTATTTTATGCTATATTTATTTGTGAAATATTTATATGCATGATTGTTGATGAGACCGGCAAATGTTTTTCCAAAATTTCAAATTAAATTAAAAATATTTTGGAAAAAGCAAACAAATCCCTCAAATTCAATATTAAATCAAGATTGCCTTCCATCATTATAGTATAAAACAAAATGTGGTTATTAAGTGCTAGTTTGTTGGGATTCACTCAAAACTGCCTTACTTACTACATGTTTTTACTATAAGAAATGTTCTTAAGAATAATAGGTTTGATTTAACTAAAATTATGGTTTGTTGAGATTCACTCAAGACCATGAATTTTAGAGGCAAGGATTAGGTTAATACATAAGATGTAAACCAAGAGTTGATACCTAACGGATCTAGAAATTACAAATGGGCTGTAATTGATAAAGTACCTACCTGTTAAAATTATTTTTGATTTGTTAGGATTCACTCAAAGTCAAAAATAATTAAGATGAGATTCTAGCCACTATAGATTTTTAGAAAATCCCAAATCAATTTGTAGAGTGTAATTGATTGTGAAAATAGTGGAAATAAAATCATAATATTGGAAATTTTTATGATTTTATTAAACAAAACTTTTTCTAACAAACTCTATCTTTATTTTTTTGTAGAATGAGTAATAATTTGAGTCTACGTACAATTCTCACTGATTGTAAACTGAACGACACAAATTTTCTCGATTGGCATCACAATGTCCTACTCGTTCTCACTTATGAGAAAATAGAATATGTACTTGATGGGCCTATGCCTAACGAACTCGAACCAAACGCACCTGCTACTGTTAAAAATGCTTACAAGAAGCATAATGATGATAATAGGACGGCGTCATGTATCATAATAGCCTCTATGACTCCTCAACTCCAACAGCAGCATATGAACATAGGGGCATATGAAATTGTTCAACACCTGAGAGAGTTGTTCAAACAACAATCTAGGACGGTGAGATATGATACCTCCAAAAAACTGTTCAGGTGCAAAATAGTAGAGGGAGCACCCGTTGCTGCACACGTCTTGAAGATGATTGGGCTAATTGAGAAATTAGCCGAATTGGGTTTCAAGATGGACCAAGAGCTAAATGTTGATTTAGTTCTTCAATCTTTGTCAGATTCTTTCTCTCAGTTCGTTATGAACTATCAGATGAACAATCTGCAGCACACACTACCTCAATTGTTGAATGTGCTGAAAACTGCTGAGAAAAAAATTAAAAAGGTGAAGGGTCCTATTGGAGTGCTTGTTGTTGCTTCATCCAATAAAAGGAAGAAGCAAGGAAAAGGGCCTAAGAAGTCCAAGAACAAGCCCGCCAAGAAACCCAAGAAAGCCAAGGAAGACCAGTCCAATGCCACCTGCTTCCATTGTGGACAAACTGGACATTGGAAAAGGAACTGCAAAACTTATCTGGACAGTCTGAAACAAAAGAAGCTTGGGGAAGCTTCATCAGCAAGTACATACATGATTGAGATTAATATTTCTACTTCTAAATCTGACTCTTGAGTATTAGATACCGAATATGGCTCTCACATTTGCACATCTATGCAGGGTCTAAGGGACAGTAGAAAGTTGGGAAAAGGAGAAGTAACCCTACGTGTGGGCAATGGAGCAAAGGTTGCTACTTTAGCTGTAGGGACTTACTACATTAGTTTACCCAATGGGTTGATTCTAGAATTATCAAACTGTTATTATGTTCCAACACTTACTACTAACATCATTTCTATTTCCTGTTTGGATTTAAATGGGTTAAAGATAACTTAGGAGAATAAATGTTGTTCTTTTTCAAAGAATGGTGTGTTTTATGGTTCTGGAAATTGGAATAATGGTTTATATATTTTAGATCTTGACAACCAAATTCTCAATATACAAGAAAAGAGAATGAAGTTAGATAAACTAAATAAAACCTACCTTTAGCACTGTAGGTTTGGTCATATAAATGAGAAACGTATTTCCAAGTTGTACAAAGGTGGGTACTTGGACTCATTTGATTATGAATCATATGATGTATGTGATGCTTGTTTACTTGAAAAAATGACCAAAATGCCCTTTAATGGTAAAGAGGAACGGGTCAGTGATTTACTTGGATTAGTACATACTGATGTATGTGGCCCAATGACAATCACAGTTAGAGGTGGATTTTCATACTTCATTACCTTTACGGATGATCATTTTAAATATGGTTATGTGTATTTAATGAAATACAAGTCTGAATCTTTTGAAAAGTTCAGAGAATTCAGAAATGAAGTAGAGAAACAAATCGATAAAAGTATTAGAACACTACGATCTGATCGTGATGGAGAATACTTAAGCGATGAGTTTCAATTTTATCTAAAGGACAATGGAATAGTTCTACAATGGAGTCCTCTAGGGACACCACAACTAAATGGTGTATCTGAAAGGAGAAACCGCACCCTATTAGACATGGTACGATCCATGATGAGCCATTCGAGTGCCCCAAAATCGTTATAGGGATATGCTTTGGATACAGCTTCCCATACTCTTAATAGAGTACCCAGTAAGGTTGTTGATTCCACACCATATGAGATATGGAAAGGAAAGAAACCAAAACTGTCTTACATGAAGGTTTGGGGCTGCCAAGCCTATGTGAAGAAAGCAGAGTCAGATAAGTTTGAAACTAGATCTGACAAGTGTTTGTTTGTATGGTATCCAAGAGAGTCTATAGGATACTATTTCTACAACCCAACTGAGCACAAAGTGTTTGTCTCAAAGCATGCTATTTTTCTAGAAAAAGAGTTTATTCTAGAAAGGGGCAGTGGGAGTAGAATAGAACTTGAAGAAATTCAAGATAATCAAACTAATATGGAACTTGATGAAGTTCAAACAAACATTGAACAACCTATTGAAGAAAGGGGTCAGCCACATAGTGATGAGGCACAAACGGAAGTTGTGGATATTCAAGAGCCCCGTAGGTCAATAAGAGTATGCTCAACTCCCAAGAGATATGAGTTTCTTATGAGTCAGGGTAATGATGTACTAGTCATTCAAGATAACGAACCTACTACCTACTAAGAGATTCTGAATAGTCCAGACTCCCCCAAATGGTTAGAGGCCATGAACTCTGAAATGAATTCCATGTATGACAACAAGGTATGGATCTTGGTTGATCCACCTAAAGGAGTAAAACCCGTAGGGTGCAAATGGATCTTCAAGAAAAAGACCGACATGGATGGTAATGTGATTACCTATAAAGTTAGACTGGTAGCCAAAAACTACAAGCAGAAAGAGGGAATCGATTACGATGAAACTTTCTCACCAGTAGTTATACTTAAATCCATTCGGATATTGCTTGCAATAGCAGCATGCCATGACTATGAGATTTGGCAGATGGATGTAAAGACTGCATTCCTTAATGGGAATTTGAAAGAGGATGTGTACATTGTGACAGCCCCACTTTCCCCAAAGGCAAACCAGAGGGGTCAGCGGACCGCCTGCCCAACTCTCGCCAGGATTCAAAAGATATAACCATAAAACCATAGTTAAAGAAACCGACAAATTCTTATAAATTACAACCTCTAAAATACATCAAGGTTACGTTGGAACAACTCTAAAATACTACAAACCATCTAAGGCATCCATTATCTTCCAACTTATACAAAAGGAAAAGAAAATCCACAAAAACTAGAATCCTCAATTTCACAAGCACCCCTTCCCGGACTGCTAAGGAAAACAAAGCTTATGGGGTGAGCAAAGCTCAGTGAGGCCAAGAATTCATGCACAAGCAGGGTAAAGCAATAACACACTTTAACAGAACAATAACAGGAAAATAAAACAGGAAACACATGTATGTATAAAATAATCACTAGAAAGGATACAACTTGCCGCTCCATCATTCGCTTCACCGACTTCAACGGAAACGCTTGACACTCACAACCACTACCTCACCGTAGTAATCACTTTACTCTCACCCGCCTACTTACACCCCCGTGCGGCCCGCACAAAATAGCAATATCGTTAAACCAAGTCGGATGAGCACCTCCCGCCCATAGATGCAGACGTACTCACCGCTATAAATGAGTCGACGAGACTACGCTCCAATCGACTTAATCAACTGACCCAAACGGGAGAGAGGTACCTCCCACTCTCTCTTGAGTGTGGTACATACAACCGCTTTGGTTCTAACAAGTCAAGAACAAGCACATCATAAGCATTTTAATGATTTCAATTCAAGTAAGTCAAACAAGCGCGGTAAAGTACACGCTCACCAAGTCAAACAAGCATGCTTTCAAATGAAATTCATCAAATCAGACATCCAAGCATGGAAACAACAAGCACTTGAACACTCACCAACAGTTGAGCGTAAGCAAGATAATGTAGAAGTCAAACACGTTCGTCAACGTCCACGGACTCACCTGGAACATGCAAATCAAACCATCAACCTTTTGGTTTCTAATTAAAGCAACCTTGTCGTAAGATTGGAAGAAAACCATTTCAAATGTGAACCGACGCGACATGCATGTGCCCAATGAACTAAGCTCTCATAAACGCTTATAATCACTTAAAATAGCAAAAGAAGCACATACATGGGCGTTGGACGGAAAACGAACGAGGACAAAATGAAAACGGAAAACACACACTGAAAAGTGGAAGAACAGTTTTGATACCTTGTACGCCATTGCCCATATATCAGGCTACAAGTGTCGGATTTGAGCGTACGAGGTGCCGTTTCGAAGCTAAGCGAACAAGCTACAACTTTCAAGAAGACAACTTCGACCCAGATTTACTCCTTCTAGGTCAAAAACGCAGAAACAGTTTCAGAAATTTTACCATCAGAATGTCCGACAGGCTCACTTCAAACGGACATAACTCAGCGTTCACAAATCGAAATCAAGAAATTCCAGATGCGTTGGAAAGATAGAATGAAGGGCTATAACTTTCGTGTTTTGGCCAAAAGCTAAATCACAAAGGATCAACACGAAAAATGAAGTCAAAGTTGCTGCCGGTAAAATTCTGCTTTCCTGTTCAACGCCCAAACAACCAAATTGCACCCAAACAAATTCCATTGACTCGATTGCGGGATAACAAACATGCAATGCAGCCCCTTACATGTCACACACAACCCCAAACACGCACACACACACACCACACACAACAATCCAAGAAACTAAACGAAACGGAAAACCTTAGCTCACTAGTGGGAATTCAAGAGCCCACACGACCAAGTGGGAATCCAAGAGCCCACTCAATCATTTAAATCAACAAACCAACATTAATTCCTACCATTAGCACTTACAACAAAACCCTAACCCTAACCCAAAATCATGGCTAGGCATAAATACATCAAAATCAACCAATCTAAGCCATAGAATCATTCCATAAGCTGAAAATAAGCATGAACCAAGCCATGGAAATCACAAAACCCCACAATTCATAATCTTCATCCAAATTTCAAGCTTGTAGAAAATAGAAGAAACCTTTCTAGATGATGTTCTTGGTGAAACCCCAAGTTTCCAAGTCCAAGCTCCACCTACTAGCTCCAAAGCAAAATCAAATGGTTGAAAGTTGCAAAATCTCCAAGCTTTTTCTTCTTTTTCCTCTTTTTTTCCTTCCTTTCTTTCTCTTTTTTCTCACCGTTTCCTTGTTTTTTTTTGTTTACAGCAGCTTCAAGCTTCTAAATAGTCCAAAAGATAAGCTTAATGGGATATTTTTAGCTAGTCAAAATGTGGTCAAAAATATCATGCCAATAAACCTACCAACTTAGATTTATTTCCACTCTTACCCACATAATTTCTTTTCCTATCAAATTAGTCCATAGGTACTAATCTATCAAAACTTAATCTCACCCACATAGGCCACTATTCACCTAGAAGTTTTAATCACTCGCCTAATCATGCATTAACACACATACAATCAAGGAGTAACAAACTCGTAATTGAACATATCATTTTCAAAACTAGGGTTTTGTAAGTTTTACAAGATCAACCTAGGGTTTTATCAAAATCTAGGGTTTTCGAAACAAATTAGGGTTTTAGGTTTCAAATTAGGGTTTTAAAACGTGTAAAACAGGATTATTAAAACAAAACACTTTTAAAAGTAAAACAAGCATATAAACACCTTGGCAAATAATAATGCCTATAATAAACTTTAGACAAAATATGATAGTCGGTACGGGTCCTCACATACATGACACAACTTGAAGGTTTTACGTCGCCAAATCTTAGTCAGATATGCAAGCTACAGAGGTCCATTTATGGACTTAAGCAAGCATCCAGGAGTTAGAACATCCGATTTGATGAGACAATCAAAGAGTTTGGATTTCTCAAAAATCCGGATGAACCTTGTGTATACAAGAAGGTTAGTGGGAGTTCAATCGTTTTCCTTATATTATATGTGGATGACATATTAATAATGGGAAACAATATCCTAATGTTACAATCAGTGAAGGGTTGGTTATCCAAAAACTTTTCCATGAAAGATTTAGGAGAGGCAACCTATATACTAGATATTAAGATCTATAGAGTTAGGTCTAAAAGACTGCTTGGTCTTTCACAATCTACATACATGGATAAAGTACTAAAGAGATTTAGTATGGATCAGTCTAAGAAGGGCTTTTTACTTATGACTCATGGTTTAAGCCTTTCTAAGAGCATGTGTCCTAAGACACAAGTTGAGATTGATAAGATGCATAATGTTCCATATGTTTCGGCAATTGGATCAATTATGTATGTTATGCTATGTACAAGATCAGATGTCTCCCATGCTCTGAGTGTCACGAGTAGATTCCAGGCTAATCCAGGTGAAGGTCACTGGATAGCCGTTAAAAACATTCTTAAGTACTTGAGAATGACTAAAGATTTGTTCTTAATATATGGAAAGGGTGAATTGGAACTTAAGGACTATACACATGCAAACTTTCAGTCTGACAAGGATGACTGTAAGTCACAGTTAGGCTTCATCTTTACTCTCAATGGAGGTGCTGCCTGCTGGAAGAGTTCCAAACAGGACACCACAGTGGATTCTATAACAGAGGCTGAGTACATTGCAGCCGCAGAGGTAGCTAAGGAAGCCGTTTGGATCAAGAAGTTCGTGTCTGAATTTGGTATGGTTCCTAACATTGTTAATCTAGTAACTCTGTATTGTGATAACAATGGGGCTATTGCCCAAGTAAAGGAACCTAGGTCTCATCAACGGTTCAAACATGTACTTAGAAGATTTCACTTAATTAGAGAAATCATTGCCAGGAATGATGTAAAGATAGAGAGAGTTCCCACTGAGAATAACATAGCTGATCCTCTTACTAAGGCACTATCCCAAAAGAAACATGATAGACATGTACTTTCATTTGGACTGAAGGTCATGAATGAATTGTTTTAGTGCAAGTGGGAGGTTGTTGGAATATATGCCCTAAAAAAATTGTTTTTGTTTAAATACATTTCTAATTAAGTTTTGTATTTTATAAATTTCCATTTTATCTGTTAAATATTTGATATAACTGATAAAGTCCTTAAAATATTTATTGATGTGATGGTAGTCACAAGAGTTGATGATTATGAGATATCAATCACATTTATAATAATATTCTTAAATTTTCCTAGTCATAGTATTAATGAGACAGGACATCATTAATACGGAAAGACTAGTACACAGTTAGCCTCTACTAAGTGTAAGTAGTGGTTGTTCTCATCAACCATGGTATAGGGATACCTAGGCTAAAGAGTAGATGAATTGTAAGGTATAAATTCATTGGAGTGATCCACACAGAGATCCCATTAGGATATCTATCTAGTGCCAATGATTGAATCTCTTATGGGAAATTGTCGAAGTGATCGTAGATTTGAGATCACCATAGTATCTTGAGTGTGAATCACTGCCTTTTGATCCTATTTCTTGTTACTCACTAAGAGTTACTTAAAGAATAGAAATTGGGGGTAGTGTGAAGCATGGAAAGATAGTGAGTGATCAAGAGAGGATTCAGCACTCCGATAGTGGGAGTTGATATCCAGAAAGGCCACTGGTTGGAATTTAACCTTAATAGTCCACTACATTAGGTTAATTGAAGAATGTCTTCAAGTTAACCTAATTTAAGGTTAATTCCGGGAATTAGCAAATTAATTAGTCATGAAGGAATTGGCACTTGTTCCTTATTCCCTGACTAATAGGATATCGATGGTGAAAGGATAATAATTACATGGTAATTTTTCATGAAAAGGTTAGGTCAGAATTCCCTTGACCAATTTCGAATACCTGGGTGGTTGTGATGTGTTGTTAGACGCCGCTCACAATTTATAATTATGAATGATTAATTATTATAATTAATGATAAAATAAATTTGTTTATTTTATCAAATTCTTTTGAGAATTATAATTTATAATTATTACCAGTGTATTTGGAACCTATTGATAGGGGTGTGCATCGAATTCGAATTCGGTAATTCGGATGGTTGAATTCAGTAATTTTCGGTATTTTGTATATGATATGTCCGATCGAATTCGAATTCGAATAGGTAAGAATCGAATTCGAATTCGATTCACAATGAATTCGAATTCGGTACTCATTCGATTTTGACCGAATTCAACACCCAACAATTTCCTGCATGATGTATTAACCAAAAAAATTTACCAAAAAAAAAAAATAAAAGCCACATCTCCCCAACCCCAACTTTTGTAGCTGACATATGGAAGACCCAAAACCTTACGAGTGAAAGTGAGAAATCAGATAGATAAGAGTTTAAAAATCAACAAGTGGTATCATGTGCATTCATGTTCTGTTAAACTGAAGAAAGTACAAATCTTTCTTTTTTTTTTTGGTTGGCTCACACCAGTCTATATACCTAAAGAGTCCTACTACAGCTGGAGGAGAACAAGACCGAGAGTAAGAGAAAATAAGTACAAAACAAAAGTAGACACTTCGTTCCATGCCTATCAGCAATTCAGAATATCAGACAGGTACCAAAATAAAACACAAAAACCAATCAGCTTGTCAAAATGAAACACGAAAACCAACCAGAATATCAGACAGCATCCAATTTGCAGTTTTGCTTTGCACACACATTCAATTTTGGCACAACCAAAACCAACCAGCTCAAAGATTTTCAACCAGATTTCCAATTTCCATCCATCAAGAACAAACACTTAGAAAACATGAAAACAACATCTACACATGAAATATCCAATCAGCCATTATCCATCATCCATATCAAATTCATACAAATAAATAGCCAATATCCAACAAAGTAAATTCAACCAGCAATACCACAAATTGAACTAGTCATTAAAATTAAGAATAAAGTTCAACTTCAACCAGATTTCCAATTTCCATCCATCCAGAACAAGGTGGACAGCATTCAGATGGTTGAATTCAAGTCTCAAACATCAAGTATTGTTGACTCAGATCCTCCCTTGACCAAACCTGCAATGGAAGAGCAATTGACAAAGTAATCGAGTGCATTAAATTACAACTTTTCAACTGAAAAAATAACTGAGTTTTGAGAGTAATAGTGATGATAGTTTACCAGATTCAAAGGCCTCAAGTTCCTCTAAACTTTCTTCCACATTGAATTTTGTCATTGATGATCTAAGCCAGTCTTGAGTACATATCAAACATTGAACAATCCGAGGTGTCAAAGAGCTTCTAAATGCATCTAAAACGCGACCTCCGGTACTAAAAGCAGACTCGGAAGCTACCGTAGAGATTGGAACAGCCAAGACATCACAGGCCATTATTGAGAGGATTGGAAATCTAACACTATTAACTTTCCACCACAAAAGAATATCAAACTTCAGTTTCTCATCATCATCCTCACAATCCTCATTCAAATATTTGTCCAATTCAGATTTATTGTCCCTCCCTCCAAGTTTAGTTTTCCTTTTTTTGAATTCCATTTTGTACCTATCATTAATCCTTCTAGATGTATCTCCATCGACTGAGGCTTGTTGTGAAGAAATGGGCGAAGTAGAAAAGGAAGAAGAAGAGGATTCATGTGCACTGTGGAGCCTTTTATACTCATTGAATAATTCAAACATGGAATCTTTTGCAAGCATAGCTACAACTCCACCATCTAATTCCCCCATACATTTTTGAGAGAACAAATTCAAGGTACTCAAATTTAGTACGAGGATCAAGGATGGATGAAATAAAGATCAACATGTTCATCTTCTCAATCTTACCCCAATATTTATCATATTTGTCCTTCATTGTCCGTGCCATGGAGTTTAACTCAACATTTGGACTTTCCACCATTTCATTCAATAGCCCATTAATGTGACTAAGATCATCCAAAAAATTATTACAAGTCACATATTTTGTTCCGGACACTTTAATAGTCAACTCATAAAAATTCTCTAAAAATATAACAAGGTATCTAGCCTTCTCCCAATCAGATTTTGTCGGCAAACAACTTAGTTCTGAACTCATATAAGGGTCTTGTTCTTCAAATCTTTCAAATGCTCTTTCATATTTAGAAGCCGTGTCCAACATCATATAAGTGGAATTCCATCTAGTAGCAACATCTAAACTCAACAACTTTTTACATTCAATTTTCTCAATTTTTGCACATTCCTTGAATTTTTTCAGCCTCATTGGTGACTGCCTAATATACCTAACAGCTGCCCGAATATTGTCTATTGAATCCCCAAGTTTTTTCAACCCATCATGGACAATTAGATTAACTATATGAGCAACACATCTTACATGAGTCCATTTTCCTCCCAAAACAGTTTTTCTCCAATTCTACAATTTACCCCGTAAATATTGAATTGTCGTGTCATTAGAGCTAGCATTATCGACTGTAACAGTAAATATATCGTCAATTCCCCACTCCAGCAGACATTTTTCAATACATTTTCCAATTTCAGTCCCTTTGTGACTACTAATTGGACAAAAACTGAGTATCTTTTTGTTTGATTTCCAATCATTGTCAATGAAATGGGCAGTAAGACACATGTAATTGATACGCTGTATGGAAGTCCATGAATCTGTAGTTAAACATATCCTACCACCGTTATTCTTTAGCAGCTGTTTTAGCTTATTTTTTTCATCCAAATACAATTGATAGCAGTCTCTAGTAATTGTCCATCTAGAAGGAATTTTGAAAGATGGACAAGCTGTACGCATAACAAGCTGAAAACCCTTTCCTTCCACATGCTTAAAAGGAAGCTCATCAACAATTAGCATGTATGCTATACTTTTCCTAATAGCCTCAAGGTCATATTTCCAATTCATAAGAGTTGTCTTAACCTCCCCCATCGGGCCAGTTTCTCCCTAAACACAATGTAGCTTGACTGAACCCATATTATTAGATTTGAAACACATTTCTTGACATGTGTATTAAGAGGAGAAGTTCCATGAGCCTTAGAATCAGCTGGGATTACTTTCTTACAAAGATTTGCATTGCATGTCGAACTCCTTTATGTAATTTTCTTCAAAGTGATCCCAAACTGCAGATCTCTTCTTGCAAGGTTCCTCTTCTTGGACATGGAAGATTCCTCAATGCTGTCCGTGTGTGCAGGGGGTACATCAGAAGAATCTGCATGCTCAAAATTCTCTGAACTGGGATTCATTTCCTTAGACATGTAGACAAATCTCTGATAAGAAAATGGATGCGACTAATTAGTAACAAACTTATAGAAATCAGTAAAGCTACATAGGAATCAAAACTTATAAATTTATAGACATCAGTAAATTAGAAAATGCATTCGACTAATCAAAACTCATAAACTTTCAATTTTATTTCATAGTCAAACAAGAAAAGGAATCTGTCATTCTCCTAATGGAGCTCACACATAGTAAAAGGAATCTACAGATTCCAGGATAAGCTCACTAACTTGTATGACCAGTCCCTCTTCCAATTATGTGAATTTTATTTCTGTGAAAACAGACCTATAATGTTCAATTGGAAAGTGACTAATTCTCCCTATCATCTCCCTAAACAAAGGGATAAAAGAAAATGAAACAAGAAAATGCAAATGATTGATATACAATGCACATGATTTTGTGATTAGAAGCCACTCAGGTTATCCAAAGTAAGCCAGCAAACATATTCTAAAAATTGAGATAAGCACGCCTTATGACAAATGATAACAATGGATAGCAGTGGACAAGAATGGAAGATTGGGAAGTAAAGGGCTATATAAACATATTCTGGTGGCGATTCACTAACTTGTAATGGACAGCAAACATATTCTAAAAATCCAACTTTTCCCCATCACCATCATATGTGAGATAACGAAAAATGATAAAAATGGCAATTCAATCCACACCAAAAAGTCCAAAACAGATTAGGTCAAAATTGACCATTACAGATTAGTCCAATTCATCTCTTAGACAACCTCTAAAAGAGGCTATTTCACTGTCATCTGAACACACTAAATTGGACAAAGCAATTGGGCAAACCAATATTGTCGATTTCATTAGGGCAAATTAGAAAATTAGGGCAAGAGGGAGAAGGAGTGTTGCACACCCCTACCTGAACTCACAAGGACTGCTGGACTGGAGTCTGGAGTGGCTTGTTGGACTCGGTCAGATGCAATGGTGGTGAGAGCCTCGGGGGAAGAATACGACGACCACGGTGAGAGGGAGAAGGAGTGTTGAGTGCTGAGCTAAGAGTGAGAGTGAGAGACTAAGATGGTGGATTGGCGTGTGAGTGAGTGTGAATGTGTGATTGTGTCTGTGAGATTATGACTGTGAGGGGGAAGAGGTTGAGAGCGACGAGTGACGACACCAATGAAAGTCGAACAGAGACTCAGAGAGTGAGAGCCAGAGGGGTGCGGGAGAGACCGGGAGAGAGAATTAGGGATTTTGGGATTTTAGAGATTTTTCTTTGATTTTGTTTTGTATAGATTGTATTGTATTATTTTAAATCTTTCAGACATATGTATATCAGTATATGTATTAATATGTATTGTATTATATATGTATCAGGTATGTACTTTGTCTAGTGGCATTGGCATATATTATTTATATTAAATTAAATGAATTCGAATTCGGATGGACCGAATTCATAATTCTTCATACCGAATTCGATTTTGATTTCGACAGAAATCAATTCGGTGTATCCGTTTATTGACTGATTTACCGATTTACTGAATTCGAAGTTTCGAATTGAATCCGAAATAGGTCGGTAATTCGGTAATTCGGTTTTTTGCGCACCCCTACCTATTGGGTCACACGCTTAGAGATTGAATTCTGGATTAAAATTGCGTGTGTCCAAATAGAGACTTGGAAATAAAATTCTTAGGGTCTAATTACAAGGAATAATAAATTTTGAGACTGTTTGAGCAAATAGGATAAAATAGTTATCCTATGTTTATCAAATAGCAAAAGGGATATCAGATGTTACGGTTGTTTTGATTTTGAATCAATACCTTCTCTCTCTTTCTCCATCCTATCTATACATCAGACTATATGATACGTCTGCTATACTGATAGAACTGTAGAGAGAGGCTAGGTTTTCAGAAAACCTTACGTAAAGAAAAATCCTGAGAGTTTTGAGAGTTTGAGTGAGAAAGAAAAAGGCTAGCACCTTCTTCCCTCACACACACGTAGATCGTAGAGACGATCAGGAAAAGATCCAAAGCACTCTCGCATGGATTTCAGTAGAGGCAGGACATCTGGACTGCTCAGGGGATTCTCTACCTTCTCCAACGAGTCAGAATCATCACTTCCAGGATTAAGGTAATCCGATTATCCCCTCCTTCAAGTTACACGTAGAACTTAGGGTGATTCCTGGTGGGAGTTTGGGGCTTAAATTTTTAATTTTTCGCTGTGCTTGCTGCCCCAATTCCTAACAATTTTCTGCAATAGAGATCTTTGATGCAATTTGAGAAGGAAGAAATGACTGCTGGGGCAATAGGTTTTCCAAGTTTGAGAGATGGACCATGCTTCCTTGCTTGAGAAGTGAGATTCTAAAGAAAGAAAAAGGATCAACCTGTAGAACAATAGATGGGCTAATTCTGCCATAGCCGTAATTATGCTTGTCCGAGAAATTGTTCACACGTGATTTGGATGAGCAAGCTAGGTTTTCAAGGGAGCAAAGATTTGTATTGAATGGAAGATTTTTCTTGGACACGAATAAAGTGAAATGTTCAACTTGTTCCTTGCTCAATGGAGATGGTTTGAAAAGAAGATCTCTAGGCATGGTGCCTTGGACATTTTTGGACCAATATTTGAGCTGATTCAATGCAGCGAAGGAAGAAGATGAAGTGTCTGCAGCAAAAAAGGATGTTGGAAACGTGAGGGCAATAACAAATAGAACGATAGCAAATGTTGAAGGATGATACCATAAGATTTCATTTGGTTTAAGATAGGATTAGATGATTTATCCTGTATCATCCAATGTTTGGTTGCATTTTTATGATTGGATTAGATATCCATACTAACTAAATTAATCCTATAGGGGTCATGGTATTATTTATCTAGGATAATTATAAGAGGGGATAATGATTTATTAGATTCTTTTACCCTTATCAAGAAAGACAAAACCTACAACTATATTAATAAACCAAATACTGGATAACAAGGATGAGTAATCCCATGATGATTAATCCCACGATTAATTATCCAAGGATGAGTTATCCCATCTCATCCAATCAGTGAACCAAATGAACCGTAAAGGAAAACTGTTCAAAATGTCCCTTATATCTCGTCAAATGATTTCTTTCCTTTCGTCCCTTTTAAAATAATAACTTTACATCCTTTACAAAATCAAGTTAGTAAAATTTGGTACCAACATAATTTTTCAATCACTTTTTACCATGAATCTATCGCATAACCTACATCTAATCTTTTTTTTAAGGAGAAAAAGGGTTAAATCCCATTTATATTTAAACAATGACCGATCTACATTCATTTTTGTCACTAAAAAAAGTAAAATCTAACCCATACCATATTGATTATTCGCCATAAAAAGTGGAATTTGACCTAATTCACATTTATTTTTACCACAAAAGAGTGGGATCTGTCCTTTCTATGCATAAAAAATAACCATATATAGATCACATAGCGATTTCAAGCTAAAAATTTACGTTGAGACTAAATTTTATTAATTTGAATTTGTAAGGGATGTAAAGTTTATATTTTAAAAATGAACGATGAAAAAATTCATTTGATAAAATGTGATTCACATTTTGTACAATTTTCGCAACTCCACATATTCATAATGTACAATTAATCCCAAAAAAATCTCGATGAACCTATAGCCAGGAAAAAAAAAAAGAAAAGAGAGAGAGACGAAAATTGAAAAATAAATTTATAAGAAATGACATTTACAACCTGTTTCACGTTTGCATTTGAATGGGTTAACTACACTTGACATTCATAGCATTTGCTAACATAGTTCAGAACATTATTTTTAGAGCAAATTGCTCAAAATGTCACCGAACTATCCCATTTAGTCGAAAATGTCACTAAACTTATTCGTTAGACAAAAATGTCACTCAACTAATAAAAATGTGTATTCCGTGTCATTCCATCTAATTCAATCGCGGAAGGGAGACTAGGCTATCACGCGGAGCTGCAGTTGATTTGTGAGGGGTAAAATAGTCAAAAAAACTTTTGGATGAAAGTGGTCTTTATAAATTGATGTTGCTTCCATTGCTTTTGTACTTTTTACAAAACTAAACCCTAATTGTCTTATGAAATTTTCCCCAATCTTGGAGAGGCATCTTCACCAACCCTTTTGGAACCTATCATCTGGTATGCTTATTTGCACCTTCACAATGGCCCGCGTAAGGAATCAACTCCAACCTGCTCTTGTGGGTTTGAAACCAATTTGAAGACATCATGGACTAACAGAACCCAGCAAGAAGATACCTTGAATGTGTCTGAGGAGGTAAGTTGTCGGTTATTCAATATGCATTGCAAGTATTGGAAAATGATTACATTGATGTTTAAAAATGCAAGGAAGAAAATTATGTGTGATACAAGATGAAAACAACCGTTTCCTTGATCTTTGTTTAGGGTGAAGGATGTGGATACTGGGAGTGGTACGATGATGATATGTGTGCGCGATCGAAGCAAGTCATTCCTGGTCTTTTGAGGAAAACAAACAGTCGGAAGTTCGAGAATGAAGAATTGGAAGCTCGAGGTTGAAAACAAAGTTGAAAAATTGGAGGGCCAAGTTAGAAATTTGAAGGAGGAAATTAGGAAGAAAAACAAGAAACAGATGCTCATAATTGCTATTATAACCTGATAATTTTAAGTATTTCATTGTACATGGGAACGATAGAAAGGGAAGCTATTTTGGCGTTACAAATTGCTGGCTATTAAAATGTAATTAAAAATAGTAGATCCCGTTTGTGTTCTTTTGGCTAATGTAATGGTAATCGCGTAGATGTAGTTCTATATAGGATGTTTACACCTCCCATGTAAATACTAGGAGTTGTAAGTGGCTCCTTGAATATCAATGTAATCCTATTTGGTCATGAGTTGTTGCATAAATCTTCTGATAAGGAAATGCATAAGTGGCCAAAGAGATAGGAACATAATAAGAGTTGGTCAAATAAAATCATACATATCCATAGAAATTCCTGTCAATAATTCCATTCGTTTCCCAAAAGTGAACCAATGGCACATGAAAGCAACTCTGTTCTACTGTCATCCTAATGATATACATTCAATAAAAAATCGTCAAGTAACAGCAACCTTGTAGCCCTGTTCTACTGTCATCCTAATCCATTACATCCAACAAAAATTCATGAAGTAATAGCAGCCTTGTAGCCCTGTTCTACAGTCATCCTAATGATTTACATCCAACCACAAAATCGTTCAGCAAGTTGTATGTACAGGACAAAAAGAAATGCAGTCAACTTCAGGATTCCATTAATCTTCTCCTCCTCCTCCTCTCTTGCGGCTTGATGTTCCAGCCCATCTACCAACCTTGAATGGAGGCTCTTTACCCAAATATTCGTAGTTGACATTGATCCTCACTTTTTCAACCTCAGATAACTTGCTCTTGTGACGAATTGTGCTTTGCTGGCCACCAAAAATAGACTGTCCAGTAGGATTACTTTCACTTGGAGCAGTAGCTGAAGGCCTTTTCCTCCTCACCTACGCACATACACAACCACAAGATCGCATAATTCCTTGTGTTGCTAAGTATAGTAAAGGTGAAAAATACAAAATAAAAAAGAAGGAAATTACTACCGTGGGTCTTAGTCTTCAATATTTTGTTTTGCCTTGTTAGGGATAACACCAGACTCGCACTGTGATGCAACGGCAGAATCTTGTTCTTCAGTGGATCCTGCAAACTTCCTTCGTAATTGATGTACCACCTCCCAAAATCGGATCGCTTGTTTCCAGCCTGTGTCGCTGATGGTCTCCAAATGCTACATGCTCAGCAGCCTTATGTTGTTCAACATCTCCATCCCTAGCATGCTCAGAATTTTGTTCAGTTGTTGCATGACTTGTCTCCACCCTTTTGTTATGTGTGGTTGACCTTCTACTCTTTTTGCTTGTTGAAGTAGATGGGGTGGCAGTTCCATCTGCATTCTGTGGGTCATTCTTACATGTAGCACTGTTGTGACCTGCTTGGCCACATTTGCTGCAGTGCATAATGACATGCTTCCTCAACCTTTGCACATTGTCTCTTCTTGCATGGATCCCACTTCTTTCTTCGGTAACATCCTTTCTCCTTGACTTTTGGGCGACCAGGTTGTACACAGCATATTGGAGGATCCAAAACAGGATAATCTGACTCGGGCCATAGAGACTTTCCACTAATTGGATAAAGCACATTCTGATAAATTTGTAAGAATAATTGCCTACTGTAACAGCCATGTGCATATCCATTGGGATCCTCACCAATTTTTAAAATGGCAGATATTGCATGGCAGTAAGGAATTCCACTAATTTGCCACAATCTACATGTACAGGTCCTATCATTTAAGAAAACAGCATATTGGTCCCCCCTAGGTCCACTAACTTGATAACCTCCCTTACCATTCAAAATTGGTTTCCATCTCCTAGAAAGTTTTTCCCTTTCTTCAATCAAAAGCTTTATTGCTGGCCCTACAAGACCATTATCTTTCTCCATCCACTGAACCCGATTCTCTATTCTCTCCATTAAAAACACTCTAATCCCCTCACACATCCCAATAATTGGCAAGTCTCTAGCATTTAGTATATGAGCATTAAATGTCTCAGACAAATTGTTAACTAACATGTCAGATTTTACATGAAATGGGAAAAAGGCCTTACACCAATGTTCGGGTGGTGCTGCCTTCTTTACCCATCCATATGCAAGTTGGTCAAACTGCTGTAATTCTTCCAAGGCTGCTTGATAAAGCTCTGTAGTTGTGGCTGATGCAATCCTCCAAAATATCTGTTTAAGTTGCTGACCAGGGTGCTTCTTCTTGAAATTTCTGTACATATGTTGGACACAATATCTATGACCAGCATAAGGTACAAGTTCCAGCAATGCACTGTCCAATCCCTGCAATATTAGAAGAGGAAAATATCAGTTCCAATCACATAATTTGAATAACAAGAATTGCAGGTATATACAGTCACCTTTTGTTGATCAGAAATAAAGGTATATTTACTACTCTCCTTTGGTATTTCAACATCTTCAATCAGTAAACTCAAAAACTAGTGCCATTGTTCTCTTGCCTCCTTTTCAACAACTGCCCAAGCTAAAGGCCACCAACCATTGTTCGGATCTGCTGCAATTGCAGTCAATAACTGCCCAGGGTATGGTCCCTTTGTGTGGCATCCATCTAATGCAATAAGGGGTCTACATCCCTCTTTAAATCCTTTTTTAAATGGTCCAAGACAGCAGTAGAATCTCATAAACTTGGGGTTGCTTTGGGGATCAGTTCTTGGGGAAAACTTGATGTCAACAGTACTGTTCGGATGTGTCTTTTGCAACTCTGCTGCATATCTCCCAAGCATAGCAAATTGTTCACCAGCTGATCCTTTGATATTATTTCTTGCCTTATTCAGTGCTTTGTACCCCACATGTCTTGTAATTTCGCAGTTGTACTGCTCATCAACCTGCTGCAATAATTGGCCAACCGGCATTCTCATATTTGCCTTGATAGTCTCTTCAAACCTATCAGCAACCCATTCTGAAGTCATGTTCTTGTTCCTCCAAGAATGACTGCAGTTTGTGTGAACATCATTAATTGTCTTCATCACAAAATCATCTGTGCCCAAAGCTGAAACTTTTGCAGCATACATATACCAGTTGCAACCTGAATTTCTACACTTGGCTCTAAGTTTGCCCTTATCGATCGTGTACAGGTGTACAGGCCTACCTGTCAAGATTGCATAATTTCTAATAGCATCTCTGAACTCCTTTTTATTTCCAAATTTTTGGCCAACATGAAGTTGTGGATTCATTCCATCTCTACCGGTATTGAAGGTAGTATATCTTACTGGAGGGTCCTCCCTATCGGTTGCTTCAGAATCTGGATCACTGTTCAGTTGCACATCCAATGTGTCATCTAGCAGTGGATTCCTATCCTCATCTCCCTGTGTTGATGCTGCTGTACCTTCAATTGTAGCATCAGTGGTGGTATTGGAAGGTTGTGACTTTCTCTTTTCCTTTTGTCCCCTACTGTTGGAGGGCCCATTTTTCTTTCTTTTTCTTTGTCTTGTTGCTCGTGGTATATCATGCTCATTTGTTGCTGTTGGCTCATCATTAACCTGTCCCTCAAACAAGGGCTCTTCTACATGTGCCTGATCTGGTTGGGACTCAGTTCTTGTTCCTTCATGCATATCTCCATCAACTTGGGGCTCCTTTTCATGTTGCTGCACTGTTTCATTCATATCAGTAAAATCCTGTTTACCACCATCCCCCTGACTCTCCAATAAAGGGTCTTCTACAACTGATTCTTGTGTTTGGAGAGTTGAGTGACCTTGTTGGGCATCACCAATCTCATCTTCAGTTTCCATATGTAGCTGTTGCATTGTGGTAACTGGCTTATTTGGGGTCTCATTCCTACTTGTTTCATCCTTCCATCCAAGGGCAGCAAGTCCTTTGGTCCTTCTACGAGCTTTTGCTGGTCTTTTAGGAACAACTTCACACTCATCTTCAATCTCCTCTATGACAACATTACACTTCGTGGGGGGTTCCGGTGGCACTATTATCAGTTCAAGCTTTTTTACTTCTTCCGTTGTCAAGTGATGACAAAACACTTCCATCAACTTGTACTCGCACACCCAACTGCAGAATTCTATAACATGTTCATCTGTTACGAGTTCTTTCAGTCCATGGGTTAAATCACTTCTGGGGTCAATGTAATAATACAGCATAGCGTCCCGGTGCCCACACTTTTCAACCATTCGGTTTATGGCTTGCAGTGACATATAATCTCCGTGGCACATATCAAAGTAATCTATCTCTCCATTTTCATAACTTTTGTACTTGTCTCCTTCAATTCTACCCCCATGGTGTAGTTTAATTGAAAATGCAGGTCTGCCAAGCTCTACACCAACAAATAAAGACAAAAAGCAGCCATTTTATTCAACTTTTTAAGCCGTTAATGCAAGTTTGTTTTCTACAGTACACAGAAAAGCAATTAATAATCTGCTCCTATCCGATATAACAAACAAAATTTACACCTTTTGTAATAAATTATCAGAGAAAAAAAATTCATGTAGGACCCTTTTTACAACCCATTACAATGACATAAAAAAAGAATCCCATGTTCTCCTGTCCTTTTTTACCCAACATTTTGTCTGATATGTCGCTTTCTACCCAACAAAATCATAGAAATCCTACAACGAATGAATAGAAATTTTTGTATTTGAAACATTAAACTGATCTAAACCATAAACCCTAAAGGATTAGGAGTATGTACAAATACTTGCTTACCGTATTCTGCGTATGGATCTAGGTATTCTTCTCGCTTTCGCTTTACCCACTTCATCGGATTGAAATGGCCGACGGCTTGTCTCACGAACGAATCTCTCTTCAATTTTTTAGTCCAAAGTCCCGATTTTTCACTTACAATGATCTTGATTCAACTGAAAATTTGATCGATTGTATTCTTCGATGGATACAAAGCCGAACTACACAATCGAGAATTGGGGGAATCGATTTCTCTTCACTGTTAAGTGGGATTAGGTAAAGACGATCTTACCCTCACAAATTAAGCCTGCCGCTCACGTGATAACCTTTCCGTCTCCCTTCACGATTGAATTAGACGGAATGACACGGAATACACGTTTTTGTTAGTTGAGTGACATTTTTGGCTAACGAATAAGTTTAGTGACATTTTCGACTAAATGGGATAGTTCGGTGACATTTTGAGCAATTTGCTCTTATTTTTATCCCACTTCAGTGTCTAAGCTAGCGGCCCATGACACCTGAGAATATTTGGTACTCGAAAAATCATTTGTAGTCTCAAGGGTGATTGACAATATGGTCCCGCACATTAATTAGTGTGTTTGGACTAAATCCATTTTAGAGTGTATCGCATGAAAGACATGGAGATGAGCTTTTAGAAACAAGTTCTATAAAGTGTTCAGCAATTATTTTTGTTAATTATCTACAGTTGGCTAATCTAGTAGATTAACGTCAAAATTGTAAAACTCTGCCCTCGAAATTGATTGCATCATTAATTAGGTAAAATTTTGGGTGCCCAAAATTTCTATACATATAGAAAATAGGATTAAAATTCCACTACCCTTTTGTCTGTAAACTATAGTGATTTCTATAATTAGTTGTCAGTTTAACAGTACTGATATGGTTTAGTTACGATTATGTTATAATGGTTTAGAGAAGCAATTATTTGTTCACAAAAAGCTATTAAAGTGCTATAATTATCAAACTATTTAATGGCTTTTGTTGATCAAATCTAGAATTAGATGATCGTAAAAACAATTAAACTATTAACATCGAACCTTTACTTTTTTCTCCTTCTAAGAACAACAGGAAAGAGTAGCCTTACATTCTTTGACAAAAATAAACGAAGTAAAATTCTCTGGCTACATTCTTTGAGTTCTCAAAATACTACTGATTATGGATGGAGAAAGACTGCTCACAATTGACATCTTTTATGAAATTCATGAAATTATTAATAGGCGGGCAAAATTGGTTGACGGTGTCTTTTATTTGAAAATTTTTGACAGAAGGTCGTAACTCGTAGGAGAATACCCTCTCCTTCAATTTAAATGAAGAAAAATTCGAAGTAATTCCTCCTGCACCAGCCAAAGATTGATTTTTCTTTTTTTTATGTGGTGAACTTGTAAGTTTTTTTTTCCTTTTTTTGGTAAACCGGAACATGCCCCGACTCAAGCCACTGAGGACTCGAGCCGACACACCAAATCGGGGGGAATACTCCTCGACTCCACACAGCATATCCCAGACGAGTCACAAGAGTTCAAATTCAGGGCAAGTTTCAAACCCAGGACCAACTAATCCTAAAGAGTTCGCTTGCTGCTGGACCACTCTCGTGGGAACTATGAACTTGTAAGTTTGGTAGAATTAGAAGGACTTGTTTGTCAGCAGCAGAGCATTCAAGACTAGAAATATATATTGATTGACCCAAGTTGATAAACAAGCACAAACCCACAGAAAAAATTCACAAGAGATGGATTAAAAGGCAAAGAAAATTTTTTCACTGTTCAAAGGAGACTGCCGCTACTGTTTATTCTCAAAATACAAACGAAACAGGAGACTACAATCTATTACAAAACCCCTGGCTAAACTATAGATATATATGTAAAAGAGACTCCTACTACTATTACTAATACATCTTGGATTTTAATTCCACGGAAGCCCACCATAGGCAACTAATACTAATAACCAAACAGACTAGCTTGGTTAAATAGTCTTCTACATATATGGATGTCAAACAAGGCCTGTAAAGGGAATATTAGTGTCTAATTCATGCAAAATCTTCAAATTTTGCACATTCACAAAGCAATTATACCTCAACTATTCAAATTTAGATCGACAACTTTGCATGCTTCCTTAGGTGGTCAACCACTTAAAAGATGTCTTTCCACATCACATTGAATGCGTTAGTTACTTTTTTAATTCATAGCAAATTAATAATTATTGAGATGCATGCAATACTTTTTTCTGCAAGAAGAATGTTTAATTTCGCAAGTACAATGAGAACAGATAAGATATTAATCCCAGCAATATTGTTCCTTTAAACTTTTTGTTGTTATACTCTCAACTTCTTTCTTTTCCGGTGAAATACTTTGTTTTCATTTCCTTTCCTACATTCAAACGGCAACTGAATTTTTTCCCCAAATGGTGCCTAAATTACGTTAAAAGCAATGAGAAATAGTGAGATACTAAGACTTTCCAATCAATTAATGTTACTTTGAGACCTAGTGGTTCCACTCAATTTAAATTTGTGCCATTTAAGTAGGATTGAAAGATGAATCAAACTAATTGATATTTGAAACAAATTTGATTAAGCAAACACTTGTTCTGACTTGATTCACGAATAACTCAAACTAAATTTGAGCATCATTTTGTGTTTGACAAACTTTTAAAATCCGCTCAATCTTTGTTCGATTAGCATAAAACTTGATTTTATAAGTAAAAGGTTTAACCTACTCAATCTCAACCCAAGTCCAACTAAATCTTATTTGAGTATGGCTCAGTAAATAAACAAGTCAAACCTGAACACAATTTTAATCACATTAAGATAATTAAACAAGATTGATCAGTAGAATGCTCAATTTGATTACACTCGTTTAATGCATAGGAGACCTAAAACAAAAACAAAACAAAACAACTCCTTAAATGCAGCCAGTCTACTAGGATCCAATCTTGCTATTGTACTTAAATGCAGCCATGCTGCAAGTACCTATGCATTATTAGTTGGCCACTCACTTCGACATCTTCTCCTCAACTTCTTTTGCTGCCTCTCTCTCTCTCTCTCTCTACAGTACGGTAAACCCATAAAATTATAATTATATTTCTACCCACTTTGCCCCATTAATGTCTCACAGCATTACTAAACAGCACGACTGAGGATTGCGAAATACAAGAATCTATCTTATCTTGTATTCACACTTTAGTTAATCATTTCCCTTTCTTTTCACATACAATACTCAACCTACTTGAACTTCAGTTTCGTCAAAGTTTCTTTTAATTTTTTTTCTTCGTGCTATAAACATGACACGTTTCTTGCTACTTTTTCTTCTTTAGAAAAAATAAAACATTGGCATGTGAAATGGCAACTGGCACTTAGCATACCAGGTGTGGTATCATTTGTTTCTTTCATTTGCTGGGTAAAAGTTCGTGAACTAGGACCACTCCTACATAAAATTGTTTTCTCCTGTGCGGTATCCCTTCTTGTCATGGCATCTTTCACAATACAGCCAGCCAAACAAAGCGAATGAGATTAGAGAGATGGACGCATGGAGACGAAGGCGAGGCTACTACTGTTTCATCATCGGAACCAATAATTTGGGAATTCGAAAAATCTAAAAGCAAGGGAGAAAACAAATGTAATTGTCTGAATCTACAAGTAACCAGCATTAGTAGGATCAATACATACAGAGAATGAGTAACATTGTTCATTGCAGTTTAGAACTAATAACACGCATAAATAGGATAAATTCACATTTAATGAGATTTGCATCAACGGCGGCCTATGATTGTTGAATTTCAACCTTGACCAATGTCTCATGATACAAATTGTTTAAGCTAACTATTAGTATACATCGCCCTCTAGTTACTCTTACTTGGTTAGTGTCAATTGTCGAGGCTCAGAAAAGAAAAGAAAAAAAAAATTCCGTGGCTAATAAGAAAGATGGTTTGCCACAAAATTCAATTACTACCAAGTAATGTGAATGACTATTTGTAGACAAATACAAAGCAATAATCATATATAATAAGTGATATCTCCCCACTTTGAGTTGGGTTTAACTCAAATGGAAAGTTTTAACTTTTTTCTTAGCCTATTTCAACCTAAATTCAAAAAGTTTAAGCTATGAAATATTTATATAAAGAAAAACTATTTCTATACAAAACAAAAGATGTAAAGCAAATCGCAAAGGATTGGATTTTTTGGATTCTTGGAGCACCCCTAAATTGGAAAGGACGAAAATTCAATATCACATCATTGGAATAGCTGGTCAATTATTTTACAAGATGAACAAATTATGAAATTGACATGAAGAAATAGTGTTCCCACATGAGTCATTAATCGATGAGACCTGGAAATGGTGGTTGCCGCCACCTTGAAAATTTGAAAATTTCTTTTTTTCGATCAATAAAAGTATAAATTATTTCGATTGCTTCAAAATCACACGTCACTTCTTAAAAATAATATACTGCTCCATCAACTTGGACAAGGTCACAAGAATGGACCAAAGACCCTTGGCAATTACAAAGTTCAACTGATTGTCTCAGTCTAATCTAGGGCCATTCAAATTTCAAACTTAATTTTGCTTTAAAAAATTGGTTCTTTTACAGTTGAAGGCCCATAGCCCCATACTTGGTTGACATAAATTCGGCCTGATTTTGACTTGTTACTTGTAAACTATGCCTTGTTTGGTACCTGAAGTTTTTTGTAAATCTGTATAAAACTTGTTTGTTTCCTGCTTTAACTACAGGAACCCTTTCAAAACTTTCAAAGTTTTAATGCAAAATTTTAACAAGTTTGTTTAAAACTTGTTTGTTTCCTATGTTATCTGTAAGAATCCTTAAACAACTCCCAAAATTTTTAATATACCACCCCCATAACACGTAAAAAAATTACTTCCAAAAATTTTCTCTACAATTTCTACACTAAATTACAGTAGAGTTTTATACCAACACCCAAAAAACTTTACTCCCAAACAGAGCCATAATTGCCCGTATCTGCTCAGAAGAAGCAAACATCCCACAGTCCTTGCTTCTCCTTGTCTGCTACTCGTTCTGCGTCGGAAGACCACCAACATAGAATCAACCCTTAATTCTCTCTTTTCAATCCACAGCTTTGCCGAACAAATCTGTCCCTTTTTTCTTCCCTTCACGCAGTCTCCGTCCACTCAAACCAGAGAAGCGATACCCATGAAGTATTCTTTTGGGGTAGGAACAAGTTCCTGTCATATATGAGGTGTCATCATTATATAATTTCACCGAATTTTAGATTTTGATTTTGAAATAAAATCAGTTTTTTTTTTTTGGTAATTTCTCATTTGCTTTTGCTTCTAAATTTTAGTTTTTTAATGTAAAAAAAATCAAAATTTAAAATCTACCAAAGAGTAATTTTGTTGATTTTGATTAATTTGCTTTTTTGTAATGGGTTGCTTGATGGGGGGAGCAAATGTAAGTGAGAGATTCAGAATTTGATACCTCACACTCACAATTTAAAAAAAGAAAAAAAAGAAAAAAAAAAAGGGCTTTCTGTGAAGTCTACATCTAATAAAACGGCATCAGAGTAATAGAGATCCTTGATTGGCTTTCATAGTTACTACTATTCAAACACTATCCATAAAAAAATGAAATGATATTAATTGCTTTTAAGAAGTAAAATCTCATTTCTACTTATCAGCAATTTCGGAAGAATTTTTTGTAGTAATCAAGTTGAGCACAAATTTGTCTGTTAACAAATCAAAAATATTAGTGAACATATACATTATATACACAGTACATCCGTGTCCATCCATCCCAAGCTTTATTCTCATAAAAAAATTGATTCTAGAAAATATGCATATGCTACAAAAATTTGGATCCTCAAACCCTCTCATCCTCAAACCACCTCCCAAAAAAAAAAAAAAAAAAACTTTCCCATCACAAAAACCACAAGAAAGATTCCTATAACAGTTTCTTAAGTATCACTATTAAGTTTTCTTGAAATGAGGCTCATCAGACGAAAGTAGTTTCTTTGTTACCAATTAATATATTGTGTTAAGTGAGCATTTTTATTGGTAATATATGTTAAACAAGCATTTTTGAGTTCGAGATCAGAACCCCATCTTTTTCTTTTTCTTTTTCTTTTTCTTTTTCTTTAATGCTCAAATTTAGCCCCTTAAACTATACAAGATTTACTCCTTTAAGATTAATCTTATATATACCGACAGCATGTATATTGTCAGTTTTCGATGAATGACAATTAATTTATATTTAAACTTGAAATTCAAATTTTACATATGTGCCATTCATCCAACTATAATAATATATACACTGTTAGTGAATATTAATTTACTCCTTTAGAATTAATCTTATATACACTGATAGTGTATACATTGTCAGTTTTCGATGAATGATAATTAATCTATGTTTAATCATAATATGTGTCATTCATTCAACCATGATAGTGTATGTATATATTATCAATGCATATAAAACGTACTCTTGAAGCAATTGAGCTCGAACGATTCTTTGTGCTTGTATATTAGTACTAGGAGGCATAAACCGCGCGATGCGCGGTGGTAATGATGCCCAGCATAGTCAATTCAATATTAATAATAGTTGTAATATATACTTAATAATTATTGGAAGTGTGTGATAAAGAGTGTACTAATAAGTAAAACAAGAGGAGGGTTCATATTGGGTAGACGTTGCAGAACTGAATGACATAAGATAATTAGGATTTAGAAACTGTAATAATGAAAAAAAAAAGGGAAGGGTTCTTGTTTGATGGATACCATAAAACTAAGATATATAAGCTGAAATAATGCAATATATGTTGTGATACATGCCTAATGGTAAACACAAAATGCCATAGGTACACTTAATTCCTTTACATTTGAATATAGGTATAGCAAAAGAAGTAAACAATAGGATTTCACCATTTCGGAGGTCATGATCTACAACAAAATGATTCCAATTTTGATGACAAATTCTTCTAATCCACATTAACACTAATGCCCGCAGTAGCATAATCAACCCAAATAAATAATTATTGTGGTGTTATAAAATTCTAAATTATTCATGCTCAAGAAAAATGGACAAAATAACAACTGATTTTAAGAGATCTCTCCCAAGGAGAAATTTAGGTTACATATATAACTACTTCCATAAATGATGTAATAAAAGTTACCTTCACAAACTTAATTCCTTTCCAGTCACCAAAAGGAAAAAAAAAAAAAAAAACTCAATTCCTTTCTTGTGCTACAACAGAGATAGTAGTCCCAAAGTTAAGTGTAAGGACTTCATACATTCCATTACATATTTTATTACAAATAACTACAGAAGGGCTCTCCTATAGTATTCATCTCTCTGGAACTTCTTGTCTAGTAAAATGCTGTGGCTCTAGTACAACTCTGAGCTTCCATTGATCTCCTCGGTTCTCAATCCTGAAAATGAAAATAGGTAATCAATCTTCAATTGGAAACATCAAATTAGAAACGTAAAAAAAAAGGATTGAAAGTGATAAAACAAATTAATACTTGTCATTGAAGGTTATATGATGTGGCAATATCATCATCAAGTAAAATATGAATTGTCAACTGCTTAAATAAATTTGTATACCCTTTCTATAACCAATAAAGCAAAGTGGTAACTGTAAGTCAAAGGAGTAAATATGCTTTCATGATTTGATAATTGTTCAATATTGTATTTCATTTGACATATGCCATTGCTGCTTAAAGGTCTTAAGTAATCTAAACTGTGAAAGCATGAAAAGATGTTCAGACTCAATATGAGTTAGTCTATTATGATTATTCCATTTTACATTACAACTGCAATAAAAAGAAGTATGATCATTCTAATTCTTTATAGTTAAGGAAAGGAAAAGAAAGGTCAATTTTTTCAGCCAAACAATTATCACCAGGAAAAGATGTTTGTCTCTCAATTCTGCTAGTCTAGAGAGAACTTAATGATCTTTATCTCATTCAGTCTTTGTCTCTCTAGACTTTTATTTCCCCCCCAATAAGAAGCAAAAGCCGCCAATGTTCAGTCTTTACTTCATAAATTGACATACTGTTTGTGCTAAATGTGTGATCAATCCCAGATGGCTTCCCATGGATAATTTTTTCACCCTCAAACGCCCATTTGGTCACCAAGTCCAACTTCCTATCGCTGACAACCTTGGTGGCCAAACCCAGCTTTACAAAGTTTGACAAGGCAAGTAGGGTAGCTGATAGAGCAACACAAAAGGCAGCAGATGAACCCAAGCATGATCCAAAAGGAAGTTTAGAAGTGACAATGGCCTTTGCTAGTTTACAACTGATGCCAAAGAAAATGGACTCATGATGTTGCAGGTGACTCGGAATAAAAGAAGATAAATGTTTAGAGTCTACTTATCCAGTAGGAAGCAGCAAACTACAAGTGCTCAACTTGATTATAGGAGAGCAGGATTAGATTCAGCCGAGCCAACAGTAACAGTGGTCACACAGATATTAATATGTTAGGTAACGTTTACAGCCATAGCTTTACAAGATTTTGAAGGATTGATCTGGACGATTCCTCAACATACTGGAATTTGGCTAAAAATCTCATAACCGAGACAGAGACCGCATGAACCAAATTAACCAAGCAAATTATTCTGTGGTCTATCAACTTAAATACCAAAAAATTTAAGAAACCACTCAATCAGATCAAAGCCAACCAGCCAATAATAAAACACATAAACATAAGCATCTAGAAATAGAGCCAAATGAAAGCCAAGAAAACAAAATAACCAATGTTCGAAAACCAGAGCCAAATGAAAGTCAAGAGAACAAAAAAATCTCAGCACTTAGGCCCCAAGCACAAATCCAAAAAAGGGGAAAGATATTAACTTAAAAATGTCCTAAATGATCTATAATCTAAAAGTGAAACAAATACAGTGAAGCAAGCAAAAAACACAGGTCCAACTTTAAAGCCTTTTCCCTTAGAACAAGTGAGGAGAATTAACTTTGAAAGTCACGAAAATAGCCTCGAAAAATATCAACTACTGCCCACAAAATCTAACATAGCACCCATTATAAGATCAAAGCCAACCAATCAGCAGAACCAACAATTGAAAACATCTAGAAGCTGAAGGAGACTATGAAGCTATATCGATCTGTTGATATAGGATAGTGACTTACAACATAAACCGCACGTATATCCCAGCTCAGCTCCACATTTCCATCATTTTTCATGGACATTTGTCAAACGAATTTCATATCCCAACTGAAAATGAAGTAGCAGTAGGATTAGCAAGTGAATTCATTACTCATAAGAAAAATTGGCTTCTGAAAAAGAAAGGTATAAGAGTGGCAATACCAAAATTGTGGTTTTTTGTCCATAAAATGCAAGGATAGTTTGTAAAAATGGTTCCAAGAGATGCTCCACATAACCTTTGTTTATGAAAAGTTAGAGAACTTCCAATTATGTAGTTGAAAAACTAAAGCAGTATCTACTCTTGTCCATTAAGCAAATATATGCGAAACATCTAATCAAGAAAAATATTGGGATCCTTTAATATGTAAATCAAACACGAATAAATGGCTACACGATTAAATTTGGAGTATGAAATTTAACCAACCAGATGTGCTCGGAACACTTGATATTCCATGAGCACCTCTTTGACAGTTCCATTTTCCACTTGTTTCCATTTATCTAGACTGCATGCTTACAATCAATCCCCTTTCTAACAATATATCCATGGCTTTAACAACCCTGTGCTACATTCTGTCCTTACAAGCTTCAAGCTTTTACAGGTAAGAAGAAACCAAAGAACTCCAAAATCAAGCTACATAAGAAATAAAAAACGAAGGAAAATACGAGATCTAGGCAAACCAATAGCAAGAACAGAATAACAACAGGAATGCAATAGGAAACCTCCATTTTCCTTTTTTTTTTCCCATTAATCTATACTGCATGCTCATAATCTGTCCCCTCCCTAACATAAATCTAGCCAACCTTCTATATATCCGTGCCTTTAGCAAACGTGTGCTATATTCGGTCCTTGCAAGTATCAAGCTTTAACAAGTGAAAAGAAACTGAGGAGCTCCAAAATCAAGCAGCTTGAGAAATAAAAACGAAGGAAAACACAAGATCCAGGCAAACTAATAGCAAGAACAGAATAACAGCAGCAATACAGTAGGAAACATAACAAGCGATTTCCTCGCATGACTGAAAAAAAAACCCAAAATATTACAGATCCAAGGAAACAACAAAATCCAAGGAAAATACAGATCCAAAGCAGAAAGACAGACCTCAGGAAGAGGAGCAAACACGCGAAGCGAGGATACACAGCTGCGGGAAAAAATAGCTGTTAAAAAAATTGGTAGGGGCAACAAAAAAACAAATGCAGAAAAAAAAAAGCAAAACAGGCAAACATTATACCCTAAAATGAGCAAACGAAAACAGGATTGATGAAGAGAGTTGCCTGCAAACGAGGGGAAACAAAATCGCACAATAAGAAAGCAAAACATAGAAGCAATATGAAGTAATAAAATAATACAAGAAACACCAGAGATACCTAGAAAGCTCCGCGGAGATGAACCAAAAAAAGATGGAAGGCAAGGAATAGCTCATATCTAAGCAATTTCTAGTGACAAGAGGCAAGAAAGACAAATCTGCCAGCCAATGGACTCCATCCAGCACACAGAGCATCAATTTGATTGCCAAAAAAAAGAAGGATGCAGAAAGAGGACGGAAAGTTGATGAAGAGAAGCTGAGCAAAAGGAATTTTGATTGCCAAAGAAAGAAGGATGCAGAAGGAGAACGGAAAGTTGACAAAGAGAAACTAAGTAAAAGGAATTAGATGCAGAGATGCTGCCAAAGTCTCCGAAAAAAGCAAAAAGAAACGGGCAAATATTGCAAGGCTAGCTGTCCAATAAGTAGGGCGGGAAATACCCGTGCAGGCCACGTGACTTCCACAATGAACAAGCCGGCTGAATTCAATTGTTGCATCACGCGTAGACCACGTGACTCCGACGACGAAGAATTGGCTGAATCCACTTCGCTCTTATACTATTTATGTGGAAAAAAATTCTAGCCTTGAACAATTCTTTGTGCTCGTATGATAATCAATAAATTCTAACCTTGATTGTGTAACACTTGAGCCAAGCTTGAGCACCAGGCATTCAGCACTTCTGAAGCTCTACGACTACCCTTCTACTTTCAATTTCCCTAAACTCCGTTTTTTTCACTTGTAGTTGTCAATAGAAAACTGATTGCAAAAATTAGTACTTTATCAAAATTAGTTAGTTTGTGAAACGAAAATTGAACTTTTGAGAGGTCTTCTCCTTTCTTTTCACAGAGCATGTAAATGAAGAGTACCAAAATGGTCCCAGTCACAAGATGGCAAGATGGCATGACAAAATACTATCAGATGTGCTCTTAAACCAACGAGCTTAAATAAGTAGCAACACTGAATGCAAAACACATAAAACATGTAAACTGGTAAGCATGCAATGAGCATATTCATATCGAAGGAAAGAAAATAAGTGAAATAAAGAACGCAAACATTAGTTGCAACATACATTGAAACCCATGTTCCGAGTTAAAGGGCTAACATTTCCTCTAACAAAGCAAGTAAAAACTACATGTGCCTATGTCCCTTACATGGCTCACATTGGTCATCTAGATAGCAAGTAATAGGTATATCAAGCCTTGGTCTTAAGGGGCTCACATTACTCCGTGGCAGCAAAGTGAACATACGAGTCCAACTCCAATTGTAGGGATCAAAAAAAAATTCAGTGAAAGCTTTACGCAGATAATTCAAGATATTTGAAACAATCACATATTCATATCAAGCACGTAATCAACACGTTGGATCAGTCCTACAAGCCATAATTACCACATCCCAAGGATACAAGGTTTCAGAAGTTCACCCAGTGTAGAATTGAGCTAGAAAAGGCCTAGAATATCAAAGAAAGTCCAAAGTTGCATCACATTAAAGAGTATTGAATAAATAAACTCTGTTTTCCGTAGTTCCTACTTTTGACTCATTATTATCACAAGATTGAAAATCTGAGCGACACCAAGAATAAAAATATGAGACCAGGGAGAGAAGAAAAGAAAAAGGAAAGACAATCTCAAAACTACACATACACAGTTAACAAAACTGTAACCACATATCACATCAAAAACTGATAAGTGACTGTTTTGTGTAATTTTTGCATGATATTTGCTATTATTTTAGTCACTTTTATGAAGTTTAAATGATGAAATTAGATCATGTTGGACTAGGATTCATTTTCAATGCTTATTAGTATAACTGTTGATTCTTGCCTCTTTTTACTTGTATATTTGCATTTGTTTATGTCGGGGATGAAGGCTAAGGAAAGAACAAATGGTAAGTTTAAAGGAGGTTCGAGTTGATGCGTGAAATGAGCAACAAATGAAGAAACTTGTTAGACAGGAAACAGTCTCGAATCCCTGCAAGAATCCGACCACAAGTTGGTCGGATACTAGGCAGAAGCTGGAGTTGAAAACCAAATTTTGAAACAAAATAGGGGAGGAATCCGACCAGAAATCCACGGTCTCATTACCGGCCAAATTTCAGATTCCGGGATGAATTTAGGTCAAAATTTAGGACTGCAACATACTTAACTTGATTTCATTTCTATTATTTCACTACTTTCGAGGAATGATTGAAGATTTGCAGGTATAAAGAAGAAAGCCTAGCCTCAATTATTAACTTTAATTCATCTATATATACATGATTTCATGTAGGAAAAGGGGTTAGCCTTTAGTTTTAGTTTTAGTACCAATAGGAGTTAGTTTTTCTTGTAGAAGAACTTGGAGGAACATTCATTGTATCAAGCTCTTTTTGGAGGATTAATAGAAGATCTTGGAGTTTTGTTCATCTTGGCTAAACTTTTCTTAATTCTTATCTTTTATTTAACTTAAACATGAACTTTTGCTATGTTTGCAAGCGCTTAATGGTTTTATTTGATATGTTGAACTAGCTTCTTAATCTAGGGTGTAGATGAAACTAGTGGTTTCTTAACTATGAGTTGAATATGATTTACTATTTTTGTCTCTTACACTAGCTTGTCCATGTTTTCTTGTCTTAACTCTTGTTGTTACTTGATCACCAAAAACAAGTTATCTAGTTGCTGATCAAGGAAGGTTGGTAACAATGATAGAAAGGAATAGATGGAACTCAAGGAGTAGGCTCACGAGAGTACGAGTGCACTTAAGTGGTTTTTCTAGAATATTTCATGTAGTGAATGAACTAGCCTTAAATCTTTACCACGAGGGTAGAGGAGACTAATTGCTAGTAATAGCCAATTCATCACAAAGTGAGTATTGGCTACTTTTGGAAATAAAACCCTAGTTAAACAAGAGTAGTAGCAAGAGTTGAATCTAGCCATTCAAGTTTGAGCCACTAGTGGAATCTACAGCCCTAAAGGTTTTATACCGAGTGTTTTCTCCATTTGTTTCTCTACAAGTTCTTTAATTTAGGGGTTACGTAACTAAAATAATTGACTTTAATTGCTTTAATTGATATTTGTCTGGCTAATAGAGCAAGGACCCAATACTTGATAAAAGCTCCTCATGGGATCAACCCTTACACACCTTGTATTATAATCTCAACAGCTATACTTGCAGTAAAAACAGGTGTATTTTGGAATCAAACTTGTGAACATATTTCTAACCCATCAAAAACTATTACATTCCTGTTGTTCTTTCTCCACATTCAAACCTAAATGCATACACACATATGCTTATATGTATAATCTTAGTTTTGGAAATGTGCCAAAGGAGATGAGCAGTATAGCCTTGTACCCATTGTTTAATAATGGCAGAAAAGCATTAGTAGCTTTCTTAGTTGACAATGCCATTTTACCTAAAAAATGCTTCCCTTAAATCCCACAGCAGTATAAAAATATCTATATATTTTTCCAGAGTTTGGTGAGAAATAAGAAAACACAGTGAATTTTAATACAAGCAAATCAGCAGAAGTATGACAAAATCAAATAGATTTCAACCCATTTTTTCTGTTCCTCATAAACAAACAAAACTATCTTAATAACTAAATAGCTTCCCCAGAAGAAAATCACCTTAAATAACAGAAGCAGCTTAACTCATCACAAAATCATCTGATATTATTTGGACAGCAAGCAAAGATATGCAACGCCAAGTTCAAAGGATATACATTCGAATACAATTTACAAATAACAGTTCTCCTTGGAGAACAAGCTAAAAGAGGCTACATATCGTGAAACTCCCATATTGCCCCATGAAGACTGCAAATTACAGAGAACACAATATCTTTAAAGACCTGTTTAAATTGATCCCTTACCCTGTTTTCAGATATAATTGACAGAAGTACCTGATAGACCATTATATGCCTAGTAGGATATAATGAAAGAACCACGGCACAAGTGCAATTGAGATATTAAATGACAACATCAGGCATGCATTTCAAGCTAAAATTTCAGAAAAAATCAAATTTCATTTGTTTTGTAATACAAAATAAAAAAAACATCAGGTTCACCATAGAATATACAATACTGTCACATATTCAGCTCAACTTCAAGGGCACAATATATCAACAACTGTTGTAAAATCCTAAAGAATTAATACAATTTTTCACAGCTTGATAGATAATTTTATAAGCCATGTGGTAGGGCAAGCACTACAAAGACATCTAAATAATTTCACATATTATATGTTATTAATATTCTACATATTCAAGTAGAAGATAATCCAGGAGCAAAAGTAAACCAACATTCATTGCTTTCTGACAGTTTTACCATCTACCAGCACAGAACGGTATATTTTAAGGAAGACGGTCGGAAAAGATGACTGAAATGAACATGAAAGTAGCTTCATTTCTCTAAGGAGCAAGTTTTAGATATCAGACATGATCATATGATATAGGCTACTGAATAAATTCAATCATCAATAACTACCCTCCTCAATAGTGAGCATACAACATAAACATCAGATCAAAATTAGCAAGTAAAGAAGCATGGGTAGACAAATTTCAGGGTTGCAGTGCTACGTCATCCAGTTGTGGACAAAAAAGAGCAAATCTACAGTTAGAAATCAGGTACCAGTGTTCACAAACCATTCTAGCCCCTGTTGTTGGTCAAAACTGGAAGAACAGTGTATTTAACTTCTTTTTTCATTTCCCAAATACTATCATAATCTCTATTCTTAACCTTCATCCATGAGTGTAATTGCTCAACACAAAATGCACAAGTCATCAGATAATGGATCACTTTATCTCCTGCAATAAATCTGTATGCCCTATTGTTCAAATGAACCAAACTGTACCCAGCAAGCACCTTTGCCCCATTTTTCTTGCCCAACAATCTCATAGTGGCAGCATTAGACCATAAACCACCAGATGCATACATGTTAGATGCCAGCAAATATCCAGCACTACTAGCTGGCTCCAACTCAAGAATACGAGCTAGAGCACCAGCCCCAACCTCCCTATTACCAAAGTTCCTACAAGCGCTCAAGATTGCACTCCATGCACTAGCACTAGGCTTTACTGTACGAGATATTTTGTTCATGAAATCCATTGCACTATCAAGCTTTCCTGATCGAGCCAACAAGTCCACAAGACACGAATAATGTTCTAGGCCAATTTCAACACCATATTCTTGTACCAAGTTCTCAAAGACAGACAAGCCCTCATCAACCAATCCCCCATGGCTACATGCAGATAAAAGAGAGAAGGTTGTTACTAAGTTGGGCTTGAGACCCTGAGATTCCATTTTGGTATGTAAAGCTAAAGCATCACACGTTAACACCATATGCTGCAATCATAGCACTCCATGACACAATTTTTTTTGGGGCATGTACTCAAAAGCTCTTCTTGAAGCCACTAATGCCCCACATTTAGAGTACATATCCAAAACTGCAGTTCCAACTGTGACCTCAAAAGCTAAGCCATGTCGAATAGCAACGCTATGAGCGGACTTTGATATGTTCAGATCTGCAAAAACCAAGCAGGCTTCAATAAGATTCAACATGGTAACTGTGTTGAGATTTTCTTTAATCAGTTTCATCTCTCGGAAAACAGCAATTGCTTCACCAGGCATGTTGCAGCAAGTGAAAGCTGCAATCATTGTGCTCCAGGTGACTGCATCTCGGTGCTTCAGCTGACTAAACTGTTTCCATGCAAGACTAATGCAATTGCATTTTGCATATGTATCAATTAAAGAATTCTTAACCAACTCATTTGATTCATGAATCAACTTGCAGTGATATGGTAATACAAGATTTTTGCATACTTGGAGCAGATTGACAAGGGTTACTTCATCAGCTTCAACTCCTGCCCTTCTCATTGAATCAAACAACAACAGGGCTTCAGAATGCTTCTCACTTTGAACATATCCAGATAATAGAGAATTCCATGATACCACATTCTTTTGGCTCATCTCACTGAAGGCTTTAAAAACAGATTCAACATCATCACACTTGGAATAGAAGTCAACCAATGAGTTGCCTACAAACAAGTCATATTTCAGGCCTCTAGAAATTGCAAAGCCATGGACCAAATTTCCCATTTCAATGTTCTGTAACTTGGTGCATGCTTTAAGTATAATTACAGTTATAGTCCCATCCACTTCAATCTGAAACTCAGATACCATTTGCTGAAACAACTCTAAAGCAACTCTGGATTCACTATTTTGCACGTGCCAGCCAATTATTACACTCCAAGAGACAACATCTCTACCATGCATTTCATTGAAGAGCTTTCGAGCAAAATCCATCCTGATGTCTGCATACGTACATAAAAGGGAGTTCTGAACAGAAGAGATGGCCGAAAACTCGCTACGCATAATATATCCATGAATTATTTGCCCATCATCAAATAACTGAAGTTCAAGACATGCACGAATCACAAGCACCAACGTGGATATGTTAGGTTTGAAATCCTGTAATTTTGGCCCGGAAAAACAAGCCTAACCCATGCTCAAAAGCACATTGATCAAGGTGTCCATGAATGATTATGTTCCAAGAAACTGAATCTCTGTTCCTCATGCAATCAAAAACATCATTTGCACAACCCAGTGTTCCAGATTTAATGTAAAAGTCAATAATAGAATTGCCCAAGGAAGTGAATGAATCAAGTCCCTGTTTAAGCAAGGATGCATGAATGGACTTGCCATAATCAAAAGATATCATGGAGCATGCTTTGAGAATGGGAGGGAAGACAGATGGATCAGTCAATTGGACTCCCACTTCCCTCAATTCACAGTTGCAGGAAAGAACCTCTTGCCATTTCCCAGCAGCTGCTAAGTTCTTAATCTTTGAAAAACAGCTGGGGAGTCTTGAAACCGATGAAATGATTGGCAAACCTGTGGCCATGAATCACTTGCATTATAAGGGCTGCAGGCTCAATAGCTAAAAGATTTAATAGTTAAGCAACTCTACTCCTTCCAGCCAAGAGCAAAACATTACAAATCTCCGGTAGCACTGGACCTCACAAGTCCTTGCTTTCCACAATGAAGCAACCCATATGTGCATTCTTGGTGACCTCCTGAAACGCAATTTGGCATCCTTTATTTGCAAATGTTATGGCTTCCAAAAATGGCTACACTAAATTCAGATTTCTAGAGACGTTTACCAGGATGTAACAAGAAGGGCACTGCATGCACGTTGTCAACATCCTAAAAAGCCCAGCAGATATCAGAATAATTTCATGAATTGCTCTAAAATTGCACAAGACTAAGAAAAAATCCACTAATGAAAACAAAAAGCTTAAAAATCCAAAGGAAATCAGAATATATTTTCTTTTATGGCTTTTGTTTTCCGATCTTATGTGTACATTTTCCTGCAAATCAACAGCACTAAAGGCATGACCTTTCAATACCGATTTCAATTTAGGTAAATACAACAATTTTTTTAATTGAAACTAAAAAGCAATCCCATTAATCTAAAAATTATGATTTGGACCGTCTCACTTCCTACATTACTCTATTAATATACTGTACCAAAAAAAGCTTCCAGTAAAACAAAAATCGAATTAGAAAAACTCAATGAGAATATTGGCAAAGAAAATTCCAGTGAGAACCCCGTTTCATTTTACTCTGCTTCTATCACCAGAGAAAAGGAAAAACCGAGAGAGAGAGTAATCCGAGAGCTCTTCAGTCGCATTACTTATCTACTCTACATCCAAAAAAGTGGGAAAAAAAAATTTTCGACCCAAAAAAAAAAAAAAACTAACAAAGACCCATATTAAATTTGAAGAGGAAAAGCAGCAAAAATCGAAATTTTCGGAATAGGGGTTTTACCGGCGGCAGATGCTTCTTCCTGGGAAATGGTCGGAAGTGGTTAGTTTGAAACTCGAGTGAAGAAGGTACGCCCCAAGAGGCAGTGGTCTTTGGGAAAATTCCTGCTGAAATGGGTTTTATGGATGCGAAAGTCCGCAAGGAAATTTTTGAAGCGGTTGGTGATATTGGCAATCCCTTTTTTTTTTTTTTTTTTTTTCCAAATGCTGAAAGCTGAAACTCACCCCTGCTTTGGAGCACAATCAGCAAATGTCTTATTTACCATAGGCACAAACTAGAGCGGGATTTCATGAGAGGGATTTAATTGGGATTATAAAATATGGGTTATACCCAAATAGTTGCATGGCACAAATATGGAGGGGATTAAAATGGGTTATACCTAATAACCAAATTAATCTTATTTTATTTATTTTTTAAGAAAAATTCCTCTTTCCTCAATCAAATATCTCAATGTTGTCTTTTTTTCTTTTTATATCATTTAGTTTGTTTATTTAACTTTATAAAAGTTTTGCTCTTTTATTTATAAATTATGAGATAATTTTTCAAATAAAATAAATTTTTCTAAATGTGAAATTTATAAAAGACCAACGTGTAAGGGCCCCAAAATTCAGATGTTATTTTAAAAATGCATAATATTATTTATATTATGTTTATTTATTGAAATATGAGTGAATATATGTTTAAAGTGATTATTTTCCAATTTAGAGAATTTTAAACGAATTTATTGTCGATGTGTGTGGTTTGGCTATTTTAGCGTTAAAAATTGTACCGACACGTGAATAGTGACTTGGACTTGAAATCGAGCATATGTAGTGATATTAGGGAAATATTATGAAGGTTAGACAGTGTTGGAATGGAGTAAACCAGGTGTAAGTTAGGCTGTCATGGATGACATAAAGTCTTAAAAGCACTTTTCCTTAAAATAGGGAAATGACACTTTTGTCCCATAAGACTTGACTTTGGCCTCTTGAAGCTTCATTTTCCAGCTGCAATTTGGGCTTAGAGAGAGAGAGCACCGACCATAGAGAGAGAAAGAGAGAGATTGTCTTCTTGATTTTCTTCTTCTTCTTCTTGTTTCTTCAAGCTTTAAACCACCATTGAAGCCATCCTCCCCACCATTCCTTGCAGCCGAGAAAGGGAGGAGAGAGAGAGGATTTGGACCGGTTTTTGGAGAGAAAGAAAAGAGGTAAAGCTTGTACCTTGAACTTCCATTCTTCCCTTCAACTTGTATCTTGAATTTGTGAAGTTTGAGTGAAGATTTTTGACTTGAGATTCATCCTCCATGGCAGCCGACTGAAGAGAGAGAGAGAGAGGGGTGCCATCCGAAAGTTTGGAAAAGAAAAAGAAAGAGAAAAGTAAAGAAATAAAGTTGTTTGAGTGGTGGGTTGCTTGATCATGAGTTTGGAGTTGTAGATCACCGTCAAAGTTCGAAGATCTTGGATAAAGATCGAAGCTTTCATGGTTGTTGAGCTTGGAAGGGGTCAATTTTGAGAAGATATCACAAAGTCTCGGTGGATCTTGTCAGATCTAGTCAGATCTGAAGGTATAAAGCTTGAACCTTGTAGATATAGCTTTATTAGTGTTAAATAGTTTAGATCTATGGTTGATTTTGGTAAAATGATCTCATCTGAAAAGATGAAGTTGGGCTCTTGAAATCCCAACCTAGGTAGCGGACTTGAGGTGGCCTTTAGGTAGTGGATTTGAGGACCTGATTGTGGATTTGAATGGTATTTGTGAAATATATGAGGATATTGTTAGAAAAGTAGGGTTTTGTTGTTGAGAATTTTGAAGGAAAATAGATGTGATAGCCGAATCCATGCTTGGTAAATTTAATACTTGATTTCGAAATTTGTGTTTGTTCTTGAAGAATTTTTTTCTGAGAAAATATGTGTTTTGTTCAATTGTGAGTGTATGTTTGAGTGGAGGGAATGTTTGAATTTTAAAAGATGAAAAGTGTTATTTGAATGAATTTGGGGGTTTTACCATATTTTGATCAAATTTTATGTATTTCGAATATAAGAGCGTGGTATGAAGTATTTTAAATTAATGTATAGTTTTGACAATGAGTAAGTGTCAAGTTATTCTGAAAATAATGATTTTTTTGACGTTTGAGACCTTACTATTTCAACAAAGTTAATTTTAAATATGACCCGAACTAGACTTCGTAGTAGTGAGGGTTTGGTGCTTCTGTGGAGTTGAGTTAAGACTTGGAATATGAGATTCTGGCAAGTATCTGATAGTTGAACTTTGGCTCAGGTGGCCAAGACTTTGTCGAGGATGAACCAGCTAACGAAGTTTAGCCTCCTTCTTTACTCACTAGTTTGAGTGGTTCGAGGTGAGTGTTCTAACTCTCTTTTAAATGAAAATCTTGCCATTGTTTGTAAATGAATGATTTGTGAAATGATTTGCTAGTATTTACAATGAAGTGATTTACCACTATTTTTAAGTAAAATGCTTTTGCAAGTAAAACCATTTATGAAGGGCTTATGAATGTTCAAATCCATTTTAAATCAAATATTTTGCTACTATTATGTTTCCACACATATTGGTCAAGGACCTGATTTACTCGTGGTTTAAAAGGAAATTGATTCTAAAGGACTTGTGTTTCAAGTTAAATGTTCAAGTGTTAAGTGTTATTTGTTTAAGTGGTATTATTGATTGATTGAAATAATTACTTGTTTCCTTGATTGTTTTATTGATAACTTCATTGTTTGATAGTGGTATACCAAGGAGCATTTTACCCATTGTAGTCCGATGTGTACTTTATCGCATCGTTCACTACTTGTAGGTCGAAGTGTACTTTATCGCATCGGTCTCAAGACCCTTTTGCCAGAAAGCCTATCTAAAACCACCTTCTTGAGTGATCGGTGGGTCAAAAGCCTACTTGAGTACGCCATTAGGGTGGCTGGATAGGTTGGAAAAGCTTTATTTTAAAACAAACTCCTTGGTCGTGACTGATCCTTATTTGCATGTTGTAATGCCTTTGGGACCCTTGGTTGCTAGCCTATTCGAGCCAAAAGCGGACTCGGTCGGGTAGGTTGGAACCCTGGGCACTGATTAGGTATACTCGAGTATTACCACTGGAGGGATAAGGTGATGGCCAGTTGTACTGAGGGGATTGATCAGGAGTTATAAGGTGAAGTGGACTCTTGAAATAGCTCCAAGTGAAACCGTATCCTTTCAATACTGGATTTGATTGTGTACTGAATTACTGTTTACTGTATGTTATTGTTAAATTGAGTATTGATGGAAAGATTGCTTGAAAACTCAATTGTTTTACAAAGTGACTGTTAACTCAAAGGTCCATGAATTTCTTGCTTATACTGGACATTCACTGAGCTCCTAGCTCACCCCAAAAATGTTTTATTTTCCCCCACAAGTCTCGAGACGTTGGATAGCGTGCGTTGTGATCCTTTTTAGTGTATTTGACTTGGTTAATTCTTGTACCTTTTGTAACCATGGATGGATGGACTTTTATTATACTTGGGCCTGTGAGATGGTAATGTGGTTGTACTCTAAGTACTTTGAACTGTAATTTGGGAATGAGAGTTGTAAGTTGAATTTCATTGTGTAATATTTGTGATTTGGATTGGAATGGTTGTTTACAATCACTTTTGAAGTATTATTGGTTATTCTAGTGAGTGAGTCCTGGCGAGAGTTGGGCAGGCACTCCACGGATACCTTAGGGTACGCCCTAGGGAGACGTGGGGTCGTCACAGGTGGTATCAGAGCTTAGGCTTCAGATCTCTGTAGTGTATCCTAGGTTTTAAGTTTAGGATGCCGGACTATGGGACTGGTTTGACTATTAAGTGACGTGATTTATGGTAATAGTTTACCTCGAAGACTAATCCTAGTTGTGATTGTAGGAATGGAAGAAAATAGAGCACGAGGACTACCTCGAAGGCGACTTCGTCCTATTATGTTTCAGACAGGATCTGGTGAGCCATTTTGGCAGTTCGTCCTAGGACGTAGGGTGGATAGTCAATGTAATTGTTGGATGACATATTCGTATCCCGATCGTGTGGTGCTAGCTATAGTAGATGAGAGGCAAATGCTAGTCAATGCAAATGCAAGAGCAAATGACCGGATTCGAGAGTTGGAGACTAGGGTGCTCGAGGAGCAAGAACGAACTGATATTTTGCGTGTACAATTATAAGAAGCCAATAATCGTTTGGCTCGAATGACTCAACAACTAAGGGAGAGAGGTGGAGAAGATTGTGGCCCTGAGGATCCTAGCGTTGGAAATGAAGTTGTATGTGTTAGAGAACGGGAATCTTTTGATTCTAATTAGTCTAGTGATGTATTGCTTTTGACCTCTTGTATGAGGATGACAGGATTAGAACGTCGAGAGTTCTGCCTTGGGGACCAATGTGTTTTGTTAACAATTTACTTGCTTTTGTTTGCTATTATTGACTGGATATGTACTCAACTTGACTGTAACTTGTGTTTTAACTTAATGAACTCTGGTTTGTACTGGATTGGAACATGACTGAGTTTAAACTGTGTTGTGAAAATGTTACGTGCAAAAATAGAACTGTCTCTCTTGTTTTTTTTTTGGATTGATACTTGTATGTGTATGCTCCAAGTGTACATTGCATTAATGCATGTCCCTATCGTTTAGTTGAAAAATGGAAGCTAGAAGACCACGACGGGGACGTCCACGTAGACAACCCCAAAATCAAGAGGAAGAGAGTGGATCTGTGGCTAACCAAAACACTGGGCCAAGAGTTGAGGCAAACGATCAAATGGCACAGGTTTTAAATCGTATGACGGATATATTAGAACGTTTAGTGCCTCAACAAGGCCATGGAACTGGACAAGTAAATCAACTTGGAAACCAAGAGATAGGAGAAGATAATGCCTTAGAAAGATTTCAGAAGTTTTCTCCGCCTAAGTTTTCTGGGGATCCTGACCCTGATAAAGCTGAGAATTGGTTAGAGAATATAAGAAATATATTTGATGCATTGGACTATTTAGAAGAGAGACAAGTGACCTTTGCCGTGTTCCAATTTGAAGAAGCGGCTCGAGCATGGTGGAATGTAATAAGAAACAAGTGGGAAAGGGAACAAACTCCTAGGACTTGGATGAACTTTGTACGAGAATTTAATGAAAAGTTCCTTCCACCACTAGTCCAAGAAAAGAGAGAAGAGGATTTTATAAAGCTTCGGCAAGAAACCTTAAGTGTGGCTGAATATGAAACCCAATTCACCAAATTGTCTAGGTTTGCCCCGGAACTAGTGGTTACAGAGCGAAAGCGAATAAGGCGGTTTATTCAAGGATTCAATCTAGAAATTCAAGACGCTCTTGCATCAGCTCAAATTGAGACTTTTACTGATGCTATTGAAAAAGCCCAAAGGGTCGAGATTACGAAATCCCAACTGAGAGCCTCACACTTACGGAAGAGAGATGCACCTAGTGGTAGTCATTTTGAATCTTTTAGAGAGAGTGTATCCCCATTCAAAGTTGGAAAAGTGGCTGATGGAATGAGACTACCACCTCTTCCTTCTTTTCCTCATAGAGTGGAGCGAATAGAAAGAGCTACATCACAAGGAACCCAAACGAGAAGAGTCCAATCAAAGGAAATAACACAAGGGAGTCGAGCCACGGTTTTTCAACCAACTTGAGGATATTGTGGAAAAAGCAATCACACTGAGGACAATTGTTGGGTAAAAGAACGAAGGTGTTTACGATGTGGGAGTGCCGACCATCAAGTTAACCTTTGCCCGAGGAAGCAACTGCGAGATAGTAGTACTCGCCAAGGAAATGTGGATACTTCTCAACAAGCTATTGAAAGAGAGGAACGACCACGAGCGCCAGCTAGAGTATATACCATTTTCGGTCAACAGACTCCAGGGTCAACTGAGGTAGTAGAAGGTAAGAATTTTGAGGACAAAATTCCTTTAAGGAGGGAAGGATGTGAGGGCCCCAAAATTCAAATTTTATTTTAAAAATGCATAATATTATTTATATTATGTTTATTTATTGAAATATGAGTGAATATATGTTTAAAGTGATTATTTTCCAATTTAGAGAATTTTAAACGAATTTATTGTCGGTGTGTGTGGTTTGGCTATTTTAGCGTTAAAAATTGTACCGACACGTGAATAGTGACTTGGACTTGAAATCGAGCATATATAGTGATATTAGGGAAATATTATGAAGGTTAGACAGTGTTGGAATGGAGTAAATCAGTGTAAATTAGACTGTAGCGGATGACGCAACATAAAGTGCCCAAAAAACACTTTTTCCTTAAAATAGGGAAATGGCACTTTTTGTCCCCCTTAAAACTTGACTTTTGGCCTCTTGAAGCTTCATTTTTCCAGCTGCAATTTGGACTTAGAGAGAGAGAGAGCAGCCGGCCATAGAGAGAGAAAAGAGAGAGATTTGTCTTCTTGATTTTCTTCTTCTTCTTCCTTGTTTCTTCCAAGCTTCAAACCACCATTGAAGCCCATCCTCCCCACCATTCCTTGCAGCCGAGAAAGGGAGGAGAGAGAGAGGATTTGGACCGGTTTTTGGAGAGAAAGAAAAGAGGTAAAGCTTGCACCTTGAACTTCCATTCTTCCCTTCAACTTGTATCTTGAATTTGTGAAGCTTGAGTGAAGATTTTTGACTTGAGATTCATCCTCCATGGCAGCCGACTGAAGAGAGAGAGAGATGGGTGCCATCCAAAAGTTTGGAAGAGAAAAAGAAAGAGAAAAGTGAAGAAATAAAGTTGTTTGAGTGGTGGGTTGCTTGATCATGAGCTTGGAGTTGTAGATCACCGTCAAAATTCGAAGATCTTGGATAAAGATAGAAGCTTTCATGGTTGTTGAGCTTGGAAGGGGTCAATTTTGAGAAGATATCACAAAGTCTCGGTGGATCTTGTCGGATCTTGTCAGATCTAGTCAGATCTGAAGGTATAAAGCTTGAACCTTGTAGATATAGCTTTATTAGTGTTAAATAGCTTAGATCTATGGTTGATTTTGGTAAAATGATCTCATCTGAAAAGATGAAGTTGGGCTCTTGAAATCCCAACCTAGGTAGCGGACTTGAGGTGGCCTTTAGGTAGTGGATTTGAGGACCTGATTGTGGATTTGAATGGTATTTGTGAAATATATGAGGATATTGTTAGAAAAGTAGGGTTTTGTTGTTGAGAATTTTGAAGGAAAATAGATGTGATAGCCGAATCCATGCTTGGTAAATTTAATACTTGATTTCGAAATTTGTGTTTGTTCTTGAAGAATTTTTTTCTGAGAAAATATGTGTTTTGTTCAATTGTGAGTGTATGTTTGAGTGGAGGGAATGTTTGAATTTTAAAAGATGAAAAGTGTTATTTGAATGAATTTGGGGGTTTTACCATATTTTGATCAAATTTTATGTATTTCGAATATAAGAGCGTGGTATGAAGTATTTTAAATTAATGTATAGTTTTGACAATGAGTAAGTGTCAAGTTATTCTGAAAATAATGATTTTTTTGACGTTTGAGACCTTATTATTTCAACAAGGTTAATTTTAAATATGACCCGAACTAGACTTCGTAGTAGTGAGGGTTTGGTGCTTCTGTGGAGTTGAGTTAAGACTTGGAATATGAGATTCTGGCAAGTATCTGATAGTTGAACTTTGGCTCAGGTGGCCAAGACTTTGTCGAGGATGAACCAGCTAACGAAGTTTAGCCTCCTTCTTTACTCACTAGTTTGAGTGGTTCGAGGTGAGTGTTCTAACTCTCTTTTAAATGAAAATCTTGCCATTGTTTGTAAATGAATGATTTGTGAAATGATTTGCTAGTATTTACAATGAAGTGATTTACCACTATTTTTAAGTAAAATGCTTTTGCAAGTAAAACCATTTATGAAGGGCTTATGAATGTTCAAATCCATTTTAAATCAAATATTTTGCTACTATTATGTTTCCACACATATTGGTCAAGGACCTGATTTACTCGTGGTTTAAAAAGAAATTGATTCTAAAGGACTTGTGTTTCAAGTTAAATGTTCAAGTGTTAAGTGTTATTTGTTTAAGTGGTATTATTGATTGATTGAAATAATTACTTGTTTCCTTGATTGTTTTATTGATAACTTCATTGTTTGATAGTGGTATACCAAGGAGCATTTTACCCATTGTAGTCCGATGTGTACTTTATCGCATCGTTCACTACTTGTAGGTCGAGGTGTACTTTATCGCATCGACTGAACTGGGTCTCAAGACCCTTTTGCTAGAAAGCCTATCTAAAACCACCTTCTTGAGTGATCGGTGGGTCAAAAGCCTACTTGAGTACGCCATTAGGGTGGCTGGATAGGTTGGAAAAGCTTTATTTTAAAACAAACTCCTTGGTCGTGACTGATCCTTATTTGCGCATGTTGTACGCCTTTGGTAGAACTGGGCCCTACCATTAGTTGCTAGCCTATTCGAGCGGACTCGGTCGGGTAGGTTGGAACCCTGGGCACTGATTAGATATACTCGAGTATTACTACTGGAGGGATAAGGTGATGGCCAGTTGTACTGAGGGGATTGATCAGGAGTTATAAGGTGAAGTGGACTACTGAAATAGTTTCAAGTGAGCACTGTATCCTTTCAATACTGGATTTGATTGTGTACTGAATTACTGTTTACTGTATGTTATTGTTAAATTGAGTATTGATGGAAAGATTGCTTGAAAACTCAATTGTTTTACAAAATGACTGTTAACTCAAAGGTCCATGAATTTCTTGCTTTTAATGGACATTCACTAAGCTCCTAACTCACCCCAAAAATGTTTTATTTTCCCCCACAGGTCTCGAGACGTTGGATAGCGTGCGTTGTGATCCTTTTTAGTGTATTTGACTGGGTTAATTCTTGTACCTTTTGTAACCATGGATGGATGGACTTTTATTATACTTGGGCCTGTGAGATGGTAATGTGGTTGTACTCTAAGTACTTTGAACTGTAATTTGGGAATGAGAGTTGTAAGTTGAATTTCATTGTGTAATATTTGTGATTTGGATTGGAATGGTTGTTTACAATCACTTTTGAAGTATTATTGGTTATTCTAGTGAGTGAGTCCTGGCGAGAGTTGGGCAGGCACTCCACGGATTCCTTAGGGTATGCCCTAGGGAGAAGTGGGGTCGTCACAGGTGGTCATATAAATGGATGATTTTTTTGGAAGTTCGTGCTGATTAGATAAATTCTATTTATTGCTAAAATTTAATTCTCAACAAAATTCATCTACTCATGTACGTTATTTTATTCCTTAACCTTCAAGACCCAATCTAACAAATTTTCCAATTCTAAGGTCGTTCCAATTTAATAAAATTCTGTCAAAAACAGAATTTTGTAATTGATAGAAAGCACGTGATGCATGAGTGCTAATCTACTTAACATGCACTACAATCTTATAATATTAATTTACTAATTTAATTGCCTAAATGTGATAAGTTTTAACACAACTAATCATAATGGGGTATATGGGTTTGCTCTGTCTTTTATGATAGAATCTCTCCTCCAGTCTTCTTTCTTGTATGGAAGCATGACAGGTTTGGGATTTTGAAACTTTTGATTGTGCTAAAATTGTGAGAAGAAAATGAAAAGAAAGATTGTTTGTCATTTTGTTATTATTTTAATAGATACCCATAGAAGTCTCAAATAAATCCCATACAAATCCACATTTTAAATGAATATTATTGAATATATACCAATAAGGTCTAAACCCATATTTTAAATACCCATCCCACCCAAATTAAATTTGGATATTCGATTTCAATGGATTTTGGATATTTTTGCCACCTCTAGCACAAAGCAATACATTTTCCAACTAAAGTTAATAGAAAACTTAATACTAAAAGAAAATATAATTTGTTGCACACCACTTAATAAACTTAGTAGTGAAAAAAAAGAAAGAAAAAGGAGGGAAAAAAGGCTTTGTTTTTTTCTCAAGGGGAGATTTTTTTTTTTTTTTAAAGCAGGAGATGTTCAATTCAATTCAGGAACTTTTACTTAAAATCTCGTCCATCTTACCACTCAACAGGCAATAGCCTCATTCCCTACATCCAACAATCTAAGTCTACAGTCCTATCACATTAATGACTTGCACTATAAGCATTGATGGTTTATACCATTAGTATTAAACATTAGCACTCAACTACTCTTTTCCTATGTTTTAGTGTCTAAATTTACATTCCTAATGTATTAGTAGCTTGTACTATAAGTATTGGTAGTTTATACTATTACTATTAAAACCCCTACCAATTGTGGATTTAGTCCGATCCATTATTAGAACATATAATTTTAGTATAACACAATAAAAAGAATTTTAAAATAGCATTCCAATGAATAAATCACAAGATTCTTGCTTGTTAGTTGCTACGGTTGATTGTATTTTTTTTCCCTCTCTGTTTGCTTCGATATTTTGTCGTTGCTCGGCTCTACTGGACCTGCCAACGTTCCTCATTTTGCTATGTCTATAAAGGTAAAATAAAATGAAAGAGAGCATCCCAATTTGCAAATTTTGGGATAATACGACACAATTCTCGCTAGTGTAATAAAATCAGCTTGATTGTAATCATCCATGATCTTCGAATTGTCTTGTTTATTGCATGTGTGAACCTACAAAATTGCATGGAATCTATAAAGAATTTAGATATGTTCACATAATTTGATTAAGCTGAAAAATATGAATAACATGTAAATATAATTTCACCAAATTGGAAAAAAAAAGAAGAGATTGAGTATGACACATCTTTTTTGGAAAAAGTGAAAGGATTTCTGCTTAAAAGAGATAATCAGAAAAAATAGCATCCCCACACAACAAAAGGAATTTAATCAAGAATGCGTAATCATTCCATCACAGCTAGCCATATTTAAAAGTTCTTGCTTCACAAGGTAAGGAAAGTAATGACCTGTTGTTATTGCAGTGAAACCTCACAACAACTTAAAACTATACTCTTCTCTGTGAATATGCCTGACTAATGCAAGACATGAAAGACTGAAATCTATTACAGTTCACTGAGGACAGATTGCAGACAGAGCCAACTGATAGAACATAGGATCGTCATCCTCTGCCATTTAACCAAATAGGGATGAAATTATATACCACAATATGGCTAATGGCTACAAAAGCTCTTCCCAAGGTTAGATTAAAACGTTCCATGCCACCGCAAGGCAAAAATGGCAACACCACAGCAGCAATAATAGCCAACGACTGTCAAACTTAGACAAATAGAGAATCATTAATCACCACATCAAAGGCTTCCACGTGACCATCTATTCTACTGTATGTGCCAAAGCTGCTGTAGGAATTCTTATGTTCTCCTGAAAAATTTCCAGTTGGTTTCAATGGAAGAACTATGGAAATTCTGCTTTATGTCTCTACTGCCCAGATACTATCCAGATTTCACTGTATCTCTCTGCTGACTTTCTAATGTAAATGATCACCAAATGATCTAAGCTTTGTGCACCATCACTTGGATACTTCCTTCCTTGCCCTTTATTTTGTTTACATTTACAGCAGAAGAATAAAATCACATATCATATTATCTGCTTTGTTCATCCACATATCCAGATGCCTTCCCTGTTCTATCAATCAAAAACGGCTCTGGAAAAGAATCACTGCTATGGATTTCAAGGATCGAGCTGCAAAAAACTCAGCACCAGATTTAGCGTCTCTTCTTGACAACAACTCAGTGTCCTTGTTCTGCGGCAGCAAAGCCTCCTCGGTGATGTTTACCAGTGAAAGAACTGCATCCTTTTCCTCATTTCCGTCTAATAGAACCAAAGATTCAAAAAGACCATTAAATGAGCACAGCGAAAAGCCAGGCATTTCAAGTCACCAAATTAAGGCTAAATTGGTCCATCGACTAATCAAATGAGAAATAAGCTGCCTTCCAGATTAAACAAACCAGTATACTATCAGCTCAACCTTATAGGAACAACTTTTCACATTATGAACCATTATGTGATGAATAGTCGCACAAAGAGGCCAATATACTAATTCAATCCAACTCAATTCATATGTTTAAGTAGAAAATAAGCCATCAAGCATGATAAGATTTAAAAACCAAGGCTGAAGAGGAAACAGAAAAGCAAACATGATGCATCCTGAGTCCATTATCCTATATATCGGCAAGATGAATAAAAGTACACAACATCATAAGCAGATCAACAGTTACTAAAGTATATAACCGATAGCTATCATGCACAAGTATGAAAATAAGAGCATAGCCATCCACCAATTGGCTTATTTGACCCATACGACAATACAAACCGTAATACTGTGTCATCAGCCATCAAAGCATCCGTGCAAAATGCAAGTACCCTGTTTTCATTTTTTAATCAAAACTAGCCTCAAAACATGTTATGTGTGGCTTTGTCCCACATCGGTTATTGTATTGGGAAATCTTTTCCTCTATTGCCTATAAATAAAGAGGGTTTTTTGGTGAGATTGACACACCAAACCAAGAGAGCTTAGTGGGCTATTTGGGCCTTATAATTATTAAGCCCACTTTTGTAGTAAAATATTTTGGAGTTTTCTTGTGTTTTAGTATTGGGTGGTTTTGGGCTTAGGAACACTTTCCTAAGACTTTTGTACTATCTTCTTTATAGTAAATTTGCTTCTCCTCCGCCCGTGGACGTAGGTCAATTTGACCGAACCACGTAAATCCTGTGTCTCTGTTTTTATTTACTTTTGCTTTGTTATTTGTCTTTGTTGGGTTGCCAAGAACCCTTTTGTCAATTTTCTGGGACCAGACCTAACAAAACATGAGGTCTTGAACATCACCTGGAACAGGGATAAAACTGGGTTCATAGCTGCAATATTCTAATCCCTCTGTCCCGAAAAATTTGTCACATTTTGGGAATTTTGCTTCTTTTTTTTTTTTCCCAATAGTGTCAGGTTGGTGCAATTTTTGGATTGGTTTGATGTGATAACCCCTCACTGATGCAATGTGGCAGCAAGAGTGGCGGGGCTGGATAGTATACTTATTCAAATGACTCAATGGTAGATTGTGGGCCCATGAATAATGATTACTAGCCAAAAATCATTCAACGCTCATGAGTATTAGACACGCCCCTGTGCTTCTACCAATCTGTCAGTTTGTGTATGTTATGCACATTTCCAAGCGTTGACAATCACTTATTAGCAGCTTAGCTCCAGACAGAATTGGTGGACTATCAAAGGAATTAAATGAAGGGTAGTAGTGTAAAGTGCATGAAAAACTTTTTGCCAAATTTAGAAAGTGACACAAATTTTGGGATAGACAAAAAAGGAAACCATGACACTTTCAATGAAATGGAGAGAATATCATGGAATTATCCAAGAAAGAGAGACGCCTATCCTCCAAATTGGAATTGCAGAATAATCTATTCCTTATTTGTTTGTCTAGCTTCACAAAAGAGCCGTTGCCCATTTAGAATGAAACAATCCTCCTCTTATTGGAGCTAGTAGCATATTCAATGAGCTCAGAACTAATGAAGTTGGGTAAATTCCTATATGACGGTACCCATAAGGTCAGCTGAACAAGAATTGCCTCACTTGTCATGGTTTAAGTATGAATCTAGTAGAGCTCTATAGCCTAAAACAAATACCTGTTCCAATGCTTATAAAGGAGATTTTCTGAGGCCTAAAGATAACGGAAGATACCTTCCAATTCAAAATCTTCTACATATCCACCCTGAAGGAAAGAAAAACGTGCTTCTGGCTCATCTTCTACTTCTGCAGGCTGGGAAGCAAGCACATCCTGAAATTCCATTGAGTAAGCTCCTGTCCACTGACCGCCCCTGTGATAATGTATTAGCAAGAATTGATCATCTAATATATATAACAAACTCAAAGGTAATATCAAAAGCAGGAGTTTTGGGTTATCATTATCAATTCCCAAGCCTGTCAAGTCAGTAAGTATTGTAGAAATAAATAGGAATTAATATAGGAATTTATTGTGAATAGCTTGATTATAGGAATATCTTAATTATAGAAATAGCTTGATTATATGGATAGTTTAATTATAGGACTCTAGCTGATTGACAGTTAACTTTCCTAACACAGAGTTGTTAGTTCGTGCATATATATGTATCATTTTCTCTCAATAAAGGTTTGAAAGATATTCTATCCAAAATTATGTTTTCATGGTATCAAAACCTACCGTCAAGGTTAGGGTCTCTGTCCGCTGCCAGAAAATTCATTAGTCATCATTCGCTTCATCTGGCTCTGTATAGCACACATCTGTGTTCTATTCTTCACTCTTGTTTTAAAGAGTTCAGATCTGTCCTTTTCTGTTGATTCTGAACTCATGGCGGAAATGAAATTCGTCGTTACATCTGATGTGGTTCCTGTGATGTCTAAGATCCAGAACACAAACTCAATAATTCTAACCATCTTGATTGGAGCAAAATAGTTCGTCTTTATTTGCGAAGTATTGATAAAGATAATCATCTAACTGATGAACCTCCAAAAGATGGTTCAAGGCAGACATGGTTAAGGGAGGATGTTAGATTATTCCTGTAGATATGGAATTCTATTAACAGTGAGGTAATTGGCTTAATTAATCACTGTCAATTTGTTAAGGAATTAATGGAGTATTTTAAATTTTTGTACTTAGGTAAAGGGAATATTTCTCGCATATATGAGGTGTGTTAAACCTTTTATCATGCAGAGAAACAAGATAAGTCCATCACGCCTTATTTTTATGGATTTTAAGAAAACTTATGAGGAACTTAATCTGTTATTACCATTTAGTTCTGATGTGAAAGTTGAGCAAACTGAACAAGAACAGATGGCGATTATGAGTTTTTTGGCTGGTCTTTCACCTGAATTTGAAGCTGCTAAATCTCATATTCTCTCGAATTCTGAGATCTCATCCTTGCAAGATGTGTTTAGTAGGGTACTTCGCACAGAGAATTCCCAATTTGTTTAGTCCAGCAGTGCTCTTGTTAGTCAAAATAACAAATATGAATTTGGAAAACAACAATACAAAGGTGATGGTAAAGGAATTGACACTCGGGGACAGAATGCAGAAGTGATTGTGTGTCACTATTATCATAAGCCAGGTCATATGAAGCGTGATTGCAAGAAATTGTAGTACAGGAACCAAAGAACTCAGTCTGCACATATTGCTTCTACCAATGATGTGATTAAATGTGACAGCCCCACCTCTCCCTAGGGCGAACCCTAAGGTATCAGCGAGCCGCCTGCCCAGCTCTCGCCGGGACTCACTACAGATCCTTAGTTCAAATGCAAATAACAAAATACATCGATATCCTCAAATCAACTGTAACATTTAAACCCCAAAGTTTTCTTAACGAACCACAAACATCCCGAACTATTATTACAGATACAAAAGTTTATCCATCCATCCAACATTCCATTAGTACAATTCAAAATACAAGGGTTACATCAGAATACAAGATTAGGTCTCCAAACCAATCGACCTAGTGTAACCTCTGGAAGCTCTCGATCTCAAATCCTGCTAAGGAAAACAAAGTTGAAAGGGATGAGCTAAAAGCCCAGTGAGCGGTCCTAATATCAGACAAATCACACGATATGATTGGAGCAAAAATATATCGGATAAGCACTCGGTGGGTTAATATAATTGGTTTAGAAGCATAAAATGTACAAACACATAAGCGGGAAATACCGATTGAAAGGATACAGGTTCCAGGAAGCCGTTGCGGTCCGTCTTGTTCAATACTCAACCTCCTACTCCTCCTTATAACTCCTGGTGGTAATACTCAGTATATGCAGTGCCCTGGGTACCAACCTACCCGACCGAGTCCGCAAACCGAATAGATTCGATAACGAAGGGGAAAAGGCCTTATTCAGCTCATGTGGTAAAGTACACATGGCCTACATCATCATAAGTAATATACAAGCAATGGAAAAGCACCACAGTTGAGCGGTTAGAATACAAAGTAGGCGAGTCGCGATAAAGTACACACTCGCCTTCACATAATTATTAAAAGCATTTAAACACGTCAACTGAGCAATTTATTCACAAACATGCAAGGAACACTCACCAATAGTTGAGCGTAAACAAGACAATGTAGAAGTCAAACACGCTCGTCAACGTCCACGGACTCACCTGGAACATGCAAATTAAACCATCAACCCTTTTGGTTTCTATTTAAAGCAATCTTGTCGTAAGATTGGAAGAAAGCTATTTCAAAGGTGAACCGACGCGACATGCATATGTCCCATGAACTAAGCGCTCATAAATGCTTATAAACACTTAAAATAGCAAAAGAAGCACATACGTGGGTGTTAAACGGAAAACGGACAGTGACAACGTGAAAACGGAAAACACACACTGAAAGGTGAAAAAAAAATAGTTTTAACACCTTGTACGCCATTGCCCATATCTCAGGCTACAAGTGTCGGATTTGACCGTACGAGGTGTCGTTTCGAAGCTAAGAGAACAACCTACAACTTTCGTGAAGACAACTTCAACCAGATTTACTCTATCTGGGTAAAAACGCAGAAACAGTTTCAGAATTTCGTCAGAATGCCCGACAGACCAACTTCAAGCGGTATAACTCAAGCTCACAAATCGAAATCAAGAAATTCCAGATGCGTTGAAAAGCTAGAACAAAGGGCTATAACTTTCGTGTTTTGGCCAAAAGCTAAATCCAAAGGAACAACACCAAAAACAGCGTAAAGTCGCTGCAGGTCAAAATCCTGTGTTTTCGTTCAATGCCCAAGCAATTTTACGTAACCAAAACACATTCATGCAAATTCCATGGCTCGCCTGCGATTACACATGCAAAACAGCTCCTCACACACCTCACACCACTCAAATCATGCGCACATACACACACTACACACACAACACACCACAAGTGGAATTCAAGAGCCCACCAACCGTTCAATTCTGGCGGGAATCCAAACCCACCAACAACTAAACACACAATCCAACCTTAACTTCTACCATTAACATTAAAGCAAAACCCTAACCCTAGCTCATAATCATGGCAAGGCATACATACATCAAATTCAACCATTCCAATCCATAACATCATTCCATAAGCTAAAAATAGGCATGAATCAAGCTATGGAAACCACAAAATCCTTCAATCCATAATCTTCAATTAAATTCCAGCTTGTAGGAAACTAGAAGAAACCTTTCTTGATGTTGTTCTTGGTGAAACTTCAAGTGCTCAAGTCCAAGCTTCTCCTCCCAACTCCGAATCGAAATCGTACGGTTGAAAGTAGCCAAAATCTCCAAGTTTTCTTCCTTTTTTTTCCTCTCTTTTTTTTTTCCCTCTTTTTCTTTCTTCCTTCACGGTTTTCCTTTCCTATTTTCCTCTTGGTTTGGCCGGCAACCATAAGGCTTAAATAAGCCAAGTGATAATCTCAAAAGATATTTTTTTTACTTGGTCAACTTTTGGTCAAAAATATCATGCCAAAAAAAACCTAGTAACTTAGGTTAATTTCCACTCTTACCCACATCATTTCTTTTCCTATCAAATTAGTCCATAAGTACTTAATTTAACCTAGCCCATCAAAGCTTAATTACCCCTACTTAGGCGACTAATCACCTAGGAATTGTAATTCCCCCTCTTAATCATGCATTATCACACATAGAATCAAAGAGTTAACAAACTCGTAATTAGACATAAAACTTAGACTCATTTTCAAAACTAGGGTTTTAAGAAATCAAATTGGGGTTTTCCATATTCAAATTAGGGTTTTATCAAAATTAGGGTTTTTCGAAACAAATTAGGGTTTTAGGTTTCAGGTTAGGGTTTTAAAACGTGTAAAACTGGATTATTAAAACAAAACACTTTTAAAAGTAAAACAAACCATATAAACACCTTGGCAAACCAAAATAACTATAATTAACTTTATTTAATATTTTCCAGAAATTGGGGAAAAAATCGGGGCCTCACATTAAATATGAAAAGTCTGTTCTGATCTCTATAGATGAATTTGCTAAATTTTCTCAGTACCAAGAATCATTAAAGTCTTCATCTACTCCTGTAACTGCCATCACTGAGTTAGGTAAACCAAATACATGCCTTGTGTCCTCGTTCTCCAAATGGGTAATTGATTCTGGTGCCACAGATCATATACAAGGTAATTCTAGTCTATTTTCTACCTTAGCTGATGGGTCAAAATCTCGTATTCTTGGATTAGGTTTAGTTAACTCCACTCCATTAATCTCATTGTCATCTGCCTTAAGTTTGCCTGAGTTGTCTTTTAATCTAATTTCTGTGAGTAAATTTACTCGTGCCCTTATTGTTCTGCCAATTCTTTCCTGACTATTGCTTGTTTCAGGATCTTACGACAAAACAGATTATTGGCAAAGGGCATGAATCTAGAGGTCTCTGCATCCTTAACACACAGATACCAAAATCCATAACTTGTTCTGGAATTGTAACTCCATTTGAAGCACATTGTAGGCTGGGTCATCCTTCTCTCCCTTTGTTAAAGACACTTTGTCCAAAATTTCAGAGTTTGTCTTCATTAGATTGTGAGTCTTATCAGTTTGCCAAACATCATCGTGTTAATATAAGCCCTAGGGTCAATAAACGACCAGATACTCCTTTTGCATTAGTTCATTCAGATGTCTGCGGATCTAGTCTAGTCATATCTAAAACTAGATTCAAGTATTTTGTTACTTTTGTTGATGACCATTCTCATATGACTTGGTTATATTTGATGAAAAATCGTTCGGAGTTGTTTTCTCATTTTTTGTGCTTTTTGTGCTCAGGTTAAGACTCAATTTAAGCATTCTGTACAAATATTGCGAAGTGATAATGTCAAAGAATATTTATTAGCATCTTTTCAATCTTATATGGTGCAAAATGGTATTATTCATCAAACCTCTTTTGTGGATACACCATCCCAAACCGGGTAGTAGAACGAAAGAATAGACATTTGCTCCAAATAGCAAGAGCCTTACTATTTCAAATGCATGTTCCTAAACATTTTTGGGCTGATGCAGTGGCCACAACTTGCTTTAATCAATCATATGCCTTCATCTATTTTTAATGGTGGGACTCCTTATAATACTCTTTTTCCAAATAGACTTTTGTTTCCCATTGAACCTAAAATCTTTGGTTGTACATGTTTTGTCCGCGACTCTCATCCTCAAGTCACTAAATTAGACCCCAAATCATTGAAATGTATTTTTCTTGGTTATTCTCATGTCCAAAAAGAATATAGATGTTATTGTTCTAGTCTCGGTAGGTACATTGTGTCAGTTGATGTTACTTTCCTTGAAAATACACCTTTTACTCCATCCTCATCTCATTCATTTCAGGAGGAGGATGATGATTTGTTAATCAACATTGTCACATCTTCAAGTTATCCCCCTGCTAAACCTCCAATCACTCAGGTATATTCTCGACGACAAAAGCCTTCAGATGCATGCCCTGAACCAGCTCCTTCGTTATCAAATCCTGTCTCAAGTGATGATCTTCCTATTGTTCTTCGCAAAGGTAAGCGTCAATGCGCTTATCCTGTGTCTTCGTGTGTATCTTATAATCATTTACCCACCTCTTCTTATTCCTTTATTACATCTCTTGACTCTATCTCACTTTCTAAAACTGTTCATGAAGTCTTATCCTATCCTGGATGGTGCAATGCTATGATAGAGAATATGAATGCTTTAGATGGTAATGATATTTGGAGTAATGATATTTGGAACTTAGTAAATTTATGTGTATGGAAGAAGGTTATTGGGAGTAAGTGGATTTTTGCAATTAAATTCAATCCTGATGGAGTGATTGCTCGGTTGAAAGCCCGTCTTGTTGCCAAAGTCTGTGCCTAAATCTATGGAGAGGATTATTCTGACAGTTTTTCTCCTGTTGCTAAGTTAACATCTGTCAGGTTATTCATTTCTATGGCAACCACTCATAATTGGCCTTTGCATCAACTAGCTATCAAGAATGCCTTTCTTCATGGAGACTTTCAAGAGGAAGTTTATATGGAGCAACCACCTGAATTTGTTGCTTAAGGGGAGTCTGGGAAGGTTTGTCATCTTCGAAAGTCCTTGTATGGGTTAAAACAAAGTGTGACGCCCCCACCTCTCCCAAAGGCGAGCCCAAGGGTATGTGGCCTTTGCCCTTGACTCGCCAGACTCAAACATTCATTTATGAAACCACTGATAAAAGGTACTTAAAATCGCTGACAAATTCACGCAAAATACAGACCCCCGATATTTCATCAAGGAGACATTGATAATAACTCCAAAATATCACAACTATCAAAATCATCCAAATGGTTCAATCTTATACAAAAGAGGAAATCCTACAAAATACTAAGAGGTAATCCTGCACAGGTACTAGGTTCCTCGATTCTGGTACCTTCGCACTGTTAAGGAAAACAAATATATTGGGGTGAGCTGACGCTCAGTGAGGCCAAGAAGGCATGCACACAATTAGGATAAAACAATACATCAACAACTAAAACAATTTAAAAGCAAAACAAGCAATATTTCACATCAGGCAATTTAATAATATCATATAAAGGATACAGTGGTTACGGGAGGTAGAGATGACTACCGCCCCGTGGACGAAGTAACGTACCCCGATCCAAATTTCTGCATTTCCGTAGTCACATCCAGTCCACTTCATGAGGTCCGACTTTCAAAATAAGCTTGACACTCACAACCACACTCTCACATCTAGTAGACACCACTTGAAACCCTCACCCGCCTACTTACACCCCTGCACCCGCGTCAAAACATGTAAAGTTGGTAATACTGAGATACCTTGGTCGCGGATGACTCCAACCGACATAACACTTTTAAGACCCATGGTTCACTCAATTCCCTCACCAAGCCCCTATTGCCGGCCAAGTGAAAGGTTCCCCAATGGGGTTTGGGCGTCCCCATACTTTCAATAGCAAGCAAGCAAGCAATTCAAGTAGTTGTAATTCAAGTAACCACTGTTCAAGTCGTCAAACAATGAACAATTCAAGTAGTTGAATTCACTTACAAGCAATTCAATTCGGTGAGCTGATAAAGTACACGCCACCGAGGCATACAATCATGCTTTTCAAACGAAATTCACCAAACCAAGTATTGAATGTGCACTTGAACACTCACCGTGAATTCGGCCAGAAAATGCACAAGATGGTTAAACTTCAGCAGCTGGGTCACCCTTGTCAAACACTGGATCACCTGGCCAAAAGGAACCATCAAGGACTTGCCAACAAGCTAAAGTTTAAAACTTAACATAGCTAGTTAATCTGCCACACTTTCTTGTCCGAGCCATATCTCAAGTTATACTCTCGAACTTGGGCAAAGCTTATTCTACGGAAACTAGACTGAGTACTATGATTTACTATAAGGGCTCATTTTAAGATTAATAACTTAACTTGGGTTAAAATGCACAAAGCGAGCGAGGCGAATTTAAACAGCAAATCAGATTTGAAACCAGCCTTTTTCCCTCGTTTCTGCGAATCATAGGAAATGATTTACCATGCGAGCCATATACCGTTTGAAAGCCCTTGAAGTCTAGTTTCTAACGCCACCAACGGAGCTCAATTTCTCACCTGAACAAGAAATTATAACTACTTAAAGTTGGGTCGGTGGGCTGCCCTGTCAGCTCAGTTTCCAGGTTTGAAGTGTCAGTTTTGGAATACCGTTTGGGCAGCAAAATGATATCAAAAAAAATGCCAAATTTTGCAGGGATAAACTCCAGTATGTGAACTATAGTTGTACCAAATTTCAGCCAAAAAATCAATTGGAAAGGCAGTGAACAATGTGGCTAAAGTTGACTGAAAATCAGGTGACCCATCCTGTCCTACGAAACTAACTTTTGGTTTCAGCTTTGAATTTATCCAAAATGGTCTTCATTTCACTCCATTTTCAAAACCAAGGTTCTAAAAATATTTCTTGATCAAATAAGGGTTAATTGGTGGAAAAATTTCGGACAAAACACTCCAAAACAGGTTGGTCAAATTGGACAGCAAAGAAGACTGATTTCCAGGTTTTTGCACCTCATTTCATTCACCTTCTCATGCACCAATTGAAGGACTTTCTTAGCTATAAAAACCCAGCTTAAAGCCTGAGATATCAGCCCTCAAAACCACCCCAAAACCTCATGAAAAAAAAAAAAAAAACAGGGGGAAAAGTTATTAACTTCAACCCGGCGGCATTTCCCCTCTTTTCCCTCATCCACCACATTCCAAGACCTCTTAAACTTATCTCATCAACATTTTCCCCAAAACACATCCATTTCACATATACATATTACACAAGTCAATCATCAAGTGGGGTGGGAGTTCATAGAGCCCACCCTACATTCCAATCAACAAAAATATCTCGAGAATCCCAATCACAAACTAACTCAAGCAAGTTGACACAAAAACATTTATACTTGAAGTTCAAAATAGCTCAGAAAATCTCACTAAGAGAAAATTCATAATTAGGGTTACACATCTCGGAAATGGGTAAAGCTTGAGCCGTTGAAAACTAGGTTCAACCCTCTAAAAATCACGAGAAGGTATCAGGTACAAATTTACGAGGCAAGGCAATCAAAACTGGACATCACGAAACTGTTAGAACAATTTCGGGTAGAGCAGGGCTGACTTTCAGCCAACTTTCAAAAATCACTGCAACTCGTAGGAAAAGAATCAGGGCACAAGGGACATACCGTTGGAAAGCCCCACGAGGTCTACTTTCAAATGCCACTGGCGGCACTCAATTTGACTCGAGCACTAAATAACAGTCCAAAGAACAGGACAGGTCAAGCTGACTGAGCAAACAGATTTCCAGATTCACAGGGCAATTTTTGGTATATCATTTGGAGGTCGAAAACACTTTAGATTAACACCAAATTTGATACACATATACTCTCATATATGAACTATAATCCTGACAAAATTCAGTCAAACCTTCCCACGAAAAGGTCACTTTCCAAACGCACCAAGTTTGGTCATCAACAAGGTCACAAAACTGGAATTTTTCCAACTTTCCTTCTAAGTTTACAAATCATGTCCATTTGACCTTCAAACCCAAATTTTCTTGCCCCAAACCATCACACACTTGTAAATTAAAGTCCCAAGAGTTGTTTGAAGCAAAAAGTAGCTTAAGTTTAACATGGAAAATTGAAATTCAATCTGCAAAAGAAGACTGCCCTGTTCAAGTAAAATTCAGATTTCATCCAAATATTATAAACTTTAATCCAACAAAAATCGTTCCAATTAGGGCTAAGGTTTTCTTCCATTCTTAAACCAACTAAAACACATACAAACATCATCATATAACAATCATTAGAGCACCATGAATTTACCAAAATTGAAATTCAAGGCACAACTCAAGCAGAAATTTGACCAGCTTCTTTCTTCTTCCTCTCTTGTTTTACTTCAATGTTCTAACCAATTACACCATATCTCTCCTAGATAACACAACAATCAAGCAATAAACATTCAAATCCTCAAGGCATCTACCTAGGGTCAAGGTTCTTGAAGAACCCATCAACAACCAACCACTACATCATCTACACTACTCTAACTACTAGGAGCTGAAATGAAATGAGAAAGGAGGGATGAACATTGCAACTTTACCTTAGCTGCTACGGTGAAGATCAGCTCAGCTTCCACGATGAAGAGAGGCCCAGCTCCCTCGATGAAGAGCAGTGCTGGCTAGTCCCCAAGCCACCGAAATTCTGCCTAGACAAGATGAAGAGCAGCACCGGCTAGTTTCCAAGATGAAGTCCAAGATGAAGTGCAAGTTTCAATGGAAGGTTTATGGCTGAAATTTTTGGGAAGAAATTGGAGAGGTATAACCGGCCAAGAGGAGAGGAAAAGATAGAGTTGGAGTGGTGAGTTGGTAAAGTAAAATGTGATAAGAAAAAGAGGGTTGACTTAAGTGATCTTTGGCCTCAAAAATCAAAGGTCAGTTATTAAGTCATTAGGGCACCTAATTGAGCTTAACTTGTCTCAAACGCATGTAATCCCTCAATTAACTTTTCTTAGTCTACCAATGATCATCCTTTCTAGTCCAAAATTTATCATGATCTCGAACTACCATTTTCCTCGAAAAACGTGCAAGAGCTAATTCTCACTAGTCGAGCTGTGGAAAACTCAAATTCACGATCACCATGTTCTAAAAACACAAGTGAGGCATTAATCTTTATGAATGGATTTAAAATGAATAAAATGGCTGCATTAAAATCAAGTCGGAGCAATTCAAGTCAAATGTAGGTCAAGCAAGCTTATTTACACTTGAGGGTTGAACTTAGGGTTTTAAATTGAGGTTCTCGCCCAGTGACTCGTGAACGAGGTATACGGGCACAAGTACTAGTGCAAAATCTAAGATTTTGAACCGATACAATCGGCGGAGAATAAAGTCGATAATGGAAATATATATATATATATATATTTTTAAAAAAAAACACATACAATTAAATATTACAATTCTCATGAAAATGCTTTGAAATAAAATAAAAATTAAAATTCTCATGAAAATGCGGGTCCTCACACAAAGTCCTCACGCTTGGTTTGGAATTTTAGTCTAGCAGTTGAAAGGTTTGGGATACAGAAAAGCAAATCTGATCATTCTGTTTTCTACAAACAGTCTTAAGCTGGTATTTTTTTAGTAGTATATGTGGATGATATTGTTATTATTGGGAATGATGCTACAGGTATTTCATCTCCTAAAACTTTTCTCCATAGTCAATTGTAGACAAAGGATTTGGAACTATTAAACTATTTTTTGGGTATTGAGATAGCAAAGAGTAGGAAAGGGATATTCCTATCTCAAAGAAAATATGTTCTTGACTTACTATCTAAAACAGGAAAATTGGGGGCTAAACCAACTAGTACCCCAATGATTCCTAACTTGCGACTCACAAAAGAAGGTGAATTGTTAGAAGATCCTGGGAGGTATAGAAGATTGGTTGGAAAATTGAATTATCTTACAGTAACTCGTCCAGATATCGCATATTCAGTTAATGTTGTTAGTCAATACATGTCTAATCCTACCGTTAATCATTGAACAGCTGTAGAACAAATTTTGTGTTATTTAAAAGGAGCTCCTGGACATGGTATTCCGTATAAAAATTATGGTCATACTAGGATTGAGTGTTTTTCAGATGCTAATTGGGCAGGATCCAAGGCAGATCAAAAATCCATAACAAAATACTGTATCTTTGTTGGAGGAAACCTGGTCTCATGGAAGAGTAAGAAGCAGAATGTTGTCTCGCGATCGAGTGTAGAGTCAGAATATAGAGTTATGGCACAATCGATATGTGAAGTAATGTGGATAAATCAACTTCTAACTGAGGTAGGTCTCAAAACCTCAATGCCTACAAAATTGTGGTGTAATAACTAAGCGGCTCTTCAAATTGCATCCAATCCCATATTTCATGAGCGAACAAAGCACATCGAAATAGATTGTCATTTTGTTTGTGAGAAAATACAGCAAGGTTTGATTTCTACAGGATTTGTAAGGACTGGAGAACAGTTGGAAGATCTCTTTACGAAGGCTCTACATGGGGTTCAAGTTGATTACCTTTGTAACAAGTTGGGCATGAGTAACATCTATGTTCCAGCTTGAGGGAGAGTGTTACAGAAATAAATAGAAATTAATATAGGAATTTATTGTAAATAGCTTGATTATAGGAATGGCTTAATTATAGGAATAGCTTGATTATGGGGATAGCTTAATTATAGGACTCTAGCTGATTGACTGTTAACTTTCCTAACATAGAGTTGTTAGTTCGTGTATATACATGTAACATTTTCTCTCAATAAAGGTGTGAAAGATATTCTATCCAAAATTATGTTTTCAGTAAGAGTCCAGGTTGGAAATAATCACCAAATCCAATATCAGAGCCATTTTATTTACTTAACGCAAGACTATTTAGAGGGTAAAGGAAGACTCCCAGACCTCAACTGAATGATCTATTACCATCCCTTGCCCATGGGTCTAGATATTCAAAAAATTAAAACAATTTTGAATCATATAGTAACCATGACAATTGAATGGAAATCAACATATATACAATCTTAACAACATCTGTAGATTAACAAGCACACAATCAAGATGGAAGGATACAATATTCACAGTTTAGGTAGAGAGAGAGAGAGAGAGAGAGAGAGAGAGAGAGAGAGAGAGAGAGAGAGAGAGAGAGAGAGAGAGAGAGAGAGAGAGAGAGAGAGAGAGATATTGGATTACAAGAGATAAAGGGATGAAAATAGAAACATAAGGGAAATCTAGCAGACAGAGTTTGTAGGTCAACCAATTAAGAATTTACAAAATATAACCACATTTCATAGACGTTTATGTGTATTTCTCTTTCAAAGTACAATGAGTTACTTTTTAGGTTTTCTACTTCTACGAGAAGCCTAATTTGATTGATTATTACCACATGCTGTAATATAGAAATGAACCTGGATGATAATATAGTCCCATATTCAATCTCTGAAAGTAGATAATTGGCAAGCAACAATTATCCATGGCAATGATATTAGAAATTTGAATATTCATTAATAATGCTGGTAATAAAAGTAGCATTAGAACCAAATATCAGGCAGATGAAATTAGGCATGAATGACAAAAGCAGCATTAGAAACATAAAATCTTTGATCCATGTGAACCAGACACATCTGAACTTCTAAGTAGGTCTAAGGGAGTCCAATTGCTTCTTTAAAAAAGTAAGCTGCTTTTTGAAAGGCTCCAAGTTTGAGCTTTAGGTAAAGCTACCTTTAGCCGAAATCTTTTCAGCACAAAAGCTTTATCAGGCCATTACCATATACTTTGTCACTAGAAAAAGAACTTTATCAAATTTTATACACAACACAGACATTCGTAAGATCCATATGCAACCAGAAATCAATTTAAAACTTAAACTAGTTCAAAATTTTCCTGATAACTGATTTCCATACTTCAGAGGAGGTTAGATGCTATAATTATTATGAAATGGGAGTAATATCACACATAGTTTTAAAAAATGACTTCCCTGTGATATTATTTAGCCACCTTGCATACCTCTTGGGCATCAAATTTCATATTACTTGTTAAACTGATTATGACACTTTACCACCAAAGGAATTACAATGAAGCCTATAAATAGTATTTATCATGCATGAATTATTCCGGCATTGTTGTTGAACCTTAAACATACAGGACAATTCCTGATTGCTTAGGAAAATTCATGTGAAAAAGGCTGATAAAGACAACATACCATTTCCACTAATTGCATTATTTCAACCAAATGCAAACCCACACCCATTAGTGAACAGTCATCAAATGAAACCGATCCTGCCATGGAATTTATATAAGATAACCACTTAGATGTGATTTAGGTACAATCACAAAAATGTTGAGTATCCACAACATTGCATTTTCGATTACATTGCATTTTCTCATTTTATTTTCATTGTATGCAAAAAAAAGGGAATATCTTAATGATTTCAATAATTTACTCATGATATTATCTTGCATTTTCTTGATAAATTACTCATTTTCATTGCTAAATAAAATTATAAAAGCATAATCGCAAAGATTTTTGTGCATGCTTATTTAATTTTTCATACTTAATATTTGAATTTGAATAATTAGATATTTTTGCGCAAGCCTAAAAATTACATCGTTTTGTTCTCTTAATTTTACCAATCACCTAATAACCTAAATTCATTATACAAAGTAGAATCCACACTTGAAAGAAAAAGAAGAACAACCTGATTGGTTTTTACCAAAAAAAAAAAAATCAAAGACAAAAAAAATTATGGCTCCAGATATGTGAAGTGAGATGAAAATTAGGCACATTGCACATTTGATATAAGTGAAGTCAACCACCTTGCATTTGTCAGATGTGAGGTTTCCTTCTAAAGCTGCTTCTTTTCTGTTTTTTTTTTTAGCAAGAAATCACATTTGTGAAATGCGAATTTAGTGGGTTCGCATTTCACAAATGCGAACATCCCCTGGCAGAACTCCACAACTAAAAAGTCCCTTTTGCAGAAAAAATTTAAAATTCATCATAACATTGGAAATTTCTCTTTTGAACTGATGGTATTGTTGGATTTTGCTTTCTATGGTGCTTGTAGAGATATTCTTCATATATTTTACAATATATAAAGGGAGAAGAGGGATTTGTGGTGTAAATTTTTTTGTCATTTTATTATATTCCTTTATTTACCCTCCACTAAAAGGTTAAATAACACAGACATCCACTAACTGCTGGCAATTTCTTTTTCTCTATTTTTTATACCAAAAAAATCACATTATGAAACCTAATAGAACCGGTAATAGTTGCTCATTATTGTTTACTATAAAATTTTCTTTTAATTTACACACTGGCAAAATTGTGCATTTCTCGCTAGTATAGATAAAGAGGAAAAGTTTAAGAGCATGTAAAGTTGTTTTTGTAAAATTTATATTACACGTGAACAACCAGGGGTAGAGGGCAGGAGCAGTTGGGGAACCGAGCGGTTACATAGGGTTGCGGCTAGATCAAAACGCCAAAGTCCAAAGTGAAAGAAAGGCTCGGGTGGAACCAAGTTTCCAAGTGACGTATTAAAAGAAACTGATGTATGAAGTATGAAAATTGCTTGGAGAATAAAACTTTAAATAGTAAGCACAACTATTTGTCCATGAGAATCCCTCACTCCTTTTCATTTCCTTTCCATTTTTTTTGGGTCTCTGGATCACTACCCCGTTAAAACAAAAAATCAAACAAAAGAATTGAACAAATTTGGAGAATTCTGTAGATTTGTGATTAGAGAGATGATAAGGGAACTAGATGGTATAACTTGTTTCTCATGTCACCCTTTCACTCAAAAGCTTTTTTTGGTTAATTTAAATTTTTAAAGTCTAATTAATCCTATTGCCTTCGCTCATAGGCCAATGCCATGCATTGCCTACTTTGTTTCCATTAGTATCTTTTTTACAAGTACCTATTATATGTACTGATTCTTTTGGTTTTGGTTCAATTGACCACATGTGGACTACCTATAAATTCATGCTCTTTGTTAGCTGTATTTAGGATTGGAATGACACATGTCATATACTTTACCAAAAGCCTGAAAGATGTGTTTCAACAGCAAGGCTATACGTTATGTAATGCAACTTGTCTTTGTTGTAAGAAAAAATAGCCCACAGGAAAACGACAAATAAATCTCACAATAAACAAATTTGGTAGCAGATTATAGAAAAATGAACAAGCAGCACGACTAAAATAGAAACAAAGAATGAAGGAACAGGCTTCAAGAGGCAACTACTAATATTTTAGCATAAAACTTTTTCTCGAGGCAAACTCTTAGTACTCTCAGCACTGAAGCCACAGGAGGAACTTATTTCTTTCATAAGTAATCTCGGCTTACGAAAAAGACTAGTACTGGTAGTATTTATAGATCATTAGGTTCCCAAATATCTAAGGATGAAATTGACTTGTAAAAGGACACAAAAACTAATTCAAAATTGAACTAAACAATCAAAACCAGACTAGGACTAGACTAGTCTCCAACCAACATAATTAGGAAAATAACAAATAATATTAATCTTGATTTAATTCCTACATTGCCTCCCTTAAATCAAGATTTTTAAATTTCATCATTCCGAGCATCTTCTTCAATTTCATGAACATCTCTAACTTGAGCAGCTTTTTCAAAATATTAGCTACTTGATCTTCACTTCTGCAATAATTAACAACAATCTCTTGATCTTGAACCAACTCACAAATAAAATGATACTTCACATCAATGTGTTTGCTGCGCCCATGAAAAACTGGATTCTTTGTCTTCAATAGCAGACATGTTATCACAAAATATCTTGGTAGGACCATCTTGCTTGTATTGCAGAAATTCAACCTTTCTTCTTAACCACAATGCTTGAGTAGCACTACTCGCAATAGCCATATATTCTGCCTCTACTGTAAATAAAGCAACCACCTGTTGTTTCTTTGAAGACCAAGAGAATACACTAGAACCCAAATGAAATTCATAGCTAGAAGTGCTCCTCCTTTGTATTGTATCACCAGCCTAATCACTGTCAATATATCCAATGAGTGCTATTATATGAAAATGAATAAAATATACCATCAGACTGCATATCTCGAACATATCTCAAAATTCTCTTGACAATTCGCAAATGGGATTGGCATGGAGATTCCATGAATCTATTATTCAAACCAGATCTAAAGGTAATGTCAGGTCTTGTAGAAGTCAAGTACCTGAGACTCCCTATCAATTTCCTGAAGTACGTAGCATCAACAAAATCACCAGTACCATTTTTGGTCAATTTCAACTTTTCTTCAACTGAAGTTATCATTGATTTAACCATGTCTAGTTTAAACTTCTTCAAAATATCACCTGCGTAATTTCTTTGTGAAATAAATATTCCATCCTCCAGTTGACGAACATCAATTCCAAGAAAATAAAACAACAATCCCAAATCTATCATCTCAAACTGATTGATCATAGCCTTTCTAAATTCAGAAATTAGTTTGGGATTGTAGCTTGTGAATATCAAGTCATCCACATATAAGCATACAATAAGAACATCTTCTCCAGCATTAAATTTGATATACAAAGAATGTTCATATGGGTATTTTAGAAAACCATGATCAATGAAATAAGTATCAATACGGGTATACCAAGCTCTAGGAGATTGCTTCAACCCATACAATGCCTTCTTCAATCTATAACTTTGTCTTCTTGACCCTTTCTAACATAACCTACAGGCTGCTCAACATATATATCTTCTTCAAGAAAACCATTTAAGAAAGTAGATTTCACATCCATTTGATAAATTTTTCAACAATTACTGGCAGCAAGTGAGACAACCCTACGAACAATATCAACTTTGGCAACTAGTACAAAAATCTCGAAATAATCAATACATGCTTTCTGCTTACAGTCTTTAACAACCAATCTTATTTTGTAGCGATCTGCCTCTCCTATTGGCTTATATTTGGTCTTGTACACCCATTTCACTCCAATTGGCTTTTTCTCAGGTGCAATCGTAGTTAACTCCTGTGTCATTCTTCTCAATGGCATGAATTTCTTTATCCATTGCACGAACCCAATGATCATCTTTGATAGTTTCCTCAAATGAGACGGGATCACAATCTGCAAAAAGAACAAAATTCACAATATCCATCAGTTAAATCATCATCTTTACCAACAACATAGTCATCATATCGGGCCGGCACACGACGCTCTCTCTGTGGTCGATTGGATGTCTCAATTTGTTTAATGAAAGTTGAGGGAACATCATGAGACTATACAACTTGCTCCACTGGCTGCTTATTAGAACTTATTCTTATGACTGGAAGAATAAATGAATGTTTTGGGGATGTCTCAGGATTTTTCCTAGACCAATCCCAAGCACCGTGTTCATCAAATGTCACATCCCTACTAATAATCACTTTTCCTGTATCCGGATTAAACAACTTGTATCCTTTGGTCTCATGACTATAACCAATAAAAATACACTTCTTGACCTTATCATCCAACTTCTTCCTCATATGATCTGGAACGTGAGTATACGCAAATCAACCAAATACTTTCAAATGAGAAATATCCGGTTTCATACCAATCCAAACCTCCTGTGGTTTTTTTCCAAAATTGCACCTAGTAGGACACCTATTCAACACATAAATAGCATGAGATACAGCTTCTACCCAAAAGGATTTAGGAATACCTTTGGAGTGCATCATAGATCTCATCATATCCATCAGAGTCCTATTTTTCTGTTCTGCCACACCATTCTATTGAGTTGTATATCTAGCTGTCAATTGACGTTTTATACCATTTTCCACCAAATAATCATCACAAACAAGATATTTAGTGCCTCTATCAGTTTTCAGAATTTTGATAAAATAGCCACTCTGCTTCTTCACATAATACTTGAACTTTTTAAACACATCACATGCATCAGATTTATTTCTCAAAAAATATACCCAAGTCTTTCTACTGAAATCATTAATGAAAGTAATAAAATACTTACTACCACCATAAGAAGGAACTTCAACTGTGCACAAATCTGAATGAATCAGTTCCAGTGTCGACTAGCCCTCCAAGCCTTGCCTTTTGGAAAAAGTTCTTTATGCTTCTTTCCCAAAATACAAGACTCACATTTCTTGTCAGGAAAATCAATATGAAGCAACTCAAGAACCAATTTCTTTCTTGCTAGAAATTTCATACTTCCAAAATTCAGGTGCCCAAAGCTCATGTGGCATAACCAAGAATCATCACATGTCTTGGAATTAAAGCAAGGTAAATCACTACAGTTAAGAAAAAGAGGTCACAGACAACTATGGCTCATTTTTACTTTGATAATTAATCCCAATTTTTTTTACTGATTGTGCCATCACCATATTTAAAATGTAAATCATAACCTTTCTCAAACAGTTGTCCTAAACTCAACAAATTATGATACAAACTTGATACATAGAAAACATCTGATATATAATTCGAAGAGCCATTTTGTAACATAATTCTAATTCTCCCCTTTCCTTGAACAGGCACCTTTTCATTATTTCCAAATCTCACATATGTGTGAAAAGATTTATCCAAATCAGAAAACATCTCCTTTTAACACACATATGATTATTGTAGTCAAAATCAATAAACCATTCATTCTTTTTATGTTCTTTAATTGCCGAAGTAGAAAACAACAAACTTTCCTATTTATCACCACTGTTTTCAACCACTTTAGCATGTGCTTCTTTGTTGGACCAACATTCATTCTGATAATGACCAATTTTATCATAATTATAGCACTGAATATTAGATATATCACGCCATTGAAAATTATTTCTTTGACTGTGCTGATTACTTTGCTTGCCCCTATTAAAATAATTTTTGGATTGGTAAGCATAATTATGTCTTCCACAACTGCCTCTGAAATTTTGGCCCCTTTGATTCACCTCATCTTATCCTTTTGGTTGATCTACTTTGTCTTGTAACACCTCCTCCATTGAATCTGATGACTGGTGATTCAAGGACATCTCATATGTCAGCAATTCACCTTCTAATTTGGCAATTGTCAATGTGTCAAGGTCCTTGTGGCTTCAAGGACCCTTTTTTTGGTGGAAATTTAGTAGTCAGAGATTGTAAGATTTTTTAAATAATTCTAACTTCTTCCAAATCCTCACCATTGGACACCATATTGTTGACAATCTCTTTAATTCTGCCGATAATATCTTTAACGACTCCGTAGGATTCATCTAGGCCAATTCAAATTGTCTCCTGAGTTCTTGCAATCTTACTCTTCTCACATTAGCAGAACCTCGATTTGAATCCACTAAAATTGTCTAAGCATCTTTTGCCAACTTTTCATGTATGAATTTGTTGAGTACATGCATCTCAACATTGGTACTGAGATAGTGAAACTCCAGATGATCTGTCCTTCTATTGTTCTCTAATTTTTCAACTGCTTCACTTGATGATTCCGTGCCTGTTGCTGGTTCCTTGAATCTTGTCTTGATAATATCCCAAGTTTCAATAACTCTAAAAAAAGTTCTCCATCATCTTCTTCCACTTCTCAAAATTATTTTTCTCATCAAAAGTAAAAACAGGACAGTTTGGCAAATAATATTGATCCATATTGTAATTTATTAGGATCTCACGCAAAGCTCCGATACCACATTGTAAGAAAAAATAACCCACAGGAAAACAACAAATAAATCTCACAATAAAAAACTTGGTACCATATTATAGAAAAATGAACAAGCAGCATGACTGAAATTGGAACAAAGAACAATGAAACAAGTTTCGGGAGGCACTGATTAATATTTTAGCACAAAACTTTTTCTGGAGGCAAACTCTTAGTACTCTTGGCACTGAGGCCACAGAAGGAACTTATTTCTTTCACAAGTAATCTCGGCTTATGAAAGAGACTAGTACTACTAGTATTTATAGATAATTCGGTTCCCAAATAGCTAAGGACGAAATTGACTTGTAAAAGGAAACAAAAACCAATTTAGACTTGAACTAAACAATCAAAACTGGACTAGGACTAGACTAGTTTCTAACCAACATAATTAGAAAACTAACAAATAATATTAGTCTTGATTTAATTCCTATGAATACAGTCAAAAGATGTTAATGGTACAAGGACCTGGTACTTATAGTGTTAGAGAGGTAGCAGCCGCCTTAATTCATTTGAATAATTTTGCACGTAGTGGGTGATCTCTTTCTAGCTAGTGGTAGGATGTGGTTGGATTTCATATTTATGTATTACCACAAGTTTGAGAGATAGGATTTGAAATTGATATACACATACTTAAGAACTAGTTGCATGAAATTGTTTTCCTGATAAGAATTGAAAATTGATATACACATGCTTAAGAGCTAGTTGCATGAAATTGTTTTCTTGTGTATTTATTCTTTACTCCTACACTGTAGTAAATGAAAGAAAGAAAAAAAAAAAAGGCAATTGATAATGTCATAGCACCAGTCTTAGTTCCACAACCATTTACCTCTAAAATGTCTATATTGCCATTTTAAAAGTTTACAACACTTTTTGACACTCGAACTGTAATCGCCCCACCAATTGTCTACTCCATTCGCTCGTACCTGATGACGGTCCTGAAGACTGAGAACTTAGGAGGGAAGTATCCTCCATGTCCAAGCACAACAATCCCATAGCATCACAAAACTGCAAGAATTGACATAAATATGCAAGAAAAATTCTGGGCACTTGATTTAAATCCTGAAACTTCTCTTTTTTTAAAATTAACTTCTTCCCACCTTCATTACCACATGGCCAAAAAGAATATGGAAATAAAGACTTCATCATTTCATCAAAACACAAACCAACATCAGATCTATCTTTTTTCACATTGCTGATACCGAAATAAATTATTTCACATGGATTGGTGTAAAACCTTTTCAACGGGAAAAAGCTTTTTTGATATTGAATGCAAAGAAAACCAATAAATTTTGGAATATTTGGTATGTCAGTTTTTTGAAAATTATTTGGTCCAATTAAACAATATTCCAAACTACAGTTGGGAAATGATTCGACTCACTTATGGGCAAAGGTGGAGGTGAGGAGATGGTGCCTTGGTGGTTGGCGCAAGGTAGAAGAGAAACAGAGAAAAGCAAGGGAAGGTAATTGGTGCCGTGGCTGGTGCGGGCACATATAATTATGAGAGTTGATAGTTTGACTTTGCTGAGGGTTCTATGTGCATAGAAGAGTATAATAGCTGTGGATATAAAATTGGTGTTGTGGCATTAACACCTGCCCCCCCTCCCAAAAAAAAAAAGGACTTCAAACAATGGCAATACCATTGACTACGTGCCTCAAATGTATCACCGACAAAATTCAAAATAATCTATGCACATTTTCAAGTCATTAGACAACTATAAAAAAAATTTATTTTTTTCTTATTTAGTCAAGAAAAGATTATTGCTAGATTCGATATAGAATTGGATGGATTGAAAAATTAAAGAAAAGAGAGCCAATATTTTTTTTTTTGGAAAAAGAGCCAATATAGCCATTCAACGTTCTCACTGAAGTCAATTTGTTCCCTCAATTTTTTTCTTCAATCAATATTTGAAATGATAGGATTCCATCAGTAAATATACCCAAAACTTCCTATAATGATTATAATCCAATCACCTTGTGATATAATACAAGAAAACTCATCAAGTATTTCCCCTTCTATGCAACTCAAACACGGTAAGAAATTGGTAAAAAAAAAAAGCAGAGTCAAATCCTAAACTACATCAAAGAGAAGCTTATAACCCAGCTACAAGTTGTTGTCCTAGCAAGCTAACAGGCCAAAAATGCTAAGTTATGCATGCACAAATTAAACAAATAGGAGTAAGAATTTTTTGAGTTAATTTGTCATGATACAATATTCTTACGCTCTTAAATCGGTTCTTTGTCTAGTAACTTCACAGAATAAATGTCCTTTTAATGATGTCCCTTAGGGACTTTGTTTAGTTTCACATGCTAGAAACTGTGGAATCACAGGATTGCCGTGGTGCCCTGTTAAGGCTTCCTTAAATACAGCCCATGAACTCTTTTTTCTTGGATTAGTGTCTAGCCAAAGAGATCAAAATAGGAGAAACTTATTTCTTAGAAACCTCCTCCTGATATAACTGAATCAAGCTAAACACTGATGGTTTAGGAAAGGCTGGTGCTGGGGAAACTTAAGAGATACTTCAGGTTAATGGATCAAGGGATTCTACATGAATTTAGGATCAACCACTTGCATATCTTATCTGATTGTAGGAAGCTGTTAGCCACATTCGACCAAATGTCTTTAAAGCATGATTTCAGAGAGGCAAACCGCTCGGCAGATGCCTTAGCAAAAAGGAGGAGGAAGCATTGAAGCACTTTTTGTAACTTTCTATTCATGTTTTAACTTCCTTAAACCTTTCACTTTTGGTGATTTGACGGGAATGGCTTTCCCTAGATGTTTGTAACTGAACCATATAGACCTATCTTTTCATTTTATGATGCCAGTTTAGCCAACCCCCCCCCCTTCCCCAAAAAAAAAAAAAACAACAAACACCAAAAATAAAAAAATCTTCAGTATCTTATCAACTTGATTGCAGTACATAAAAAGGGAAAAAATTAATACATAAACTATGAAACTATGGTGATTTACATATTATTAGTCACCTGAATTCAGCTGCTTTAACATGCAATGCAGCTTATCATACAAACCAATACCAATGTCTAACTTGATTGTTACACGGAATGGCAAAACATAAATGAAAATATTATCCAGGTTTGAATTCATCTTTGACTATATTTGATATGCATTATCAACTTGGTTCTTTTCAACTTCTAGCGTTATCAAGTCTACAACAGCTAAAGCAACAATAAATGTATGTAAATAAAAAAAAAAGCATCTTTCTCCAAGAGTTGCAACTTGCAAAATTAAGAAATTATGTAGCAATACTCTAAACCGTGACACAGGATGAAAGCGTGACATAGGGAAGAGATTACATGAATACCCTCTGTGACAAAGAAATCAAGGATGACACACAATCAACTCCCTAGCTTAACAATATTCAGCAAGAATCTTAACCAAGGGTGCACCTAATGAGACTAGATATAAAACTCAAACAATAAGTGTTAAATATTAACAATAATGTTAAAAGTGTGAATGATTACAGCAGTTCTAATAAACCCATTTTTAGGCAAACAATCACTACTAGAAATACATAAGGAATAGAAAAAAATTATACATAAGAAGCTACTAAAACATCTAATTAGAATGGGAAACCAAATAGTAAAGAAAATAGGAAATGAAGAACGAAATGTACAGCAGCTCCGATGATGTCTGGTGTCGATAACAACGCCGATCTTCACGCCAAACTCATCTGGAAAGCATCAATGGGATGTCTGGCACTGCACTTTCTTTGATGTTCTGGTGCATAGCTTTCTTCTTATTTTCTCTACATGTTTCTGATAAGAATACTCAATCGACTAAGATAAGATAAGATTCTGGCTATTGAGGAAGTGCAGGATTCTGGTGTTGCACATCCTTAGTTTCTGGTGTAACTTTCCTACTTTTCTGCTCTTGTACATGTATATATTTAGAGAATGTGAATGAAACTGATATGCCTTCTTTTCTACAAAACCTCTCCGTTACAACTTCACCATGGCATCAGAGCAGGACCGGGCTCTTTAAACATTTGGTCATACTCCCTTCTTCTCAAACAATTCTTATCTTTATTTTTCAATGGCTGCAGAAAATGCTCAATCAAATCTCATAACTCAAGATGTCATGCCGAACACTCAGGAACCTACAAATCCCTTAAGCATGATCACTATCCACAACTCCATCAAACTTAACCCCACCAACTATTTGTCATGGAAAACACAAATGGAAGCCATTCTCATTGGATATGATCTGCAGAAATTCATTGATGAATCTTGTCCTCCTCCTCCTCCCACTACCATCACCAATGATACAGTTTCACCCAATCCTGCATATCAAATTTGGCTTTGTCAGGACAAGTTATTGTTTGGTACACTCGTAGGCACTCTTTCACCAACCCTGGTTCCTCAAATCACTCAATCCAAATCCACCCATGAAGCTTGGCAGATCCTCGCCAATACATATGCTCGTCCATCCTGTGGTCACATCAAGCAACTCAAAGATAGCCTGAAAAATATTACCAAAGGCACTTAATCCATCACAAAATATATGCAAGCCATCACAACCCAAGCTGATGAACTAGCTGTCCTTGGGAAGCCACTTGATCATGAAGATTTGATTGAAAAAGTGCTAGACGGACTTGATGAAAACTATCAGTCCATTATTGATGCTGTAGATGGTAGAGACTCCACCATTTCATTTGATGAACTTCATGAAAAACTCATAAACAAGGAGCTGTCTCAATGTAGTATGTCAAGCTCTCCACTCTTGCCGGCGTCCGCTCATGCTACCACTGTTCGTTCCACCGCAAGGTCTATTAACAAACAACCTTCATGGTTGGGTAGCAATCAGCCTTCTCTCCTTTCTACGACTACACCTGCACAATTTCAAGGCACAACAAATTCTCGAAACAGCCGTGCTCCTCGTCCATTCCTTGGTCGATGCCAGTGGTGAAATATACCAGGCCACATTGTCTCCTGCTGCCCTCTCTTCCGCCAGTAGTTTCCTCATGTGCAACCCCCTTCTTGTCAAACTTCTTCATCCCCATCTTTCGCATCTTCTCCTTGGTAGGCACAAGCACATGTGGCAACCAATCCAACATCCGACACTTTCAACCCTCCATGGCTGCTTGACAGTGGAGCCACACATCATGTCACCACAGATATTCGTAATCTCGCACTCCATAGTCCTTATCATGGAATGAATAAAATTATGATTGGAGATGGCTCTAGACTTCCCATATCTCACACGGGTTCCATTTCTCTCAACACTCCCACCTCCTCATTTACTCTTTCTAACGTCTTATGTGTCCCAACCATGAAACGCAACTTAATCTCTATTTCATAGTTCTGCAAATCTAACAATGCTTCCATTGAATTCTTACCCTCTTCCTTTTGCGTGAAGGATCTTGGCACGGGGGCACTCCTTTTGCAGGGCCAGACTCGAAACGGGGTCTATGAATGGCCGACTTCTATTTCAAAATCACCATTACTCGCCTTTTCCAGTGTCAAGACTAACTTGCTTGCATGGCATCACCAGCTTGGCCATCCATCTTTGTCAACACTCAAAAATATTTTATCGCTGTTTAATTTGGATGCTTCCTCTCTGTCTAATCTAAATTTTAATTGTAATTCTTGTCAGTGTTACAAGAGTCATAAATTACCATTTTCCTCTTCCTCACTCTCTACGTCCTCGCCTCTTGAAGTTGAATTCACTGATGTCTGGACATCACGAATTCATTCTATCAATAGCTACAAATATTACATCATATTTGTTAATCACTTTACAAAATATATCTGGCTATACCCCTTATGACGAAAATCTGATACACATGATGTCTTCATTTGCTTTAAGGCTCTCGTTGAAAAATTCTTTGCTCGACCGATCATAACTCTCTACTTAGACAATGGGGGGAAATATCGAGCACTTTCTTCATTTTTAACAATCAATGGAGTCTCTCATCTTACAACACCACTTCTGTGAGAGTCTCAAAATTCTAATTTTTATTTAAAATGTATAATAATATTTATATTATATTTATTCACTAAAATATTAGTGAATTTACACTTTGAAATATTATTTTCTAATTTAGAGAATTTTTCAAGAATTATTTACCGGTGTGTGGTTTTGGCTAGTTTAAGCGTCTAATTTTTGTTCCGAAGCATGAATAGTGACTTTAAGATGAAACCGAGTATATGCAGAGATATTACAGATTTATATTTAAGGTTGGATAGTGTCAGAATGAGATAAAACAGTAAAAGTTAGATTGTCGCGCGCGACGGGACAAAAAGTGGTCGTTTGACAACTTTTTCACGATTTAAGGGATTTGCACCTTTTTGTCTCCCTTAAAGCCATTCTTCTTGCCTTATTGCTTCATTTTCAGCCACACTTGGAGGCCATAGAGAGAGAGGGAGGCCGAACCATAGAGAGAGAAAAGAGAGAGAGTTAGTGAGGTTTCTTCCAACTTCATCTTCTTCCTCAAGCTTGAAGACTCCATTGAAGGTCTTGATCTTGGTTTCTCCTCCATTTCATGGCTGCTGTGAGAGAGAGAGAGAGAGAGAGAGAGGGAGTGGTCCATGAGTGAGAGGAAGCAAGGAAGAGAGAGAAAGCTTCATCTTGTTTCTTTCTTCTTGGCCTTGAAACTTGTGGAGGAAATCACCAAGGATCGAGCTAGATCTTGGCTTAGCTCGAAGGATCTCGAGGTTTCAAAGCTTGGAACATCATTCGTGAGTGGAACTACATTAGATCTTCCTTGATCTTGCTAGATTTGAAAAGATCTTGAGGTAAAATACTTAAAACTCTTAGCTTTAGCCTTATTAGTGTTAGATTGGTAGAATCTATGGTTAATTTTGCTAGAAATGGTTATGATTGGAATATTTGAGTTGGGCTCTTGAATTCCCAACTTTGGTAGCGGACTTGAGGTGATTTTTAGGTAGTGGACTTGAGGACCTGATTGTGGCTGTGATTGATATTCGTGAAATGAGTTTATTTTATGGTTAAAAAGTAGAATTTGTTGTCGAAAATTTTGAAGGAAAACAGGGAGAGCTGGCCGAACCTATACCTGGAAATTTTTTGACATTTGTTTTCAAAATTTTATGATATTTCTTGGCTAGATTTTGCCTAAATAAATGTGTATTATGTTCATTTATGAGTATATGCTTTAATAGAGTGAAAATCCTGAACTTTAATGGTGAAAAAATTGAGTTTCACCAAACTTTGATGTAAAAGTGCCATTTTGGACAAATTTGTGGATTTGAAATGTTTTAGCTAATTTTCATGAATTTTGTACGTTAAAACCTAGTGAAAATTGTTTGAAAAATATGTTAAAACTTTGGTTAAAAGTTTAGTGTTGAGTTTGAATTGAATGGGTGATTTTGAGGTGAAATACCTCACTTTATTTCGTTGTACTAAAAGTTTAGAAGTTGCTTGGATGGAGTACATCGATAGAGTGGTTTGGTTATTTGAAGTTTTGATTTGAAAATGGAATCTTTTAAGATGAGTTTCGACTCGATTGACTACTTTTCGTTTGAGCAAAGTTAGAGGAATTTTGTGAAGAAATTTGATAAAATAGATGAATAAGTACTTGAGTTTAGTTTCGCTATTTGTGAGGCGAAACTTATTTCTTCCTTTTACTTGATTATAGGAGGTGAGGAAAGATTTGAACTAGATCCCACCATGGAAAACGAACTTTGCTATTGTGGTGAGTTTCCATGCATGTTACTTGGTTATGTGAATTTGATTCAAAATGTGATTGATTAAATGATTTGATGTGAAAATGTGATTTTTGATCCTTTAAATGGAGTAGTGTGTACTTTATCGCATTCACTCCTATTTGAATGGAAAAATTTGTAAGAATGTTTTGATGTGATTTAAGAGTATTTGATGCGATTTATGTGCGTATGAAAATTGTGGAAATTCTCAAGACCTATTGGCAAGTCACTCGACTCGAGTTGTAGGCTAAGCCTAGACCGAGGAGAAAGTGACGAGCCATAGGGTTATTTATGTGAGATGATGTGATGTGATGTGTGCTCTGAACTTGGCGTATGGACTTGTCCCTGATGGAAGAGCACTAATTAATTTATGTGCCACTGAACGGGAGAAAGTGCTACACCGTTAGGGCGGTAGTTACCTCTTAGTCCATATCAGTTTATATGTGCCGCTGAACGGGAGAAAGTGCTACGCCGTTAGGGCGGTAGTCACCTCTTAATCCGTATCAGTTTTTATGTGATTGAATGGGTGAAAGTGCTACGCCTACTAGGGCGGGAGTCACCTCTTAGTCCATATCAGTTACTTTTATGTGATTGGAGTCGGGCCCGATGGGGGTTTTGGTGGAGTAAGGAGAAGTGGAGGTCTACATGGACTATATGAAAGTTGACAAAGTGTCAACTACGGGGAACACGATCGAGTTTCGTGGATCTTGGTTCCTGAGAGCCCCCGTATCCGACTTTTATGTTGTTAATTGCTTTCCTCATTTGTTTATTTCTAAATTTGAGTTTAAAGTGAAATATCATATGTGTTATGTGCTTTGCATGCCCTTTTGGAACTCACTGGGCTTTTAACTCATTCTTTCAAATTTGTTTTCCTTAACAGGGACTGAGAACCCAAGCGAAGGTGCCAAATGTTAGTATCAAGGTTTACTTTTGTATTTATCTTAAGGGACTTGAATTATGAATTTGGGATATTGTATTGTAGAACTTTAAATGTGTATTTAAGTACTATATGTATTTTGGAATTCTAGAGTTTGAGTAATGAATTCATGAGTTATCGTTCGGTTTAAATTGTTATTGAATTTTTGGGTTCGCAAGATTGGAGTTGATCGATTATGAGTTGATAGTAAGTTTGGGGAATTGGAACTTTAATTGTTTCTTTGAAGAATTAGTAATTATTTGCGTGAGTGAGTCCTGGCGAGAGTTAGGCAGGTGACCACTGATACCTTAGGGTATGCCCTAGGAAGAAGTGGGGCTGTCACAATCTCATGTGAGATTCTGGTTTTTCCCAATTTTTCTACATATGTTAACTGATGATAATTATTGTAATTATTATTTTGTAGGGGTGATTACAAGGTTTGTTTAATTTTCTCAAATGTCGTTTTGCTTTAAAACCCTAATTTTCTAACAAAAACCCTAGTTTTGATTAAGACTAAAAGTGTGTTATTTAACTGATGTATGTAGTTTTAAAATTTTATTTAATTATTTTAATTCATGTATAATCCAATATATATAATTCCCTTCATTTAAGTGTTAAATTAATTTTTTTTGATGATTTTAGACTATATTTTCTAATTTTGTCATGCAGCCTCCAAATTTCACGTTTGAGATGAATAGTGAGGCGCACGGGGAAAGTCTTAGCTATAAGTTGGAATTAAGGGAGGAAAGGAATATTAGCACTAGGTATATAAGTGGTTAAACCCCAAAGATTTCGCTGGAAGTGGTTTACAATTGTAAGTTTCATAGTATATTAGACTAGTGTGACCGACTAGTAAAGATGTGTATAGAATTTGGTGGATAAGAACGGATGTTTTTCTAGGGGGATTATTTACCAAGAAGTGCTAAGAATTAGTTGTAGGGAAGCAAGTTAGATTGGTGATTAGAGATAAGCAAGAGAGACAAAAGGAAGCTTGAATCTTATGCTGCCAAGTGTCACCATTAGACTTCATCTTTGACCAAACTTTTCTTTGTACTTATCTTGTTGTTTCACACAAATCTTCTCTCATTTTCTCTCTCTTTTGGATGAAAATTTGAGAAAGAAAACACAAGAGAAAAATTCAACTCCAACCTTGATTTCGTGCTTGAATCCTTGATTTTTACCATAAGTTTGCAAACTACTCCATAAAAAGGTGACATCTAAGGAAGATTAAGGGTTTTGGTGCAGTGATTTGGGAGAAAGAAACTCTAAGGTGTCATATCTTCATAAGGGTTTAAGGTAAATACTTCAAGAAGCTATCTTTTCTTTTATTTCTTACTCACATATGCTTGATTATGTGTGTTAGATGTTGTTTAAATCATTGAATAGCAATTTGAGCATGTCAAACATGCATTTGATAGACTAGAACTTGCATGAACATGGCTGGAAATTTGTGGCAGTGTGAATGGCAGAACAGGGCAGCCTGTTTGAGCTTGATTTCCTGAGACTTTGATTCAGGATTTTAACATGGATTGAATCTTCATCCTTCCCTCTATATGTATGTTAAATTTGAGCCAAAGTTGTGGTGATTTAATTAGACAAAAGTGATAAACAAGTGAGGTATATCTTGCTGGAATTTCTGGACAGCATGCTTGATCAGTGATGGAGCTTTGTTTTGGGGCTTTTAAATGACTTGTTTGAGGGTGATTTTGGTTCAATATCATGTTAATAATATTTTTATATGGAGATATGCTGAGTTTAGGCCACCTTAATTACATTTAAGAAGGTTTAAGCTTTGGTTTTCTAGTAGCTCGCAAACTCTAGAAAATTTCACTGGTTGGTTGGCCGATAGTATGATCTTGTGTTTTGCTTAGTAAATGTGATTGGTTTGTGCCAGTTTGGACTGAATTTGATAGTTAACTTATATATGTACATGTGTGTTTATGTTGGCTTGCAAATGGTATAAATTGCATGTGAAAGAAATGGATTTGAATCATGCATCGCATAGCTCAAACCAGAAAATCGGAGTTGCTCAAGTAGTCCATTTAGCTGCATTTTCGTCATGATTCGTGTCAAACCAGCTTTTGGACAAAACACAAACATTTTAGCCCTGTCTTTCAGCTTTCCAACGCATCTAGAATTTCCTGAATTGGACTTTGGTACACTGAGTTATGGCCGTTTGAATCAGGCCTGACAGACAACCTATTGACAGAAATCTGGGACTGTTTTCTCCAATTTCGACCTAGTTAAGCTGTGAAAATGGTTGAGATGTTTACATGAAAGTTGTAGGGCTATGTCTTAGTTTCAAAACTTCATAAAATATGCCTCAATCCGATAAGTGTAACCACAGTTATGATCAAATTACCGAAACTCGACGAACCTGTCCATTGTTGGTTTCACTTTCACAATTGTTTCTCTTATTTCTTTTGATTCTTGTGCATTCTTGCCCTGTCCCGACTCACTCATTCATGGTTCTAATATGTTGATAAGCTTCTCATTTGATCGTCCTTATAAGTTGGAATGGTCATTTTATAACTTGTGCACTCACGTGTGATTTTTCATCAAGTAAGCGAACAATGAGCATATGCATTAGGTCATCTTGTTTGGGGTAGCCGAACTCAAATATTTTCATTTCATTTGTATTATACTTGGAAGGAGGAAATAGAGGTGATTTGGCGCAAGCACTTAAAGAGATCTTGCTTGATTTGGTGAGTGTTCCATTGCCTGTTTACTTGACCAACTTAACTAGTTGGATTGCTTGAATATGTGACTTACTTGATCATTTGAATTACTTGTGAATTGTGAACATTAAATGCTCTCATAAGTTAATGTGATTGAGATGAGTGCGTACTTTATCACACTCAATCTCTTTTACTTGAAATTTTGTATCTTTGAATTATGAAACCTGTGGTATGACTATGGCCTATACGTGATTTGTGAGTGTTGGGCGGCAGTATGTGTGACGCTCGAGTAGAGTGGGAGGCACCTCTCATCCCGTCCCAGTTCTATGATCTTGATTAAGTGCTTGATTTATAAGTGCTGAGCGGTAGTATGTACCACACTCAAGTCGAGTGGGAGGTACCTCTCATCCCGTTTCAGTCCTATATCTGATTTGTATACTGAACGGCAGTATGTGTCACGCTCAATTAGAGTGGGAGGCACCTCTCATACCATCTCAGTACCTTGATTTGATTAAGTCGATTGGAGAGTTATCTCATCGACCATACTTAAGCTTGCTTCGGTATACTCGAGTATTACCCAAATTTGATTAGTTGAGGTGTTCGGGCCCGGTAAGGGGGTGAATGGTGGACGGTTGTGGTGTAAGTGGTGTCTACGGACCTGGTTCTTGACTTCACACGTTGACGGAGAGTCAACGGCTTATGTTTCGATCAAGCTTCGGGAATTTGGCTTTTGAAAGCCATCCGTATCCTTTAATTGAATATGTTCAACTTATTTGGAGCTTTTATTTGTGACACTTGTTTCTTAAGTGAATCCTTCTTGTATACTTGGTTGCATGTTTTGGAACCTCATTGAGCTATTAGCTCACCCTATCTTCCTTTTGTTTTCCTTAGCAGGGGGATTTGCTTGAGCTCAGGGTTGGAAGTACGTACGAGTAGTATAAGTTTTTGTGTTACTTTTGTTTAAGAGAGGATGCTCTGTAAAACCCTATCATGGATAAGTTTAGCTTCTAACTTGGTATCCTTGAGCCCCGTTGAAATTTAAGCTTGAATGGTAGTGTGAAACTTATGTAACTATGTTTGATGGCTTTTGTTTTTGGAATATTTGGTTTTGTAAGTTTTGAGTTGTTGATTTATATTTGGTTACCGAGTCCTGGCGAGAGTTGGGCAGGCAGTCCACAGGCACCCTAGGGTTCGCCCTAGGGAGAAGTGGGGCTGTCACATCTCACACTCCTGAACACAATGGGTACTCAGAACGACGCCATCGCCACATTGTCGAAATAGGTTTTTCTCTTCTTTCCATGCATCTATTCCTCTTTCATATTGGTCATTTGCATTTTCTACAGCTGTCTATCTTATCAATCGTCTTCCTACTCCTTCTTTAAATAATGTCTCACCATTTCTTAAACTCTTTGGCACTCCTCCTAACTACACCAAATTGCATAGTTTTGGATGTCTTTGCTATCCTTGGCTTCGCCCATACACATCCCACAAACTTGAGTCACGCTCTATTCGATGTGTGTTTGTTGGTTACTCTCCCACTCAAAGTGCCTATCTCTGCCTTGACACATCTACTCATTGTTTATATACCACTCGTCATGTGCGTTTTGTCAAGAATATTTTTCCCTTTGCATCGTCTCACCCTTTCTACCTCATGGCTCTTCATCCACCATATCCGACTGGTGCTCTATGACACTACCCGTTGGTACCTCTGTTTCTTCTCCTTCTTTGTCTCCCACCACTAACTCCCACCAACCTCTGAGCAAAATTCTCCGCTTAACACTTCAACCATACCTCTACCTGCCTCAGAAATCAACAATTCTTCCCCTAGCACTTCCTCTGCTACACAAACCATTCCTTCTCCGACATCTACTCATCAGTCCTCCCCCCGTGTCATAGTTACCTGTTCCAAACACAACATCCATAACCCTGTTCAAAAACTTAACCTCTCGACTGAACTCCAACCCACCACCTTGGCTCCCACCTCTGTCACTCAAGCTTTGAAGGATCCTAAGTGGAGACAAGCTATGTCTGAGGAATTTGATGCTCTACTTCATAATGGAACCTGGCAACTCGTTCCACCTCATCCTGCTCAAAATGTGGTTGGTTGTAAATGGATCTTTCGTACTAAATATAAACCTGATGGTTTGGTGGACAGGTATAAAGCCTGGTTGGTCGCCAAAGGCTTTCACCAACATCCTAGTGTTGACTACTCTGAAACTTTCAGTCCTGTTGCTAAACCAACTACTGTTCGTCTAGTTCTCAATCTAGCAGTTAGTCAAGGATGGTTGCTTCGACAACTTGATGTCAACAATGCCTTCTGATAAGTCAATATTTTGCATGTTTTTAATAGGTTTAATTATATAGTTTTTGTGTGTTTTTGGTATTTTTGTAGCTAATGAACTAGGGTTTCTAGTTAATTTTGCATTTGATGGCTTCAATGATGAAAAATGCATTTCTATGGATTAATGTGGTGAAATCTTCATGTTTTTGTAGGATTGCTTGTTCAATTATCAAATGAGATGAAAAATGTGGATAATTGCCAAGAAGCTTGGAAGAAAAATTGGAAAATGCAAATTGCAATTCAATCAACGAGGAATCAAAGGGATAGAAGTCGGAGCAATTAACGCGCCAATTTCACGACAAAAAGCTCGGAATTTGCAAGTTTCAAGTGGATTCGCGAGTCAATACGCGAACCAACAAGTGGAAATTTCAAATAGCTCGCGAATCCCTCTCACAGAAGACAGGGGAAGCAGATCCGCGAGCCTATGCATCGCGGATCCACCTCGCGGATCCTCAGAAAATGACAGCTGCAAGTTGCAACCGAATTCCAGTTTTTCAGCTCACTTCCAGCTCAATTTTCAGAAGAATTTCAATGAAGGCTGCGTGAAGAATTGTGTGAAATTGAAGAAACAACTCATTGCTAATTCAAAACACAATTTGCTTCAACATTACAACTCATTTGGGATTGAAATTCAAAGGATTCAAATGCATGAAGACAAAGAAATTTAAGAAGCCATTTTCCTTGACTTTTGAAGGCCAATTTGTCTTGTATTCACATGACATAATTTTGGATGCATATAGTTGTAATCTTCTATAAATAGGGCCTTTTGTATCCCATCCCATAACCATTCCATTCCATAAAAAATTCCAAAAGACTAGAGAATAGCTCTAGTTCATTAGATTAGTTCTAGTTCATAGTTTGTAGTTTCTAAAGAGAGTAAAAGTGAAAGTTGTGAGGAATCTTGCACTTTGTATTTGGGAGATCAACTTGTGAAGAAGTTTATGGATTCAACTTCAAGAAATTGAATAAGATTCCTTCTTCCTTACTTATCTCTTGTGCTTTAATTTCATGGCTTTGTGCAAGTTTGTTTATGCTTAAATGTTCTTAATATGATGTCTAGCTAAGCCTTTTTAATCCTAGAGTTAGGATGAACTTGTTTTAGTTGTGATTACGAAGTAGTTAAGTGATTTATGTCCTCTATGATTTTGTTAGTTTAAGACTTGTGCTTATGCTTTATGGTTGATTAGCTACCAACTATAATTGATTTGATGTTGATGAGTAATGAAAAACTTGCCTTCGACAAGATCTAAGTTCTTAAGCACTAACTTATATTCTCACGAAAGTAGTGAATATAGTTGGTTGGTTTTGGTTTTATACTATAACCTCATTGAGCTTATTTAACTTGTTTCTCTCTTTGCTCTATGAAAATAGGTCAAGGAAGATTCAAAGGAGTTAAGGAATTAGCGAAAGCAATTCCGAGTGACTAGTTCATCTTAAACGAGAACTTGCACTACACATGACCATTAACGAAAGTGGTGGCATACAAAAGGAAGTTATACCTTAGCGAATCATTGGAGAAAGGACTTAATAAACTTGACTAACTTCTAATATTAACTTAACAAGGGATTCCAAAGCTCTAGGATTCCTCCAACTTGATCTTAAAAACTCTCTCTAACCTAACTCTCTAATTTCTTTACTTGCTTTCTTATTTCTTGTCTTCCACCAATTGGATGTCTTTGACACCTAACGGTTGGTTTTAATTGCTTTATCCCTCTTCCTTAGGTCGGTTTACCGCATTCTCCCTTTTATCTAGCTTTCCTTACTTTATTCGCCTTCCTATAATTGTCTATCTAGATAATGAAGCAAGTGATTAAACTTTAGTGTTTGCAAAACCATAGTTCCTCGTGGGATCGACACCTATATTTCCCTATACTCGATAAGCGATCCATATACTTGCGGTGATATAGGGTTATAAAGGTTTTTTTAAAATTTGTGGAGTAAAGAAAATCCCTATCAAGTTTTTGGCGCCGTTGCCGGGGAAGAAGTTGTTCAATATTGGTGCTAAGAATAACTCTATTACTTTAGACATTTTTATTTTCTTGTTTATATATTATTAGCCATTCTTCTTAACTAATCTTGCTTTTAAGCATTTTTAGGTTTTAAAGGAGAATAGCAAGAAAGTGGATCAAAGCTTGAGAGAAGGAAGTTTGGGAATGGACCCCTACAATTTTCAAGGCTATATCCGTGGAGGTAATCAACGGATGTCCGAAGGTATGTCATTTGATGAATACACAAGGAGTATTAAGGCTAATCTTGATTATATTACACTCAAGGTGCAAAAGGATACCATGACAAATTTGCTTGAACAAGAGAGGAATGCAAATGCTTTTAATTCTAATTATGTGATTTGTGACTTGTGTGGAAGAAACCATGCTACACATACATGTATGCAAGCACAACATGTGGATTATTATGGTGAATTTGAGCATTACAATTCTTATTTTGATCAAAATGGTGTTAATTGTGATAATTCTTATACTTATGGTTGGAATAATCCATGTGTTTATGATGATTCTTCACATTTTGATGATTACCAACCTAATGGTGTTCGATTTGAATCAAAACCATCTTGGGAAATAGCTTTTGATAAATTAGCTACTACAACCTCCGATCATTTTGATAGGATTGAGAAAAGATTAGATGAAGGACATGAAAGATTACAACAACAATTGCAATCTTTGTGTGAAGCTATGTCATGTGGTGAAAAGCAAATTGACCCTAACATTAATGATGGAAGTGTTGCATGTGAAAGTGGATTACATTTTGATGATAATGATGAATCTTATTTGTATTTTAATGATAAAATGTCCATTTCACATGATGATAACTTTGGAATGGATATTGAACCTCAAGAGGTAAGCATGCACGATGCGTATATAACCCCTTTTGAGGAATGTGATGAATGTATGGATTCCAAGGTCATTTTACCCCAAGAAGGCCATATGGACATTCATTTGATAAGTTCTCAAGTGGTGGAACAAGGTAACATCTATGAAACACTTGAGATAGGTAAACCTCTTCCTTCTTTTATATCATTTGATAAGACTCACAAGATTGAGTCACCTTTTAATGATCCACCTCGTCCTCAAATGGTGGATTATGCGTTAACAAAACTTCCTTGATGACAAGGGGAATATAGTCAAGCTAATGACTTTAAACAAAAGCGCTTCTTGGGAGGCAACCCAATTTTGTTTAAAATTGTGTTAGTTTGGTGTGATTTAATGTTTAAGTATGTGTGTTTTATGTTTTTAAGTGTGTTTATTGTGTTTGTTTTGTAGGAAAGTCAAGCATGCAAAATTTGACCTTTTTGGTGCACGATGAAGAGTAAAAATGCAAACATCTTGATACCTCAATTTGTGTTTTAGTTATTTATGATTCAAGAATTGAGGTTAATTATGTTGTTTTGGTCATATTACATATGTTAGAGAAGGTGCATTGCATAATTAACATGCAGGATTTTTATTCTGGAAATAGTAGAAATTGTGAAACCAATGAAACAGTTGCAGAAAAATTACAGAAATGCATTTCCAGAAGGATCCGCGGACCGATACGCGAGGTATACCTCGCGGATCTGAAGCTTGCGGATCAGAATCAGAGAAGTTTTCTGTTAATCCGCGGATCGATACGCGATGTACACATCGCGGATCGTGGGTCGCGGATCAACTTCTGAGAGCTACCCAGCCAAATCCGCGCACTGAAATGCGACCTGTGACTCACGGATCCACGAGTTTAACCTTTTCCTGCAGTTTCTTGTTCAATTTTTCAGGTATTCAAGGTTATTCAATGGAAAAAGGCAAAGTTGACCAATTCAATCACGTTAACAAGGGGAGTATTACTTTCTTATCTTTCTCATCTTATTATTCCTTCTTACACATTGAGGATAATGTGCATTTTAAGTATAGGGGGGAGGAATTATGTGATTGAGATTTGATGAAAATTAGCCCAAATTTTTCAAAAATCCTGTACCAATATGTTTCAAATTCTCAATTAACATGGAGATGACTATTTTGTGATTAAAATTTTTGCAATTTAAGGAAAGTATATCTTGTAAAATGAAGGAAATTATGCCTAATTTTGTATGTTTAAGGAGACTTCTTTTCTTTATTTGATTTTTGCATAGTAGAGTGATAAATGTGGTTGATAAATGTAGTACTTTTCTCATGATTATTCTTTTGAGGGAATATTTATTTATGTTTCTAAAGAAAAAAAAAGGAAGAAAAAAAAAGAGAAAAAAAAAATAAAATGAGAAAAAGAAAAATGAAAGCTCTACTCCAATGTGCTTAGTAACCGGGAGTCTTCATCTAAAAATGTCGACTTTCGCGTCAAACGGTACTTGAATAAAAAGTAGGCAAATAAAGTGAAATGTTGAGTAACAGGGGATCTTCATCTAAAAATGTCGATCTTCTCGTCAAAAGGCATTTTCACAATTTAAATATATGTTTGATACGAATTATGAATAAATCCCTCTCTTAAAGGTGATCATGGGTTTAGGAAGCATTTTATTGGCTATATGATTCACTTTGCATGTGAAATTGGGTGAGGAATGAGAAATTGAATTGAGCTACGTAAATTTATTGTATAATTACTCTCTTTTACTTGATATTATGAGTACTTGTGGTTTAATAGATAATTGCAAAATGGTTTTCTACCTTGTTTTGAGAAAATGAAATTAAGGTGCACAAACACTTTAATCATTGTTGGTGTGTATTTCTTCTTACTTGAGGACAAGCAATGGTTCAAGTGTGGGGGAGTTTGATAAGTCAATATTTTGCATGTTTTAATAGGTTTAATTATGTAGTTTTGTGTGTTTTGGTATTTTTGTAGCTAATGAACTAGGGTTTCTAGTTAATTTTGCATTTGATGGCTTCAATGATGAAAAATGCATTTCTATGGATTAATGTGGTGAAATCTTCATGTTTTTGTAGGATTTTTTGTTCAATTATCAAATGAGATGAAAAATGTGGATAATTGCCAAGAAGCTTGGAAGAAAAATTAGAAAATGCAAATTGCAATTCAATCAACGAGGAATCAAAGGGATAGAAGTCGGAGCAATTAACGCGCCAATTTCACGACAAAAAGCTCGGAATTTGCAAGTTTCAAGTGGATTCGCGAGTCAATACGCGAACCAACAAGTGGAAATTTCAAATAGCTCGCGAATCCCTCTCACAGAAGACAGGGGAAGCAGATCCGCGATGAGATCTGCGAGCCTATGCATCGCGGATCCACCTCGCGGATCCTCAGAAAATGACAGCTGCAAGTTGCAGCCGAATTCCAGTTTTTCAGCTCACTTCCAGCTCAATTTTCAGAAGAATTTCAATGAAGGCTGCGTGAAGAATTGTGTGAAATTGAAGAAACAACTCATTGCTAATTCACACAATTTGCTTCAACATTACAACTCATTTGGGATTGAAATTCAAAGGATTCAAATGCATGAAGACAAAGAAATTTAAGAAGCCATTTTCCTTGACTTTTGAAGGCCAATTTGTCTTGTATTCACATGACATAATTTTGGATGCATATGGTTGTAATCTTCTATAAATAGGGCCTTTTGTATCCCATCCCATAACCATTCCATTCCATAAAAAATTCCAAAAGACTAGAGAATAGCTCTAGTTCATTAGATTAGTTCTAGTTCATAGTTTGTAGTTTCTAAAGAGAGTAAAAGTGAAAGTTGTGAGGAATCTTGCACTTTGTATTTGGGAGATCAACTTGTGAAGAAGTTTATGGATTCAACTTCAAGAAATTGAATAAGATTCCTTCTTCCTTACTTATCTCTTGTGCTTTAATTTCATGGCTTTGTGCAAGTTTGTTTATGCTTAAATGTTCTTAATATGATGTCTAGTTAAGCCTCTTTAATCCTAGAGTTAGGATGAACTTGTTTTAGTTGTGATTACGAAGTAGTTAAGTGATTTATGTCCTCTATGATTTTGTTAGTTTAAGACTTGTGCTTATGCTTTATGGTTGATTAGCTACCAACTATAATTGATTTGTTGTTGATGAGTAATGAAAAACTTGCCTTCGACAAGATCTAAGTTCTTAAGCACTAACTTATATTCTCACGAAAGTAGTGAATATAGTTGGTTGGTTTTGGTTTTATACTATAACCTCATTGAGCTTATTTAACTTGTTTCTCTCTTTGCTCTATGAAAATAGGTCAAGGAAGATTCAAAGGAGTTAAGGAATTAGCGAAAGCAATTCCGAGTGACTAGTTCATCTTAAACGAGAACTTGCACTACACATGACCATTAACGAAAGTGGTGGCTTACAAAAGGAAGTTATACCTTAGCGAATCATTGGAGAAAGGACTTAATAAACTTGACTAACTTCTGATCTTAACTTAACAAGGGATTCCAAAGCTCTAGGATTCCTCCAACTTGATCTTAAAAACTCTCTCTAACCTAACTCTCTAATTTCTTTACTTGCTTTCTTATTTCTTGTCTTCCACCAATTGGATGTCTTTGACACCTAACGGTTGGTTTTAATTGCTTTATCCCTCTTCCTTAGGTCGGTTTACCGCCTTCTCCCTTTTATCTAGCTTTCCTTACTTTATTCGCCTTCCTATAATTGTCTATCTAGATAATGAAGCAAGTGATTAAACTTTAGTGTTTGCAAAACCATAGTTCCTCGTGGGATCGACACCTATATTTCCCTATACTCGATAAGCGATCCGTATACTTGCGGTGATATAGGGTTATAAAGGTTTTTTAAAATTTGTGGAGTAAAGAAAATCCCTATCACCTTCCTTCAAGGCACTCTCACTGAGGATGTGTTCATGTCTCAACCTCCGGACTTCCTAGATCGTGATCATCCTCATCATATTTGCAAGCTTAGCAAAGCTATCTATGGCCTTAAACAGGCACCCCGTGCCTGGTATCATGAGTTGCACACCTTTCTTCTATCTTCTGGCTTCATTAATTCTGTAGCCGACACTTCCTTGTTTATCTTCAACACTCCTAGCATTATCCTTTATCTTCTGGTTTATGTTGACGATATCATTATCACAGGCAGTAATTCTCAAGCCGCCTAACTCTTTATTCAATAGCTCTCTCAACGTTTTTCTCTCAAGGACCTTGGTCCCTTGACATACTTCCTTGGAATTGAAGTTATCTCTCACTCCGGTGGTCTCTTCCTCAGTCAACGCAAGTACATTGCTGATCTCCTTCAACGAACTCATATGACAGTAGCAAAGCCTGCCTCTACACGTCTAGTAACAAGTCTGCCTCTCACTCTCCAATTTGGAACCATCCTATCCAATCCCACTGAGTTTCGCATAGTTGTTGGAAGTCTTCAATATCTCTCTCTCACTCGCCCAGATATTGCCTATGCGGTGAACAAGCTCTCTCAGTTTATGCACCAGCAGACAACTGATCACTGGACTGCACTCAAATGCCTTCTTCGGTATCTTTGCGGCACCTTGGACCATGGCATCACACTTCATGGTGTCTCACCGCTTTCCCTACATGGGTTCTCTGATGCTGATTGGGCCGGTAACAAAGATGACTTCACCTCTACAAGTGCCTACATCATTTATCTCGATCACAATCCTATCTCCTGGAGCTCTAAGAAACAACGAACTGTAGCTCGCTCCTCCACTGAGGCAGAATACCACTCTGTAGCTTCTACTGCTGCTGAGCTTCGCTAGATTTGCTCTCTTCTTAGTGAACTTGGTGTCAATTTTCCACAACTGCCAGTTATTTATTGTGATAATGTTGGTGCCACGAATCTATGTTCCAATCCAGTCTTTCACTGGCGCATGAAGCATGTGGCTATTGACTATCATTTCATTCGAGAACAAGTTCAACAAGGTCTACTACACGTGTCCCACGCCTCTGCCTTTGATCAACTAGCTGATGCTCTCACCAAACCCCTTACACAATCACAATTTGATTCAATGAAGTCCAAGATTGGACTTGCTTCACCATCATCCATCTTGCGGGGGCATGATAAGAATACTCGATCGACTAAGATAAGATAAGATTCTGGCTGTTGAGGAAGTGTAGGATTCTGGTGTTGCACATCCTATAGACTTGGCATTTAGTTTAGTTTCTGGTGTAACTTTACTACTTTTCTGCTCTTCTACATGTATATATTTGGAGAATGTGAATGAAACTGATATGCCTTCTTTTCTACAAAACCTCTTTGTTACAACTTGATCAGTTTCCTTGTTGCTAACAATAACTATAATAATCATATAACAAAATTAAATAAAATAGCAATAAAACTATATAAAATATCCTGCCTAAGAACCCTAAATTAAGCAACAACATTGAATGAAAGAATCTGAAGGCCCTCATTCTGTATCAAAAAGAAAAGGTACCACAAAATCACAGCAAACATGAGCTTATTTATTATTGACCTATACTTTTTTTTAAAATAAAACGACCAATCACCTTGCTCTTTAGCTCTTTTAAATAATTACCCATTGTTCTCACACTGTAAGAGCAATAGCACTAGTTTTTCCTATTACCACACTTGTAGCAAAATTCCGTTCCTCATCTGCAGAAAAAGTCGATTAATCAGTGCCCAAAAGGAGGAACTTTAACATAAATGTGTGCCTTGACATCAGGCAAGATTTGTTTATTGAACCACAGTAGATTAAGGGACAAGAGAATTAAAATTATGGAAGTCGCCAAAGTTTCTGGCACACACAGATAATTATGACAAATTTTCTTGGCCAAGGTTGGCAGGACATAGACTTGCTTACGTCTAGCAAAAGTTCGTATGCTAGGAGAATAGACCTTCAATTGCGTTAAAATCAGCAATGATAATTATAGGAGACTCCAAGTCTCCTATAAAGAAGGAAAAAATATAAGAGTTTGAGACTAAGAATTATAGTGACATCCTGGTTCCGACTCTACAAGTTCAACAATTAGTTCCAACAAACACATGGATTAATCACGTCGATTGCAGGAAATTACTGGATAAAAGGAAAGCTAATAGAAATTCATGCGGTATAAAATAATATGAGAATATCTAACCTGCATGTCATACTGGTGCATCCACCTGCACGCTGAACAAAATACTTGCAACCGGGGCATTGTTTCCAACCTTTATTGGCTGCAAATTCAGCAAATAGTTTATCATGATTATTTGTCTGTCTTCCTGAAAAGAAACTGAGTTTAGTGAATGCTTGTCCCATGAAATTGTTGGGAAATTATTGGTGTCAAGTGACAGCGAAGTGCAGATGCGAGGATGTACAAATTGAATTAACGTTCTGCTGACAGTTAAGGATATAAATTTAAGTAGGGTTTGGAATCGAAGAAGGTAAATTTATGGAAAGCGAAATACAGAAATCCTACTTAATCTCTACAGCCGATCTATAGTAAGGAGTTCTACGACATAACTCACATATGCTCTCGTGTATCGGTGAACGTTAATAGGTAGCGGTGGAGACAGGATCAAAGATTTGGGGGGTCAAATTCTAATAGCTCGAGGAGTTCAGTTATAATAGAAATAAGATTATTGGACAAGTCTATCTTAAACATGCATCATTTATTTTTATAATAAATATACTTTCAAGCTTAAATTGTGCTTAGATTTAGTGGTACAAATTATTCATGAATTGACATTTATATTTAGTTAAGTGTATCTAACACACTTGTGGATAACAATGTTGAATTTTAGTTCTTTTGGGGAGGATTTAGATAGGAAAGAAAATGCTAAGAATTCTAAGGGGTGCAAATCAGAAGCAACTTTAAAAATTTATGGACTTTTTAAGCTTGACAATTAATTTTTGAAAGATGGTGGAGGGCAATTTCCTAACTAAGCTCTTGGTAATTGTCTAATTGGTTATCTTCTTTAAGTTTTGTTTTTTGTTTTTCGTATCCTCTTGTCTGACTTTTCTGTACTTCTGACATTTTGTTTGCTTCAAGTGTTTCACTTTTTTTACAGCTCTTTCAAGTTTTTGTCTATCTCACTTTTATTTTCACTAAAAATTTACTTTATAATAAATAAACCTATGGAGAATATAAAAGACATTTTGAGTGGGTAATAGATAATACATCGAAAACGACTCTTACTTATTCATTGAATTGGTGACTCCCACCTAAATTTTCTGTTATTCAACACTGACCCCAGCGCACACACATATATATGTGTGTGTAAACATTCACACTACCAAATATCTTATGTGGAGGTTTTCAAAAATTTTGGTAGGGGTTAACTTGGAGCCATGTAACTTCATCCATGTAAATAGGAACTAGTGGGAATAGCACACTCTATATGTGTGTAATTTCCGAAGGAAAATTTTCTAAAAGAAGAAAGAGATAGCAGTTGATTAGAATAAGTGAAAATTGTGACAAGATAGAATTGATTAAATGGAGTTAAGAGGGTAAATATGTAATTAAATAAGAGTTAATAAGGGTAAATCTGAAAACATATAAAGTTGTGATTGAGTGGGTGTTGATAGGGATAACTTTGACAACACATAAAATGACAATAATTGTTGACACAAACTGTCAAGATCTTGACTTTATTATTGTAGAGATATTCTATTCTTGCCTAATGATACACCAAAAAAAGAGAATGGAAGCATTAGTAGAACTGTAAAATCAAATACCCATTGAATTACTCACTATTCACCCAACAAAATTTAACTCGTAAAAGAAAAAATAGCTTTGAATTCACTTCTCATTATATGGTGAAAAACTTTGACTGCAAACCAGAACAAGACCACTGTTAAGAGTCTAAAGGGATTATGATTGTGCTTGACTGGGTGGGCATTTCGTGCTGTTTTCATCTTGATTGGTTAGACTTAAACATTGGAGACTTCAAGACTATATCTTCCAAAAATTGTTTTCATCTTGATTGGTCAGACTTACAAATTGAAGACTTCAAGACTATATCTTTCAAGTTACTAAGAATAGAATTGTGGAATTGGTTCTGCGTAAGAACAATGGTTCTGAAACAATTTTTAAAAAAAATTCTAGTAGAATAGGTTGTCAATTATGGTCTTAGCAAATAAAATAATGAACTAATCTTGTTATTCTTGTTTACATAGTGGTTCCACTTCTTTGACAAAATTTATGAAGGCATCAAAGTGATTATTATACTTTTGTTACCAATAATGTTGTCGTAAAAAATGGAACAAAAAAATGAAAGGGAAAGGGAAAAGGAAATGAAAACAAAAGGAACTGAATGAAAGAGGCAAATTTGTCCTTTAAGGTTTAAAATGGGATAAAGTGATAATAAATGAAAGAAAGTGACAGAAGGATGTAAAACAGGGGGTGAAGTTTAATTTATAGATATGTATGTATGTATGTATATGTATATGTATATATATATTTTGCTTTTTTTCCCATATCTTTCAAATTGTGTGACTTACTTGGATGGGAATTTACTTAAGAAGAAAATGTTCATTAGATTTTTGTTTTTTTTTTCATTCATTTTCTTTACTTTTCTCAAATTCTCAAATGATCTCACATATGTCAAATATATTTTAATATTTTAGTCCAAACTAAGGAGGATATTCAATCAAACCTCTATAAATTAATATCCTTGGGACTATATAAATTTTATTAATTTAAAGAGGTACTAATTAATCAATAAATAAATAATTTATTAATTTATTGAGTGCACTTACAATTCGGTTTGAGGAATATAAACCAATCTATATCTGCTTTGTGAGAGTCCAAAAATTTAACCTAATTCCGTATTGTTATTTAGAAAATTTCGTGTGCAGCAATCACTTCATTACTAATTGAGTTGTGTGCTTAGTTGCTTCTTGTATTTAATTAAATATTTAGGAATGTTTTACATTAGTAGGTGATTAAAACCCTAGGGACTTAAATTAGATAGAATAAAAATTAACAGGGTAACTCTATGACCACCAAAATTTAAATTGGTTTAATTGAAATATTTTGTACATAATGCAACGAATTGGACAAGTCTCGTCATTTTTGCCATCTGTCAAGATTTAAGTTCAATGTGTGAGGATCCGAAAATTTATTTTTATTTGACCTATTTATTTAATTAATTATTTAATTTCTCTGAATAATTGTTTTAAATCATTTTAATTACAATTACACCATACATTATCTCATTTTATTTTAAAAACCTTGTTTAACCTTCAATTTAATTTTCTGTCACTCAATTGTGAAAAATGAAAAAAAAGGCACATTTTTTGAGACAAACATTTGGACTGAGAGTGACGTAAGTTTGGAGAATAAGAATGATCATTAGTAGATTAAGAAAAGCTAATTGAGCGATTAGAAGTGAGTGATTAGGATTAAACTCTAATTGGAGCATTTTGGGCCACAAATTCAAGTAGACTTTTGGCACCCTTAAGCAATGCTTTATGTCCTTTCTTTCTTTTCTTATTTCACTTCATCAAAACACTCAAAACTCTCTCTTTTCCTCTCTTGTTCCAGCCGACCACTCCTCCCTCTTTTCTCTTCCTTTCATCTTCATTAATCAACCACAAATTTCCATTGTTGCAACCAAAGAAAGCTTGAGGGATTTGCTAGTTATTTCTTGGTGGAGCTTTGGACTACCTTGGAGAGAGAGACAACCGGTTGTGGAGTTGATGATTGAGGGTTTTGTGAGCTATTCCATCCTCCATTTACTAAGCCCCTTGATTGAGTTGAGGTAATCTAGTTTCTTCAAAATCTTTTCCTTTGGTTTCATTTTGTAGCTTTAAGCTTTGAAGCTTTTGATGTTATTCTTGTTGAAATTGGGTTGTTGAAGTGGGCTCTTGGATTCCCACAAGACTTGAATGGGTGGCTATTATGATGTTGATGAGATGATATGGTGGTGATTTTAGTTGATGTTTGATGTTAGAAAGATAGGAGGAAGAGAAAGAGGCAAAACCAAAAGAAAAGGGAAGTTATGCTGCCGGTTTCATTTCAGATTTTTATGCCCTGTTTTGGATGCTAATTTTCATGAGTTTCTTGGATATTTTGAGAGCTTAAATGTTGATCTATATGTGTGTAATTTTAATTGCAAAAAATCATTCCATTTGGTGTGATAAAATCGCATGGAAAGAAGAAGTCAAAATCTGGAAAAATTTTCACTGTTTTCTGCTGCCCTGATTTGGTCACGTTGATCACTGCCTTCCCGTGTGATTTTTTGGCTAAATTTTTCCAGTACCATTTCGTTGCTCAAATGATGTCTCAAAACTGCTCCTCAAATCTGGAAAAACGCTGTGTCAGGACAGCTTTTCATCTCATGTTCAAATAGCTATATTTTCTTGCTCGGGAGTCAAAATCAAGTTCCATATGTTGTGTTTGAAACTAGACTTGAATTTATTTAAGTGATATAAATTTCAAGGGCTAACTTGATTTCTGTGAATTTTGACGAATTTTTAAAACTCGCTGAAAACCAAGACTGTTATGCCTTGTTTTCACGGATGTAGTGAAGATTTCTCTATGTTAATGACCAAACTAGCTCTTACACTAAACATGAAAGCTGTAGAGAATTGAGTTATCTATCTACTCACAAAATTGCAGCTCAATCGGAGCACTGTGTAGAGTGAAATGACCAAAATACCCCTGCTAATCAAACCCTTATATTTTTCTGGAAATGGCCTAACTTGCTGTCCGAATTTTTCTTGAATTTTCCAGCCTATTTTCCAAATTCTCTTGGGATGATATTTTGTGTTATGGTTTGTCTTGAGTAGTTTGAAATGCGGGTTGAATTTCCTGAGAAATGAATAATGTTTGCTTGGTTAAAAGTGATGAGAGAATTGTTGAAATCTCTAAGTGTGTGCTGTCCGAAATTTGGGTAAGATGAGCCGAACCCCACTTGACTTTTGTTGGTAATTGTTGGTTGAATTCCACTCAAATTCTGTTATGAATGTTGTGTTATGATTATATGATTGCTTTGAGCGAGAATCTTGGTAATTGTTTGAAAGAAAATGGAAATTTTCAAGTGATATTGAGTTCTAGAACCCGGATTTGGTCACTGACCAGTTTCAGGAAACTATTTGTATCTTGGTGTGGAAAAATCCAAATGGAGTGCTGTCAGTGGAATTTGAAACTAGACTCAAAGATCTTCAAGCTATAAAAATTTTAGATTTTTCCTCCACATGTGCTGCTGCCAATAATTTTCCAAAGTCCCCTAATTTTTCATGACTGTTCTGTTTTGCACCAAAATGAATTTCCGACTTGGGGTGAATATTTGACCTACTTGTGGTTTGAATCTCTAAAAAGTGTCTTCTAGGGAATTGTAGTACTAAAAATCTATTTTCCAACTGTATAACTTTCATAGTTTTCTGACTTACAGAACTTAAGATATGAATTTTTAAAGAGTGCTGACATTTTTGGCTAATGAGTAAGTTTAGTGACATTTTTGGCTAAGGCGGATAGTTCAGTGACATTTTGAACAATTTGTTAATAAATTGTTGATCATTAGTCACGTTTGCTTCAGGTGGCCAAGGGAACTACGGCTTGAATCCCGAGGCGCTCGAGTGATCTCACCTGTGTACTTTTACTTGATTTCTTTTGTTGGTGAGTGTTCAGGTGCATGTTAATTAATTGTTTTAAATAATGTAAATGATTTGAAAAGCATGCTTGTGTGACTTGGTGAGCGTGTACTTTATCGCACTCACCTTATTGGAATTTGCCTCTAAGTGAGTTCAACTGTTTAAAATGTTAATTGATTGACTGCTTGAGCTACTTGTTTTGTTTATAACTGTGGGGACGTCCAAACCCCATTGGGAATCCCTTCACCTTGTCCGGCAACAGGAGCTAGGGCAAGGGATAGGTGAACCATGGATTATTACTATTTAAATCACATCGGTTGGAATGAGTCCACCGACTATGGTATACTCATAGTGGGTTGCCAATCACTATTTAAATGTTGGAGTTCGGGCCCGATCAAGGGGGTGTAAGTAGACGGGAGATGAATAAAAGTGGTGGATATGGACTGTGAGAATGAGTGGTTAACGGAGTGTCAACGTGTGACTTGAATTGATGCTGATGAAGAAACTAATTGCAGAGAATTACGGGAATGTGGAGCTGGCCAACTGTATCCTTCAAATTGTGCTGTTTAAATGTTTTATTAACTGTTTTGCTCTTTTACTATTTATTAATTTATTTAACTGCTTTGATTTGCCTGTGTATGTTTCTCTTGACCTCACTGAGTTTTGCTCACCTCATAAGCTTTGTTTTCCTTAACAGGTTTTGAAGTGGAGCTCGAAATTCGAGAAATTTAGTTTCTTTCGTAGGATTTCCTCATTTTTGTATAAGATTGAAACTGTTTATGAAATTGATAGAATATTGTACTTGAAGTTGTTATTCCTGTAACTTTGATAAAAATTATGGAGCTTGTACTCTTGAGGTTGAACTAGTGATTTTGATAGATTTCAATTATGATTTTAAGAATGAATGTTTGCAATTATATCTGATTTTAGTGAGTGAATCCTGGCGAGAGTTGGGCAGGCGGCTCGCGGATATCCTAGGGTTTGCCCTAAGGAGAAGTGGGGTTGTCACACAATGACCAAACTACCCTTTCAATTTCTACCAAATAACCATGCAACCAAAAGGATTTTAACAAAACTAAATTTTCAAGCAATTTAATTCATTTTTCACCACTTCTTGAACTTAGAGAGAGAGAGAGAGTTAGAGAGTGAGGGAGCAGAGAGTGAGGGGAAAAAAATATGGAGGAAAAGAAAACTTCATTCTTGTTGGATTCTTCTTGCTCATACAAGCATATAGGAGGGAAACTACATTGATTAAAAATTTCCAGCTTCAATTTGGTCCAAAAAAAAAAAGGTAATTTTCAACATAAAACTCTTTCATTCTTTTGGAAAAACTAGTGTACAATGTTTGCTTGTTGAATTGGAGTTTGGAAACTTAAGTTTCTTGGAGTAATTTCTTGTTTCGGTTGAATTCTTGTTGGAAAATTTCTGTTAAGCTGGCCGATTAACTTGAGGCTCATGCATGTGATTTTTTGGCGAAATTTTACTAATAAATTCAGGCTAGATGACTTACATTCTGATCACATATGAATGCATGTTAAAATTGAGTTGAGTTTCATGAGTTTTTGGTTGAAGAAAGCTTCATTTCAAGGCTGTTAAGATGAAATGTTCTAGATTTGATTATAGCTTAGTTTTACAGCATTATTTTTGAAATGTTAGGATAGATTGTTGTTAAGAACACTTGTTATATGTTTGTATCATGCTAGATTATGTGGATCACCTTTGAACTAAGTGAAAAGATGATTAACTTGTAGAAAACTTGGTGAACTTGCTGGAAATTCTGGTTTAAAGTCCGTGAGAAGAAAGCTGAAATCTTCAGCTTTCATTTTGAAAATTTAGCTGCAAATTCAATGAATTTTTTTCAACACCTCTTATATTTTCTTAATCTAGACATGCATGTAATATTTCCCTGAATTGGAAGAAGAAAAGCTGATAATTTTGAGAGAAATTGTAAGAGCATAAATGCTGAAGTTTTCACTGTTTTGAATCATGGCTTAAGAATTAAGTTGTTGCAACTCGTAGCTTAAAATTTTGATGAATCTTTGATGTATTATCACATCACATCACATTTGCAGTAGCCTGTATATCTTGAGTTACATGTCAAATTCTTGGATTAAAAGTAAGGAAGCATGTGAGATTGTTGAAAATGTGGGATTTTAACTTTAAAAGAACAATCTATGAGTTAGAGCTATAATATGATAGGAAAACTTGAAGAAAAATTGCTTAAGTTGCATAATAACCTAAGGATCTAATTAGCTAACTAATATGTAGTATTATTGGGAACCTAAAGGTTTTTATTAATTCTTCTAAGTTGTATATCAAATAGATAGTCAAATAATGATGGTAATTGTAACTTGTCTCAGGGATTGTCGGTGAGCAGGAGAATAACCCCAAAACTATGGTGTAAATTGCTATAACTGAGTGTTCCTTATGTGCAATCGCTGATTAAATATGTTCCATGGCTTGATTGGTGAATAATTAGTGATTGAAAATGTCTAAATGTATATTGATTGTCCATTGTTATAGGTGAGTGTGTACTTTATCGTACTCGACCTAATTGAAATGAGATTCCATAACTTTAATTGCTGGATTGAATGTGTATGATTGAAAGCCGATTGTGTACTTTACTACATCGGCCATATTGTTTGGGGCCCCAAGCCTCATCGGTTAGTTGGCCTATTCGAGTCGACAAGGGTTTGGCCGGATAAATCATTAACCCCTGAGTACTGTTCGGTATATTCAAGTATTACCACCTACTGAGATGACCACCGAAAATGAAGGAAAATGTACTGTAGGGTATTAATTATTGTTTTGGAAGGTATAAGGAGGAGAATAACAAAGTGTGCAGTACTAGTGAAGTGGCTCATGGAACAACCGTATCCTTGATTTGAATGATCTATCCCATTGAAAATGTGAATGTTATAACTTGATTGTTGCTTATGTTTTGATTGGAATCTCGCTGGGTGTAAGCTTACTCCATTAGTGATTTTTCCTTACAGGGGTTGAGCACGAGGGTGTGTGGCCCGGTTAGAGCAAGTTGAACCTTTTGTTCATGTGAAAGACTTTCTAGTTGTATTAATATTTAGACAAATGATTTATCTTTTGTATCTTTTGGTTGAATTAAGCATGAATTCTGATGAATGGATGATTGAATCAAATATTAATTGTTAAGTCTTTTGGTGATTGAGATAATGTAGTGAGCCCTGACGAGAGTCAGTAGATGGTCCGCTAAACCTTAGGATATGTCCTACGGGGAGGTGGGGTCGCCACATACTTGATTTGTAAATATAATTTAATTCTGTTAATATCTTAAATATGTAGTAATTGATATTATTTTTCTATTATCAAGATGTCAAAAAGATTTAGGAATACTTAATGACAGATATCCCCATGCTATGAATCAGATTATATAAATGATAAGAAAGTCTTATTCTAATAAATAAACACAAAATCTTCCTACATATCTCATTTTAAGCTATAGTTTCCCATCTAAAAGGTGTTCATAAATCAGCTATGGCTAATCAAATGCGTAAAGCATTATGTGAGTATGGTAGAGACCATCCCACGTGCACTGAAATATGATATGTAATTTTAGTGAATTATTAATTTATGATATGAGTGGTACCAAAGGGCTATATAAGGTTTTGACAAAAAAATTTATTAGCTTATTATTTTATTAAAATTATTAATTTAGTGTGTTAGCCCAAGTTAGGACCAAAAAAATTATTATTTAATAAATATTATTAATTTATCGAATATTATTTCATGGAGGTTTTACTGTATGCTGTGGGAATTTTACTGCTTTATTCTGATTACTTTCCCTAATTAGAACCATCACATAAGGGACAGCTTCATAATTTTCCCACATTCCGAAGGACATAATTCATTGCTTTTTTAGACCAAAAAGTTTTTCTTAAGATACACCCTCAATAATTTTGCCTGGCATTTGCATTAAAGCCATTGGTGCATTAACCACTATCGTTAAGTTGTGTAAGAAAAAAAATTGAATTTGTGTAAGAGTTATGTATGCTGAATGACTTAGGCATGAAAACATTATAAGTTCTACGTCCAGCAGAAAGATCTAGTAACTTAGTAGCCTTTCCTAGAAAGTTTTCGAGGAAAACAAAACAAAAAAAAGAGACCATCAGAATTTGGACGAACAGATAATTCCAGCCTGTAGAGGAAAACTCATTTCAAGATACTAAATACATAAAGAACTTCAGGGGCTCGGACAAAATACAATAGATTTCTAGACTTTTTTCTTTCCCCTTAAAAATTTTGTTGACTGCTTCCCGTATTTCTAGATTCAATTTTTCGAAGAATATAATTGATTTATCTCTTGAAATTTATTAATAAATATAAGCAAATCATTGAGGCAAAAATGCCCAGTAGATTCCCCGGAGTTAGGTTTTTTCCTATTCCTAATAATTCATGTACTGCTGTTGTGTATTCTGTCACTTCATTCTCAATTTAAAGAATTTTAAAGGGGTTGATTGCAAGAATATCTCTAGAAAAATGTTTTTCTTTTTTTTTTGTATCTGATATTTTTGCGCACCTGATGATATACCATGTGTAGAAGCAACAAAATCAAGTAATTATTGTTTGCACATTTCATACAAAAAATCACATATGTATTGCTTTTCAGCCAAGAAATGCCCAAATAATTTTTGCGGATGCATCCTTAAACTATGTACGCACGCTACTTAAAAGATATTGCATTCAGTTTTATAAGCGGGTTAGTGATTGAAAATTCTTATAGACATACTTACAAAACATTAGTTGCACAAGAGATACTTTTCTGAGCAATTATTCCCGCCCCCCAAAAAAATTATTTATTTCTTTACTCCTATGTTGCTGTAAAATAGATGAAGCAAAAGCAGCAAAAGCAGCAATACTCAGGGGACCAAAATTCAAAATCAACTAAAGAATTCTCAAGTCATAAGACAACTACAACATATATATATATATATAGACACACACGTGTATGTATGTATGTATGTATGTATGTATGTATGCATGTATGTATGTATATCTGTGTGCGCGTGTGTGTATCTTTGCTTTTCCTACTTTACTGAAGAAAAGTTTATTGCTGGTTCTGAGGCCATATTGGGGGGATTTAATAAGAGAAATGGTCAGATGTCTCAAGAAAGCTTAGTATAATATAACTGACCATGTACTCTTTTTCTCAAACTCTTAGGGTACAAAATATTGAATTGTCAGATCTCGACCAGATTTGGACTTTTCATACCTTAAGATTACGTTAGGCCTTAGATGGGAAAAGATGTCATTTGTCGGGCGTATGACTTTCAATTTTTTTTTTCCATTTTGCCACTAATTTATGCGCACCTAGTGTGCGTAATTTGTTTGTTCAAATAGTTAATTGGAAACAGGTTTAAAAACTAAAATGGTATATTTGTACATATGAGGGACCACTTTACACCGTTTTCAGTATTGAAAAAAGGATTTTTACTGAATGTGAGGAACCATTTTAATTTGTTTCCTTAAACTTTGGCAATACAATTGCACGTGTTCGGATGCGTTAGATCCATCCACTTTGTTGCTGAGAGTTTTGCATTGGCTACGTATTTTCGAGATGATGAACTAAATTAAATTGGTTAATTCTGGTGAATATGAGAATGAGACTATATTGGTCAACATGCCAAAGATACGAGACCAAACTGGAAATTTTCCCTTTGTATGAACGTCATTATTCATGGATTAATCAACGCCATGAGCTAATTTGTGTATGAGCCATCCTAAGTAACTTAAGAATAGGACATTAGCAGCTGTACATCCGACTGAAAAATATGGTAATATAATAGCCTCTCCTACTTAGACAGTTGTTGGAGTTGGTTAAAAAAGTGATTAAAATTTAGAGACCATTAACTTTTCTATGCAATTATTCTTGACTACCGTATTTCAGTTAACCCAAAAAAAAAAAAATGAAAGCAAATATAGTCGGCCATACCTTTGAATATGTGCCTATTTTGTTTGACCAACAAATATTCAAAATCATCTACGAAAATTTCAAGTCATAAGACAGCTAACAAAGGCAATTATTTTTAAATATCCTCCTTTAGTCAAGAAAAGACAGTTGCTGGTTCCGAGGTAAAAAATGGGCGGATTTGAAAAGAAAAATGGTCAATTGTTTTACAATGCTTAGCATCACATAATGACCAAACAAATGAAGTCATTTCTGAATCCCATTGAGGTTTTTTTTCCCTCTCAAGTAACGGAAGGATGGAATCTAAGGATCGGAGAAGGAGTAGCAGGATTAGAATTTAGAACTTTTAATTCTTGAAATCTCAACCATTGAAAGGATCTTATTGGTTTGTTTTCTATTAATCAACAAGCCAAAAAGTAATAGGAATTATTAGATCTAACATGACTCCAAAGAGGACCCAAAGAAGATATGACAGGTTTGAAGATGCTCGACCAACGAGAGAGGGAGGAAAAGAAATTAAATGAGTACATCTTCTACATCATATTCTGAATTGATATGACAAATAATTAACAAATAAATTGCAATAAACCATTGTAAAACCAAAAAAATGTAGTATAATGTAAATTTTATGTGCACTGAATATTTTCAACTCATTTTTTTACTCTAAAAACTTTCTTCTCTTATTTTTTAAACTTTTAAAGTATGATATATTTGATGCTGCTGTAGCTCACAATAAGAGCTTACATTGTGCATAACTACATTATTTATACAGCCGCCTTATGGATTCCCCCCAAGCCACTTCCAATTTAAGAACGCAGACCCAGAAAATAGGCAGCTCGCAGCTGGTCCATGCAAATCTTCAAACCTTGGACTCAATTAATCAACATGACAAAATCACAATTTTCCTCTTTACATAGATAAAATTCTCAAAATAAACCCCAACTGAAAGATGGGAGAACAATTTATAACAAACAACCATTTCCCAAAGTTGACAGTCAAGATTAACTAGTCCAAATTCTGAAAATTTCTTAATTGCACCACTCTCGAATAACACTTTGTACATTATTTCTGAAAACCGAATATATATGATATCTGCAGAATAATATTGTAAATTTATATCTTGTACAAAATAAAATAATTTTTATGTCTTTAATATGTGATCTAAAATTGAACCCTGGGCAACATCTAATTTCCGTTTCTTTATATTTACACTAATTTATTAATTATTTACAAATTTAATCATGGACAACTTCTCCAAAATTTAAGGATATCTATCCATATAAAGTCGGACTGCACATGTACATGTCATCTTATTGAATTTTCTCTTGCTTGTTTGATTATATTCTATCGCTTTCTCTACTCCGATATAAACAGAAAACATGTGTAGAATAGAATCGGGAGAGTGCTATTTTTCCTCAATAAATAAGCACATCTTAAGATAAAAAGAACTTTTCTTTATTGACGACAGAATAGTAAAACAACATATCGAAGAAGAAAAGAAGAAACTTGCCATGTCTTATTTGAGCAAAAAAGTAAAAAATAAACAAAACCTCACTAGGTCTATAACTGTACTCACCACTTGTCTAAGAAAATTTGGTGCACTGAAAAAAGGAAAAAAAAAAAAAGTGCTCTGAAGTTTAAGGATTTCCTTGTTATCTTCTATTATAATCAGTTAACTGTATCTTAAATATAATCTAACCTCCCTAATTTTTAACTCGAGGTTCCTAACTTTTTATTCTTTTGGGTGAATTACACTTTAACCCCCTCCAATTTATATGTCTGTCTCTGTTTGCACCATTTCAATTTTGTTTATCAGCACTTAGCCATTGTAGTTGAATTCTAATTAGAATTCGGAAGAACAGCTAATTCCAGCCTGAAAAGGAAAGCCCATTTCAAGATACTAGAACTTCATGGGATCGGACAAAATACGTTGATATCTAGAATTTTTATTTCCTCTTGTCCAATGTGCGGATTCCTGAATTTCTATATTCATCTTTTAGAAAATTTACGTCTGATTCATTCTTGAAAGATCTCTTAAGCATGGAAACAAATATTCAAAGCTTCGTAAGATTTCTTGTCCTTGAAAACCATTGATCAAGTTAAGGATATCACTAAGGACTGCGAAACGCTGTTTTTGGCACTTTTTTTTTCCGGGCAATAAATCTCTATTTCCTTCTTGTACAATTTGTAGACTGCTTCGTGTATTTCCTCTTGTACAATTTGTGGACTGCTTCGTCGATGTCTAGATTCATATAATATATACTTGAAGATTTCTAGTGACCAAGCTTTGTAAGTCTGTTAGTCCGGTCTTGCTTACACTGTTACCTTCATGTTAAAGAAGCTTTACTAGGAGATTAAATAAGTTTGTATCTGTAGGGACAAAAAAGGAAAAATATGCAATTTTGGTCCCTAATGATGTGAGCATGGATGACAACGTGTGCTTGCAATTTCGTATTAGGTTCAAATGCCCCAAGTTAATTCATTCCAAGTTGAAAACTTCTGAAATTCATCCTAAGTTGGTCAGAGAACTTGGGAAATATTGGTCAAGTGCTAAGAGGAAGAAGCGCGAAACTGACACATCTTATGAATCCAAGCTAATTAGTGATATTAGTTAGCCGTTTGCTTCCAAGGGCATTGTTGTCCATTTTCCTTGTCTTGTTAGTCGTTTGATTAGGTTAAATAAATCGAACAAATCAATCTTGGTAATGTCCAAAATTAACTAGTTAAGTTATTTAATTTAATTAGTTTGGTAGTTTCTAAATTTGGTCTTCCATGTGGGTGAATCTATGTGTTTTGTTACTACTCATTCTTCGTCTTTCGTTTTTGATCCAGGGATCGATTCAAGGACGAATCGCTTTTACGGGGGAGGAAATAATATGAGCATAGATGCCAACGTGTGCTTGTAAGTTCGTACTAAGTTCAAATGTCCCAAGTTGATTCATTCCAATTTGAAAACTTCAGAAATTCATCCTAAGTTGGTCAGAGAACTTGGGAAACGTTGGTTAAGTGCTAGGAGGAAGAAACGCGAAACTGACACATTCTACGGATCCAAGCTAATTAGTGATATTAGTTAGTTGTTTGCTTCAAGGGGCATTGTTGTCCATTTTCCTTGTCTTGTTAGTCGTTTGATTAGGTTAAATAAATCATACAGATTAATCTTGGTAATGTCTGAAATTAACTAGTTAAGTTATTTAGTTTAATTAGTTTGGTAGTTTCTAAATTTGGTCTTCCATGTGGCCGAATCTATTTAGTAATAGTTAGACTAGGTTTTTGGAGCCATTGTAAAGGCCTATAAATAGCCACCCTTGTGATGTTTTTAGACAAGACTTTGATTAATGAAAATTGAGAATTTTCTCTTCTTGTTGTTTGGGAACGACCTTGATACAAAGTGAGTGGGATCTCTTATCAATTCAAGATCACGTTGAGTTGTGGCGCCATTCTACCAATTCCTTGGTTCGCTAATTCACTAGATTGTGGATTGAGATTATATCAATATTGTTCGCAATCTCGAGGGTAAGGGGGGTCGTAGAATTTTCGTCAATTGTATCCATAGCCTGATCAAGATAGATCCTTCCACTGCATGATCGAATCGTTTCTTCAAGAGCGGGAGATTGGAGAATCAGGTTCGCATCACCTAATGCTTAGTCTGCATGCCAAATTGGTCTTCAATGTTTTAATCAAAATAAATATAGTCCCCAAAATTTGTAATTTTAAGTGGATTTATGACAACAAACAAAATAGATGACTAAGTCCGTATCAAATTACTGTTAGTTAATAATTTTGACTTCATATTTTTGGTCCCTAATATTTTGACTTTGAATCATTATTTTTTCTAATTTTCAAGTGGTGATATATTAAGAGATTTAGTGTGAATTGAGATAGAAATTAGAATGAAATAGTATTAAGTGAGTTGTAAGAACCATTTACTCATGCTAATAATATATCATATGTTTCTTTTCTTTTATCTAGTTAATCTCAAATTTGGTATATTGTATGTATGTTTTTGTTTCTCACTATTAATTAAAACAGTTTATATTCACACAACATCATCATAGCCTAAATAACATGTCTTTGTTAAATAAGTTGTAATTGGATGGTAATATACCAAGAAGAAATAAAACATAAAGTAGTTGAAGAAAGGCAGAATTCTAGTTTTCTAATCTAAGTTTATTATAGTCACTGCCACAAAAAGTGTTACATGTCTTATATACATAAGTTTCAAATTTTTGTAGTTAGTCATCGCACTCTTAAATTTTAGTGAATGTAAGTATCAATGTGAAGTAACTTTAAGAATTAAAAAAAAAACTATCTTTTATTTTTTGTTATCTTTCCTACCAATTTCAACATTCCAATGTTGTAGTTTTAAAACATTTATTTTAATATCTGCGTATCTTGACAATTTTTTAGTGGTTTATATAATGTGTATGCAATGCCATTTCATTTCAAATTCAATTGTTAACCAATTAAATTGCCCAAAAATATCAACTTAGTTTACAAAAAATATATGTTCCTTATATCTTAAAGAGATATTTAATTAATTTATAACTATCATTAGCAATAAAAGTAATAAAACTCATTATCAATTAATTATTTGAGACTAACCATGAAAAAGAAAAAGAAACATATGGTATATTATTTAGCATGAATGAATGAAATAAAAATAGAAAAGAAGAAAAAGAATTTTAATTAGAATTACTACTATCTATCTAATACTATTTTATTGTAATTTGCATCTCAATTCATGCTAAAACTTTTAATATAACAATTTAAAAATTAGAAAAATATAATGATTCAAAATCAAAATATTTGGGACCAAAAGTGCCAAGTCAAAGTTGTTGACTAATGGCAATTAGATAATGAATCCTAAATCTATCTAAAATCACAAACTTTGATGACTAGATTTATTTTGGCTAAAATATTGGAGACCGATTTGGCACACAGGCCAAACATTAAGGATCAAAACTATAGTTCTCTAAAAAAAAAAAAAGGACTCAAGCTTGTCACTACTGACAGTATAGAGACTATATCTGAATGCATAAACCTGATAATGCATACACATTTAGTATGTTGAAATTTAATCTTTATTTCAATATATAACATCTTAATCCTTATTTGTTAATCTAATACATAAAAAGTTAATATTCTACCAAAGAATATCTGTTATATACCATGTTAAAATGGAAGCAGCGAAGTCACAAGTAATCAATAATCAAATCACTTTTGTGCTCATTCTATTGAAAAAAATCACGTGTGTGTGTACATAAATATAAACGAGCTTTTTTTCAGTCACAAAATGCCCAATCAATTGTTGCATGCTTATAGTTTCCACACCAATTGAAGGAAAATGCATTTAGCTTTATAAACGAGCTTGGAACTAAATAACAATCTAGACATACTAACGAAACATTAGTTGCACGAATATGTAATTATCCTTTACTCTTATTTTGTTGTCAATTAGGGAAAAAAAAAAACTGAAGACAGCTGCAAATACCATTGACATAGGAAAAAAAAAAAAAAAAACTGAAGACAGCGGCAAATACCAGTGACTATGTATCTCTTTGCTTGGCAGCCAAAATCCAAACTCATTTGGGATAAATTTCAAAGTCATTTGACAACTGTAAAAGAAAATTGATTTTGCCTTTCCTTCTGTTGTCAAAAAAAGATTATTGCCGGTTCCTAGGCAAAATTGGGTGACTTTGATAAGTTTTAAGTAAAAGAGTTGATTGTTTTTTAAACTTAGAATCACATAACTGACCAAAGAAAAAGACAGTAAATTGGGTTGTGAAAATGAAAATATATTCCTACTCCATGATATCATCAGTCCAGCCCGAGCTTAAGAATTCATGTTTATATATTTTTAACTTCAATAAGTATCTGAAGCTCTGTTGTCTAAACAAGTATGTCTTCTACATCATATTCTGAAATTGATATGACAAATATTTAACAAATAAATCACAGTAAACCACTGGACACCAAAAAATTCTGTGTAATAATCTACAAGTCTATGTGGGTTGAGTACTCTCGACACATTTTTCCACTCTAAAAACTTTCTTTTTTTTTCTTTGAACTTCTAAAGTTTTACAAAAAAATCCATGTTTCCGTAGCTTAAGATAAGAGCTTATATGATGCATAATCTTAATTTTTTATGCACTAATTATAGGAAAAATATCTAAATATTTTTGCTGATATTTATTTTTAATTTTGTAATTGGTCAACGGATAAACTTCATCATTTAATATATATATATATATATATATATATATATATATATATATATATCAAAAGATGCTCTCTGAAATATATATGACTGTACGAAATTTCTCTTTCCTAGAGCAAATAATATAAGTTACATACCGGTAGTCAAACATTGACTTTTTGGAACACATGCCAACCATCTTGGCTGGTAACCGAATTTCCTTTTACTTAATTTGTCAATCCGAATACTTGAATTGCCTACCCTTTTCTACCATTTCAACTGTGTAAAAATCGTTTGCCCACCCTTTGATTAAATATAGTAGGACACTATTAGGGAGGAAAGAATCAGCATAACACAACAATCAATTCATATCAATCAAGTTTTTCTTTTTTTCTTTTTTTTTTTAAATTTCCGGCAATGTCCTACATCATGTGTCTTATATAATGTGCTGTCCGGCGGGAGGATATCACAAAAGTATTTGATTGTAAGGGTATATGTGTAATTTTAGTTAGTAAGGCAGCACCTTAGTGGATTCCCCTAAACTACTTCCATTAGCCAAGTGCTTAGTCCATTCAAGACTCAAGACCAAGAAAATGTGCAGCTCCCACCTGGTCCGTTCAAAACATCAAACCTTGGACTCAATTAATCAACATGACACAAGCATATACTTTTCTGTTAATCCATTCGACTGGCTACGTTGCTCAAACCCCAAAAATACCCTTGCAATGAAAGAGGGGCAAGAATAATCGCCAAAGCATCCATTTCTGAAAACTAACACTCAAAGTTAATTGAAATTCTAAAATTTGAAGAATATTTTTATACATCATTTTTAGCACTGCCTACAAAATATGTAAATAAATTTTTTCAAAAAAAAAAATTGCTCTTGCAAAAAAAAAAAAGTGAGATTTAAAAAGCAAGAAAGAGATTAACAGATTTATCTATATATATATATATATATAATGTTATTATTTTACATCTTGTACAACATAGTTTATAGAAGTAACACGTATGGTTGAAAACCTATTTGAAGCATTAGTGCGTCTCTTTTGTCTCACAAAAGCATTCGTAGGTACCCTCCAGCGATATTGCAATAAATTCCATCCACGTGGTAAATCTTAGGCATTTGAATGATTCCAAACTGCACAGCCAAGAGACACGTACAAAATTCCAAGCACCCCGTAGCATTCAAAATTTCACATATTCAGCCCCTCAATTCTGATAAAATCAGACCACGTTTAAGACCAGTTCAATATTACATCTCCTTGGTCAACACGTAACCCTGTTTGGAAAGTTGCGGCATATTCAACCGTTTCACGTTCAAAGTGTCAAAACATGACTCCAAACCAGCTCCAAGCCTCCTACTATAAATGCCCCAGCATCTGCACACTTCTGCTACAAATTAACATCCATAGCAAGCATAACCAAGAATCAACAAACTCACCTACATTTTTGAGGTGATAAATTTGTTCTTTTTTTCTGGGTTTTAGTTGAATTTCGTGTTCAAGATGGATTGCAGAAAAGCAACCATTCTTGTATTGGTTTTGGTCATTTTTGTTGCCATTATGGGCCAAGTTCATGTGGAGGCAGCAAGGTTGCTGACGGAGGAAGACTTCGCCGGTGCCAGTCACTTGGATACATTTCCTTCGGTGTATACAAAAGCAAGAGACACGATGTCGTATTGGCTTGAAAGGTTGGCTTCTGCACCTAGCCCTCAAGGACCTGGTCATTAAGCTTAAAAGTATGGCCAGCAAGCGTTTATGGAGCAGTTCGGCCATGCAAGGACATAAGCAACCAACGCTAGTAAATTTTGGTAGTATTTGGAGAGGATCTAAGATATAAGACTCAGTTTTTCTCCTTTCTTTTCTCTTTTTAATGTTATTTCATTCATTCTTTCTTTGATATCTTGTTACACTATGAAATCTTAATGCATAGATGTATATTTCTGAATTTTGCCCTTGAAGTAGCAGTTATAATGATAGATTTTTTTTTCCTTAATGCTTTTTTTCCTTCCTTTTCTCCCTTGATCAATGGTGCAAGCTTTCTACATCATACGTGACCAACATGGCAAATTTTTTCTGTACATTCTTTGCACCCTAGGTTCTAGTGTAGTGATCGACATCTTCATGTGCCCGTCCTTAGTTTGCAGACACTTCGATCGACAAATTAGAAATTTTTCTGATGGATCATGAGTTGGCGGCTGCATGAGATAGTGCAGTGCAGCTTTTATAAAAGTACTTCCCAGGAAACATGGACTATTAGGTGCAACGCAGCTTTTATGGAAATAAACCTCAGAAAACGTTGACTATCATTTCCTGTAAGATACTATCATGGATTATAATATCCTATAATATAATATATTATCGAAGATGAAAACTTCCATCTACTCCATGAAGTTGCATTTGTTACGGGTTCTTTTGTCTAATCAGTGCCTTTAGGATACTGATGAAGTGCGATGAAAGTATTTCTCTTTAAAATTCAAGTTTATTCTAGCAATTAAACAAACGCAATGGAATAATAAATGTCATTATGTGCATTAGAGATAAGAATTTACGTGTATTGCATGGATAGGAAATTCTATCTTGTAATAATATTATTGAAGATCAATTCTATCAATTATTTCATGCGGATATCTATTATCATATCCTGTAAGATACTGTCATGGATTATCGTATCCTATATCATATTATCAAGGATGAACTCAAACGGCCAAAAATAAAATAACTACTCTAAAAATATGAATTCAAGTATAATGGAGAGTAGGGTCGTATCCTCAGGGACTGGGTGATTTATTTCCTACAGAGAAAATTGGGGGGTTTTTGGAGTAGATAGCAAAATAATTAAAAAAAATGAATAAAAACTGAAATTCTAATTAAGCAAGAATGCAAGATTTAAGTAACATGGAAACAATGAATGGAAACAACCTAATCAAGGAGTTAATCTTGACACCGGTGCACACAACTGATCATAGATACATGGAAATATTCATATGTTCACGAATAAACTGCTTATAGAATAAACTGGTTATAGTGGTCAAGCGACACGTCCAACCACCAATCTTTCCTTAATTTTATAGTAGTCCAGAGACGCTCATAAACTGTCCTCTTGTGAACTAGACAACTCTAGAGACGCTCATAGGATTTAATGTAGTCACAACATTAGAAATTAGAAAGACCCAATTCTAGATGACAAACACACATGCGGGTTTATATACGCTAGATTAATTATCCCCACGATCCAGATTAGACCGCTTGTGAGGCAGTGAAATTGTCTCGTTTGCCAATAATCAAAATGCTTAAAGGCGACGCGCCAACACCCTAATTGGCTATCAATTATTTAGACAATTGAACAACAGGCCTAATTATCCAATAAATCCAAATAATAATAATTTAGGGAAAATAGAGAATAATTAAATACCCATGAATGTATGAATTAAAAATAGACAATTAGAACGATCTCACAATTGTTGTGCCCCGAGCATTGATTATTCCTTAACTAGGAAAGGAATTAGCCACTCCTTATGTTAAGGAAGCAATCCCAAACCTTCATGAAGTTCAGATGTAAGCAGAAGTCGTAAAACGTCCAACCGAGAATCTTTAATAATTAGTAATGAGCACTGAACGTGAAAAGGGAAACCAAAGTACTAGTATATCGTTCTTGTTCCCCACGAAACTAAGAGAAAGCAACAAACTATGCTGGGCAATGTTGCAATCGGAAAAAAAAGACGTAAAACGAAAAACGAGAAAAACTAAAGAACCAAAAGTATTAATCTCTTTTCTATCTATGTGGTGGCGGAAAAACACGAAAGCAAGAAACTACTAATCAACTACGCTAGGCTGAAGATATAACTCCAACGCCAGAAACCAATTCCTATAATTCCTATAGGAAATTCTATCTTGTAATAATATTATTGAAGATCAATTCTATCAATTATTTCATGTGGATATATATATATATATATATATATTTTTAATCTATTCTTTCCCAACATTTATTTGCTTTATTTTTGTTTAAATCTTCAACATTATTACTACCACATTTTTTAGTAGTTTGATCATTGTTGTTAAGAAATTAACACATTCCATATTTTTATTGTCAAGTATTTTTGGTTAGGATCAATAAAAAGAGAAACGCATAAGGAAAAAAATGAATGCTCTTTTTGTTTATTATGCCATTTATTTTGTTAAAGAAAAGAAGAGAATTGTTTGTTTTATCCCAAAAAAAAAAGAAAAGAACTCATCGGCCCTAGCTGACTTTTATTCTCCAAACCTAATATCAGTATGAAATTTAAAAAAGAAAGGGAAAGGAATCCGGAAGATGAAAGAAAAAAAATATAACCCAAAGAAAGGCTATAAAATAATAAGAGAAAAAGAAAAAGAAAACCCCAAATCAAGAGAAAACAGAGGAAAGGCCCAGGGAAAGTCCAAAAGCGGAAACCGGAAGTGAGCCCAATAACCCCATCCAGCAGCCCGCCCTTAGAGCCCAACGATCAAATTTGCTGGTTGCATTGAAGTCAACCTTTAAGTTTGCTTTCTTTCCCTTTTTGACTTTTTCTTCTTGTTCCCATATGGGGAGGAAATTCTAAAAATGTGATGGAAAAAAAAAAAGTTTCTACAAATAGGGTGGTTTGCAAATAGGTTTCTGAGATTGTGATTTTCGCATTTGACAAATGCAAGTTCAGTGAAACTCGCATTTGTCAAATGCGAATTCAGTGGAAAATGGCGAATAAAAAAAAAAGAAAATGAAAAGAAGAACTCACATTCTATTGAACTCGCATTCATAGAATGCGAGTTCCTTGGGAAATAAAAAAAAAAGAAAATGATTAGAACTCGCATTCCCTGGATGGTTGAAGTTTACGTCAATTTAAAAAAAAAGTAATTTGAATTGCAGTTAAAACTCGCATTTGAAATAAAAAATATATATTTTCTTTTGAAGTTGTATTCTAAAAAGGCTTGTTCACTTTCCAAATTCTCAATGCCTGAATGCGACTTCACTTATAAGTAAAATTTATAAAAAAAAAAAGTAAGTTTTTTGAAATCGCATTAGAATAATAGCATGCCGGACTAGAAGATTCCAACCATTTTGGACATGCCCACGTCCAGAAGAATAGCTGGTTTTACAAAAAAAAATGTCTCCGTTTTTCATTTTGATTATTACAATGATTATTAATTTTGTTTTCTTTCTCTTGTGGTTTAAGGAAATACTTGATTTAATTTGTAAACCGTAATCCCAAACCATAAACCCTAAACCTCAACCTTAAACCCTAAATTCTAAGAAATGTTAATGTCAATTGATTGAATGCAAGTTGCAGCAAAGATTGATGATATATCTACCAATTCTTATAACCAATGTCAATTTCTGAAATTAGTTTGATGTGTCTAACTTATATGGTTCTCATCATAGTTAATTGTAAACAATTGATTGATTTGATTTTGGAATATTAGGTAAAGATGATTTGATTGTCTTCATTGGTACCCCAAAAAAAAAAAAAAGGCTGTGAAGCCAAAACAAAATTTCCTAAAACAAGTTAGTTTTCATTTTATTAAAAAGTTTAACCTTATAATACAATAACCTGCATGTGGGTTATTGTGTTATAAGTTTAAACTTGTTTCTTTAGTAAAATGAAAAACTATGTTTTAGGAAATTTTGTTTTGGCTTCACAATTACTACATGAGCCCCCTTTTTTTTTTTTTTTTTTTTGGCTACCAATGAAGACAATCAAATCATCTTTACCTAATATTCCAAAATCAAATCAGAATCAATTGTTTACAATTAACTATGATGAGACTCTTCTCAAGTTGAACCATGTAAGTTAGACACATCAAACTCAATTTCAAGGAAATTGACATTGGTGGTTTACATAAGAATTTGGTAGATACATATCATCAATCCAGTTTGCTTAGCACAGTTTGGCAACTCGCATTCAACCCAATTGACATTAACATTTCTTAGGACTGTTTAGGGTTTACGGTTTAGAATACAACTTCAAAAAAAATATGGTAGATAAGAGAGCAAAGTTTTCTTGTGAAGAAATAAAGGAAATCATATGTCCAACGGGTACTATTATACTAAGTCTAAATTGACAAGTGTTTATCAAATCGTTATGAAGTTTACTAGATCAAAACTTTAGCTACGTTTACTTGATCAAAAGTCAAGACAATATTAACATTGGCCAAGCTCCATCGAGCCATTAGGAAGTTAGTGTCCAAGGAATAAACCTATAAAAGAAATGTTGTATTGGTGTTCAATAGATAGCATACCTCAACTAAGTAGCCAAATAGTGAGTTTATTCAATCAAAAATCGAGTCAGGCGAGCTCTAGGATATAAACGTAAGTTCATTAATCTTTTTACACAACGAACCTTACTTTACATATCCAAATTTTAACAAATGTATTTTGAATATATAAGGATACTCTAAACAATTTATGAGCAAGGAAATTATATGTTCAAGAAGGCTTTGAAAAGAACAGTAATGAATATAAATTCCAGGAAATCGAGCAAGTCATATAAAGTATTATCAAAGATTTGGGTCCCCTGGATAATAGGAAGAAAGAAGAAAAATGAAGAAAAGAAAGATAAGACAGTACATTTTCTTTTTTTTTTTTATTTCCCAAAGCATTATTAAACTTTGGGGCCGAACCTTCTTGGCTCTTATCCTATTTATGTTGACAAATTTTGTGGCAGTACATTTTCTTTCTTTTTTTTTTTTTTTTTTTATTTCCCAATGAACTCGCATTCATAGAATGAGAGTTAAGCAGAACTCACATTCTGTGAATGCGAGTTCTTCTTTTCATTTTCTTTTTTTTTTCACCAAACTCGCATTTGCAAAATGCGAGTTCACTGGAACTCGCATTTTGCAAATGCGAACATCACTGGTATGAACCCTACACCCAAATCACCCTATTTGTAGAAAAAATTTAAAAATCATAATATTTTTAGAAATTTCTCCCATATGGGGAGTATGATAGTCTTGCGTGGAAAAAGATGTACAGAGACTGTTCCTTTTCCTTGTTACTTCGGAAAATATAAAGAACATAAAGAACATCTCACTAGTCCCTAAAGCAATATGAATTTTCTTTCTAGTTTTTTTTCCTTTTAAATAGTCAAAACATGGGATAGAAAAAACTGTAGTGGGATAAACTTGACAAGATGTAACTGTGCAGAACATAAAGAACAAAATGTGCTATCAATTAACTTTAAAAAATATAATTTTGAAGTTTATCTCACTAAATCAGTTTTGCAGGAATAACATATTAATCAATAAGTTTTAAGCAAACACTATTCGAATTCGTCGATATTTATTTTTCATCTTCACTACCACATCTTAATGAGTAATTAAGTACTCTAATTCAGGTTCTTGTTATGGACACAAAACAGAAGGTCAAAAATAGACAAAACTAAGGAGCGGGAGGACTATGGCTGCTAAGTGTTTCAAAAGATTAGTGATATTCAACCAGAACTCCAAAAGTCTAATGGCAAAAGATTTTGTAGTGTAAGTGATCAAAACACAAGGATCGAGATATATTTAAATTGTAGATATGTTTGCAAGTGCTATTATGTTTATATTAGAATTTTAGATATACTTGAACTCTACATAGCTTTCTAAAGATTTATGTTTGTATTGGTTCTTACGCTTGGAAGTTACATATATTTGAAATCTACATATGTTCCTGAGGAGTCCTGTTTTAAGTTAGTTCACATCGGAATCAAATTTAGGACTATTTATTATTACTAGAGGTGAAAGCAAACTCTAAATCTCTAATATTTGTGCAATTAATAAAAAATATGTTTATCAAATATACCTCTTTAAAAAAAATTTTGATGCGTTTTATGAATCAAATTCCATTATAATACAAATAATCATTTAGAAAAAATTGATGGAACTGGAGCAAAATATATGGGAGTTAGAGAGTTAGTGTGAGAAAGTTGTACTTAGTGGGTACTAAATAGATAGTTACCTTAATAACTATTGGCTGATTTTGGAGATGTTTTTTGGAACATATTGGGGCAAATTTGCCTTTATAATTAAGGGTATATTAGAAATATCAAAAAGTGACACTATCTGTCTACACAACACAGTAAATGCCCTCCTTTCATATATTGTATAGATTCTTAGAAAAGTTTTTTTTGCCTTTGAAAATTGAAAAGGCTAGTTGATAATTATGGTCGGTATGTGTCAAGTTTTTGGTCCATTTGTGAGGTTAAACACACAAATGCTATATGTGCATTATGGATAAAAAAAAATTGTGTATACTCATGATTAGAAATGTTCCGTCCTTTTATAAATACTATTGAAGATCAAATTTTACCAATTATTTTATGTAGATATCTATCTTTTCTATCTTTTCTTATCTTATTTCCTAACCATAAATGTTGCAACTTCTTTTAGTAGTTTGAACATTTTTGTTAAGAAATTATCGCACTTCATGTTTTTATGGACATTTATTTTTTTATAATTGGGGCTGGTTGATGAAAAACATAAAGGAACCACAGAAGGAGACTGCAAACGAAAAGGAAAATGAAAGCCTTCGTGGTTATTTTTTCATAGAAAGGGAGAGAAAGCTTTGCTTTATAATGAGGGGGAAAAAAATAATGGAACAGGAGACAACTCATCATCCCTAATTGACTTTTATGTCCAAGCCCATTATTAATTTGAAATAAAAAAGAAAAGAATCCCAATGACAAAAGCAAAATATCACCCAAAAAGGGGAAAATAAAGGATAAGCCCATGGCAAGTCGAAACCCAAAAAGGCTATCCAACAATCCGCTCATAGGCCCAATAGTCAGAGTTTCACTAAAGTCAACCTTCAAGGATTTTTTTTAAAAAAATATATTAAGACTCTTCATTTTTCTTCTTTCTTGGGTAAATACATCTTACTAAACTGTAGAAGCAGTACAAGTTTTCTTCTTCTTTTCTTTTTTTTTCCCCTTTAATAATCTGAAACATGGGATGCAAAAACAATAATGGATCTAATCACATGAAGCTTCAAAAGATGTATCGGATGTAAAGTATAAAGTCTAAATGCATAAAACCAGTTTCTCCATGGATATTTTCCTTTTCTAGTAATAATGCAATTTTTTTTACAATATGCCCGCCAACCTAATATTTGAGTCATTTTTAAGAATTCAACTTTCTATGGAGATGTAATTATTATGTCCAAATGATGTGGTAGTAGATGAATTTAGATGTACAACCTTTGATTTAAATCATTCACTTGCATATTGTGCATCGGGAAAGGTGAAAGTTACTTTCTTAATGTTATAATTGGAAATCAACTGTTGATTTCAAACTAGTGAGTTTGTTTTGAAATATCAAAAACGTGAAAACACAACATTAACAGTGGGACGGATGCAGTAATACATTTGGCTCTTTCCATTAGTACGCCCTGATTTGGATTTCCTAGGTATGATACACCTAAAATTCCATTGGAAAAAACATTTGCATTTGACAAGAGTGATCAATTTAAATTACGGTGGTGAAGATTGAGGATCATACAAATATGCTACAATGAAATAGAACCAGTTTTAGAGGAAAGGTAACAGACGCATTAGAGATCATGGGATGATGAATATGGTCAAGTGAAGCGATACATGGATTGGAGGGAAGAGGCTTGAAAGTGTGTTTGGTAGGTCAACTTTTACCAGGATTTGTATGAAATTTGTTTGTTTCCTACTTTAACTACATGAATTCTTTAAAAACTCTTAAAATTTTAGCTCAAATTTTTAGAAAGTTTGTATAAAATTTATTTATTTCCTATTTTAAGTACAGGAACCCTCTAAAAACTCCCAAAATTTTTAATATATCACCCCCAAAACATACAAAAAACTTCACTCTCAAAAGTTTTTTCTACGACTTAAGTTACAATAGAATTTTATATAAAAATTTAAAAAATTTCACTTCCAAACAAGGCCATCGTAGGAAAGATGCTCATCCATCCATTTACAGGGCTATTCAAATTGTGTACATTGTTGCCTTCTAGCTCCGAGGGTTCCGGACTTTTGGAACCAGATTCTTTATCCTTGGCTAATTTTAAATAATGATGAATTTGATGAAAAAGTAGAATAGTGCGGTAATCATTCAAAGTGTACAAATTTTTGTTTTTGATGAACACAAAATAATAATTGTAAGTGCTATAAATAAATACGGCACATGTGGCACCTTTATCTTGTCTGTTCGGATCAGATACCCGACATGACTGAACTGACCAGGCCGAACTGAATTGCCGTGAGCAATGAGAGATGTTCGGCATAAGTACAATAAATGGTCATAGTACACATGACCCCTCCACACTGTCTATTCAGTTTCAATGGCCGAACTGATCAAATCGAGCTCAATGATCGAACTGACCAGACTGAGCTCAATGGCCAAACTGATCAGGCCAATCTCAATGGCCGAACTGACCAGGCCGAACTCAAGGGTCGTGAGCAATGGGAGACGTTCGGATAAATAAGAAATCTTGCTCAACCTTATCATCTTAAATTAGGGGATAACTCTTATCGCTATCTAAAATAGCGTTTGAGATCAACGATAACTCCTGATTCCTTATCTCATAATTGCCTATAAATACCCAAGTAAAACACACTAGAAGGTACGCCATAAATAATACTACAGCTCTCTCTTTCTCTCTCTGGTTTTGTATCCACTAGTTTGGTTGGTGCCTTACTGACTTAAGCATCGGAGCTGCCCCAGGAAGCCAGTCTCGCTTTGTCCGTGCAGGTTTAGGGTCACTGCTCGTGACTAGAGGTCGCCCAGTCGTGCCTCACTGCGACTAGAGGCCATCTAGGTCACCGATCGATCAGTTTCCGCTCTTACAATTAGCGTTGTCTGTGGAAATGACAGTTCCTTCATCTCCATGGCAAGAACACGATCCAATGTGAAACACAGACCCTCCTCAAGCACTAACCTACCAACCAGTAGCTCCCACTGGTAGACCCCAAGGCTAAAAGGCGGATCTGCTAAGATCGAGTTCAACAATTGATTCAGTGGATCAAGGCCCAACTCCACCCACTTTTGAGGCCATTATCCAGACCTCAAAGGAAAAGAAAAAGCCCGGGGGGAGCGGCTTTCCTAATCGCGGACCTCGATTGAGGTGAGTGACTCCTCCAAGGGTAGTTGGATCGGTATCCCAAGAGGAAAAAGGTTCACCGTTCGCTTTCCCAATCTCGCTTCGCGGCTAAACCCCTATCGGCAATCCCGGACTCGGATGCCTTTCCCAATTCTGAACAACCTAACTCAGGGAGAGCCGGATGATCTAGTTCGAAAAGAACTGGATTGTATCTTGAACTAGGAGGTAGACGTGCACAAGTACGCTCTCACCCCGTTCACCTCGGATATCGAGAATTATCCCCTACCTACCAAGTTCAAAATACCCATGATGAGGCCCTACGATACTATCACCGGTCCCGAGAATCAACTGTTTGCCTTCTTGACTCAAGTGAGGCTGCAAATCGCGCCTGACACCATACGATGCAAGAAATTTCCCTTATTTTTGGAAGGAAGAGCTCGGTTGTGGTTCCAGGGATTGCCGCCGAACTCCATTTGTTCATTTGAACAGTTAGCTCGGCAATGCACTGCTCAGTTCGTCTCTTCAAGGGCCTTCTCCAAAAACACGGCACATCTCATGGCTATTAGACAGTGGTCGAAGGAGACCTTGAAAGAGTACATGCTGCGGTTTAACAACGAAAGCCTACAGGTAAAGGATCATGACGATAAGGTGGTGATGGCCACCTTCATCAATGGCTTGCGGCTGCAGAACCTGTACGAAGAGTTTGTGGAGAAACTACCTCGAACGGTAAAGGAGATGTTGGATCGGGCACATGATCGGGCTAATGCGGATGAAGCCAGACAGCTCAAATCCGAGCAGGAAAGGCCCCAGGAAGATAGGAATAGGAAAGGTGGTGAAGATAGAGAGATTCATGAAAGACCTCCTAGACGGGGTATTTTTGACTAGGCCGAACTCAGGAGCCAAACTGGGTCTCACTCTCCTCACTGCTTCTCGATCGCAAGTCTTAACTGTTATGGAGAGGTAAAGGCTTGTCCGACCTTCGAAGAAGTTGGGTGGAAACAAGTTTAAACGCAACTAAAGCTTGTATTGTATTTTTCACAGGGATGTGGGACACGATACAGAAGATTGCCAGAATCTAAAAATAGAAATTGAGGAGTTGATCAGAATGGGGCATTTAAGACAGTTCAAAAAATTTGGCCGAACTGACCTGAGAGGCGGAAGCAACAATACTAGTATAGATTGAGCTGGCAACATCCAGAATTCAAAACATCATGGCTGAAGCCACTGAGGAAGAACTGAATGGCAAAACTGAACAACTTGTTAAGGAAGAACTCAGTGAGCAGGGTTTATGATCTGGATAAACTCAATCTGAATTGGGAAGATCCTTACAGAGTAGTACAAATTATCCAAACTAAGTGGGGCCGAACTGCCTGGATAGATGGATACTAACTATCCAAATTGGGTGGAGCCGAACTACTTGATGGGATAAAAATCAACTATCCAAACTAAATAATTTCAACTCAAAACCCAGTATATAAGAAGGAGGTCATCGGGAAAGTCTTGGGCATTCAGCATGAGGTCCGAATTGAAAATCCTAATCAATTCGGGTTGAGAAACATTTTCTAGATAGAAGTACAAGTGCTTCCAGAAGAGATGGAAATTCCAAATTTCTCACAAAAAAATTAAACTTCCACGCCTTAATGGAAGATGAACCGCTGAGAAAGGGATCCCAAGTAGGGTGTTTAACTCCACTTCAGTGTCCTAATTTGAGATGAAGCATCAGGGTCATGACTGCACCCATAGCTGGCCAATGCCAAATTGCCACGTGTAAAAATGAGACAAGACTAAATTCATTTAAGGGGAAAATGAATATAGTCTTGGGGGGCTATTGTAAGTGTTATAAATAGATACGACACAAGTGCCACCTTTATCTTATCTGTTCGGATCAGATGGCCAACCTGACTAGGTCGACATGGCCGAACTGAGTAGGCCGAACTGAATTGCCGTGAGCAATGAGAGACGCTCGGCGTAAGTACAACAAATGGTCATAGTACACAAGACACCTCCACACTGTTTGTTCAGTTTCAATGGCCGAACTGATCAGACCGAACTGATCAGGCCGAGCTCAATGGCCGAACTGACCAGGCCGAGGTCAATGGCCGAACTGATCAGGCCGATCTCAATTGCCGAACTGACCAGGCCCAATTCAAGGATCGTGAGCAATGGGAGACGTTCAGATAAACAAGAACTCTTGCTCAACCTTATCATCTTAAATCAGGGGATAACTCTTATCGCTATCTAAAATAGCATTTGAGATCAATGATAACTCCTGATTCCTTATCTCATGATTGCCTATAAATACCCAGGTAAAACACACTGGAAGGTATGCCATAAATAATATATAGCTCTCTCTCTCTCTTTGGTTTTGTATCCACTAGTTCAGCTGGTGCCTACTGACTTAAGCATCAGAGCTGCCCCGGGGAGCTAGTCCCTCTTTGTCCGTGCAAGTTTAGGTCAACTCGGCTCATGACTAGGAGGCCGTCCAGGTCAGCTCGGCTCGTGAATAGGAGGCCATCCAGGTCAGCTTGGCTCATGACTAGAAGGCCATCCAGGTCAGTTCAGTAGATCTAGTTTCTTGCTCTTACAATAATCAAATATAATTCCACAAGAAATATTCAAGAAATTAATATAAGAGATAAAGGAAAATTTTCTCCACTAATCAAACAAGGCTGCGGCTGCGGTGATGCAAAAGAAATGAAACTAACAGCACGGAGGCTACTGACTATTCTACAGAAGCCCGGGGCCACATGTCTTGCATGAAACTGGAGGCTAGACTTGTGTACGAAACCTTCTGCTGACTAATAAACCTTGTGTAGTTACCTCCCAAACTAAGTGGTACTAATACTAATATGAACTCAGTACCACGCACCATCATGATAAAACTAAGAAATTAACACTTGGACTAGCAAATAAATTAAATAAACACTTTAAAGGTTTGGTTTTTTTTATCCCCCTCTACAATACTTCGTTTAAATCGAACTCCTCAAACTGAGACATGCTCAAAACCTTCTTTAACTTGTCAAACGTTTCCATTTTTATAGCCTTCGTAAAAATACCTGCCACTCACTTTTTAGTTCTACAATAATCTAACATAATTTCCTTCTTTTGAACCAACTCATGTTTAAAGTGATACTTGATGTCTATATGTTTGCTACGTACATGGAGAATTGGATTCGTGGACAACTCAATTATTGACTTATTGTTACAATAAATTTTCATAGGATCAACCTACTTTGTGTTGTAGAACACTTAACATATGGTGCAACCACAAAACTTGAGTTGCATTGTCAATTGCTGCAATATATTCCGCCTCTACTGTGGACGATGCAATCACATGTTGTTTCTTCAAACTCTAGGAAAACACCCAAAACCAATAAAAAAAAATGCATATCTTGTCTCTGAATTATATCACTTGCCCATTTACTATCTATGTAGTGAAATAACTCAATTGGATCATTTCATGAATAAAAAAATACTAGCACTGTGACTATCTCCAATATGCCACAAAATCCTATTAGCTGCCTACAAGTGTAATTGATGTGAATTTTTCATAAATTTGCTAGTCAAACCAACAGCAAAATTGATATTTAACCTTATAGACATCAACTATCTCAATCTCCCTACTAAACTTTTAAAGTAGGTGGGGTTAACATATCCACTAGTACCCTGCTTAGTCAACCTAAATTTTTCTTCAACAAACGTCACAATTGGCTTCGCTATATTCATCTCAAATATCTCCACAATATCATCGGCATATTTCTTTTGAGAAATAAAAATCCCATGGTCAAATTGAAAAACTTCAATTTCTAGGGAATACGACATAAGTTCTATATCTATCGACTTAAATTGTTTGATCATGACCTTCTTGAACTCTACAATCATTTCCAAATTATTTCTTATAAAAATCAAATCATCTACGTATAAGCCCATAACAAAAATATCATCACGAACAAAAGATTTAATATATAAAGCATTCACATACGAATACCTCTAAAAACTACGAGTAAGAAAATAAGAGTCAATTCTCAATTTCTCATACAAGCCCTCAGGACTTCCTTCAATCCACACAAGTTTTTCTTCAACCTATACAATTTAGTTTTTGACCTTATTTGATAAATCTTGCATGCTGTTTCATGTACACTTTTGTATTGAATACTCCATTCAAAAAAGTTGATTTGACATTCATTTGATAAATTCCTTAAATATTTTGGATAATTAGAGAAATTATCATATGAATTGTGTCAAGTTTGGCAATAGGTGCAAAGACCCAATAATCAATTTCGGCTTTCTACTTGTACTGCTTTACCATTAGTTTCGTCTTGTACCTATCAACTTCTCCATTGGCCTTAAACTTTGTTTTGTATACCTATTTCATTCCAATGGCTTTTTTAACAATTGGAAAAGAAGTAAACTCCTAGGTATCATTCTTATCAATAGTATGAATTCCTTCATCCATTGCTTTCAGTAAGGATCATCATGAGCTGCTTCCTCAAATACTACCTACCAAAATCAGAAGAAAATTAACAATATTTTTGTCAGAAGGATCCTGCAAATGAACTAGCATCTGTTGTTGACGCTGCAAATGCCTAGTTAATTTAAACTATGGACCTTGAGTGAATAGTGATGGTTGAACATCATAGTTATTTGTCTCTTCCTGATAATTTAAAGTCATTTCAGCTATTTTGGGATCTCTAGTAGCCCAATTCCAAATACATCTTTCAAAGGTCGTATCTCTACTCATTATTACTTTTTCTGTATAGGATTATACAAACTGTAGACACGAAATATTTCATTGTAACCAATAAAAACACATTTCTTCCATTTGTCATCAAATTTCTTCCTCAACTAATCAAGAATATGAGAGTAGGCAATGCACCTAAATACTCTAAAATGGCCAATAAACAGCCTTCTACCGCTCCAAGCTTTCTCAAGAGTTTTTTGGAAATATTTCTAGTCGGTTACCTGCTCAAAAAATACACAAGATGAAGCCATGGCTTCCACCTAAAATGATTTTGGCATATTTTTTAGTTTCAGCATACACCTTACCATGTACATAACTATCCTATTCTCCTCTCTGCCACTCTATTTTCTTGTGAAGTGTACCTAGTAGTTAAGTGATGCTAAGTATCATCTTTTTCAAGAAAATCATCACACACCACATATTCCTAACCCCCTGTCAATTCTTAAAATTTTAATTTCGCACCCACTTTACTTCTCAATAAAATTATTAAAAATGTTAAAAGTGTCACAGACATAGGATTTTTACTTCAAAAAATAAAACCGGTCTTTCTAGCTAAAATCATCAATAAACATCATAAATTACCTATGATAGACAATTTCTTGTAATCGCACAGGGTCAATCGTAATAATAAAATCACCTGGAGTATTCCAGGGGTCGAACCCATAGGGACGAGTAAATTTTCTACTTTAATTATACTAATAAAAGCAACAAAATTCAAATTAACAAGATTTAATCTTTAAATGAGAAAAGAAAATAAATAATCAAATTAAATAAAAGTGGTTGAGTAAACAATACATGAAAAGGGCTAGGGTTTCAAGTTTTAATTCAGAATTTGAATTAATTCTCCAATTATTTTCTTGACAAGTTATAAATGCATTACACAATTTTATTTCAAATCATCTCTCAATGCATCTAAAGTGTGCCTAATTAAATCTTATGTCTCTCTCGAGATCACAGGAGTTCATTTAAACCCATTAAAATCCTATGTGATATAAGTGAGTCGTACAAATTCTAACCTACTCTCATGATTAGTTTAAGTATGTTTATTTATCTAGTGCACCATTGTATCTCCTTTCTCAATTTAATACAAACCCAAAAATCATGTTCATGGTGGTCAATAACAAACATGTAATTAAATTAAGATAAATGGGAATATCAGTCAAAATTCTTTCATAAAAACCTTAACCCTAGAAAAAAAATTAGTTCGACATAATAGAAAGCATTAAAATTACAAATTCAAAGAGTTTACAAAGAAAAGAAATAACCATACACAAAAGAGACATTTGAATAGCTATCTCACCACGGAGTAATTACACTGTGGTTTCAAATATTAATTCGTTTAATGGCTTTTTAGATAGCTATTGCAATTTTTCAATTATGTGTGGTGGCTGTCACTTCTCATGGTGAGATGGGGTAAAAATGGTCGAAGATAGGTGTCCGTGAACTGAGAATTGTCCACTTGTCAGGCTAAGCAAAAGCAACCACGTGAGTCAACAATGTGAAATCCACGTGCTAGATAGGTTAAATTGATAAGATTTGGATTAGATCCCTTTAAACCAAATACAATTAATTAAATCCAAATCCAAATCCAAATTCAAACCCTTATGAGTTTGAAAAAGTTCATCCAAACCCGGATTCTTACGGATTTGGGTGTCCAATAGATATCATTGCATTTTTTTAAATATATTAAAAATATATAAAGTTCAAAAATAATATAAATACCATCCAATTTTTATTTTTAAATAATAAAATTAATGTTCAAGAAGTTGACTGCAACATTATGAACTCAAAAAGGAACTATTATCAATTACTTCTATTTATTTTCGAAATCTCAACTATATCCACGTTTAATTTTTCATTTCTTTGCCTTCACTTATTCTCATTTTTCTAAAAAATTTCATACAAAATACAATGATAACTAAGATTAACTTGACAAAAAAAAAAGAAAAAAATAAAATTTTAATGTATTCGATCCAATTGGTCATAAAATACTAGATTATTTTATAAATTTGCTAATATATATACATGCATATATAATATTTAATTATATATACATGGATCTAGTTAGGATCTAGTATGAGTTTGGATTTGGATATGAATTATACAAAATGGGATCTTATCCAAACCCATGACTTTCTTACAAGATTTGGGTTTGGATAGAGTTTGAATTTGAGAAATTAAATCCAAATTCTACCCAAATATATTGGATTTACGTTGGATCTCGATAATATCTGACCTATTAACATGCCTACCACCAACTAAAGGTAAGATATCAATACTAAATCCTTCGAGGAGAAAAGGGCTGGCTTCTTTTTTTTTTTTTTTTTAAGCTCCATGTATTGCATTCTTCGATTTCCCTGATTCTCTCCTTATTATTCCTATACTAACATGGGCATTAGAGCCTATTCCAAAGGAATTTCCCCTGCTGAAATTTGTAGTTCTAAACTCAAGTAGATTACATGAAGAATCACCGAGAATTATGGTGTACCATTTTGGTCTCAGTCGTAGTTGCAGACACAATTGTTCCACATCGGTTACACAATATCGGTTGCAAATCCGGTGATACGATATCTTCATATGTAAATATTTTTAAAATTCTAAAAAAATTGTTAAAATAGAAAGTACAATAATAAGTAAAATGAGAAAATTAAATTATCCACATGTCCACCTAAAAATAGGTAATAACTAATTTTATGAAAATAATAACACTATTTTATAAGAACCTGGACCAAAATATGGAACTTCGCTATTTGGGCCAAAATTACATTCTTGTAGGCTTTTTCCATACAGCTTGCATATTTAGAGACTCTTCTTGTGTACCAAAAACAAAGGACTTTCCCCTTAGGTTCAAATGGGCTAACTCTTGAATTTCTTAAAAAAATTTAGCCCATGAGTGGATTCTCTCGGTGACCACCATCGTTTCCTTTACAGATTTTCCATTCCCCTTTTATCCTTAGTGTCCCGTCCCCCTCTCCATTGTACATAATTTGAAAGAAACACTTCTGAAAATTCAACCAGAGCTTTTTTTTTTATCTCACAAATCACATCCCCTCAATTCACGCAAATGCCGCGTTATTAAGTGGCAGATGTGATGGTGGTTTGCTTGATTAATAGCTTTTCAAATTGTGTGTTGCATTCTCTATATCTGCTTCATTTTGTCTGCATACGGGTTGTGCCATGGTAGTTTGTCACAAAGGGTTTTCTTTAACCCCCTTCAAGTTTCAAATTCGATTTCAAATTCAGATAATCGAGTTGACTCAGTGAGACTAGCCCGAGTCACACTGATTTCTTTCGTAATAGAGCCGAATCGGGGCACATGGACAGAGTTCTCAGCGTCATGTACGGGGCATTGTTTTCGTACTGGTTAGGCCGTTAGGGCTATGACTCATCCGAGTCTACTCGGACTTAGATGAGATGGCGAACCATGCCTGGAATTCATACCCAGCTAGTATTTCGATCCAAAAGCAGAAGCCATCATCTGCAAAAATCGAGAGTGGAACGAGAAAGTTGAAAGCTCGACTAGGATCAGTAAAAACATGATAAGGGATCAAAACTGGAATTTAATAATTTGCAAATACTTCAAGAGGTTAAGTAGAAATCTGTTACTTGATTTCAGATTTCACAACTATACAACTTTTGCTAATTTGCATTAGTTTCCAATCAGCCGTATACTTCAACATTATTTCCTGTTTCCACTATTGCAAGTAGGGCTGAAATTCAATCGAGCTACTTGATTCGAGTAATCGAGTAGCTCGATTTCGAGCTCGACTCGAGCTTGGTCAAAATCGATCTTGAGTCGAGCTCGAGCTACTTGAATCTAAATGTCGAGTCGAAAGCACGTAAATACACCAATCGAGTACCGGCCGAGCCACTTGGCTCCGAAAAAATAATTTAAAAATTAATATATTATATTTACTAATTTACCATTTTAGGCTTGTTAGTTAAAATATTACAATCTTTACCAACATGGTGATAATTTTATATGAGGGTTAATAAGTCATTTCATATTCAATCTCGACTGAACTCACTGATTGTCGTCGAGCTCGAGATCGAGCTTGATCGAGTCACTGGCCAATATCGAGCTCGATTAATTTGAATGAAGCTCGATAGCTCGAAGCTCGAGTATCTCGATACTGAAGCTCGACCGATCGATTAGAGCTCGAGTATCTCGATACTCGAGCTCGACTCGACTCGATTTCAGCCCTACTTGCAAGTACCCTAGCATCTGAAATTATCACCGGCTTCAACACCCAACTGGTTACAACAACCAGTATAGTACTCAACACGAGCACTAACGGAGTCTGGATTTGCACCATCACATTCAAGCTGGCCATTAACGGCACGAATTGTAGCCCCAAAGCCCTGGCTAGAAGTGATAAGGTCATGACAATTGTTCATCCAGAACCATAAGGCAGTTTTGAATGAAATGACATTATCTGTTGCTACAGTATCAGGTTCACTCAGTCCATCAAACCCTATGCTTTCACCTGCCGGTCCATAGTTAAAGTTCCATGATATTTGTATTGGACCCCCGCCATAATAACCCTGGCCTGGAGTACATGGATACTGAGTGTTGCTCTCATCACAATAGTCTTTGGAGGGGCCATCTATCTCTTCTATATAACACATATCTGCACGATATAGAGACGTCGTATCAATTATCACTCTATTCAATTGCATATATGAAAGCCACTCTTTGATACATTTTAGAATTTAGCTGTTTTTACCGTTAAATAATCTATCATCTAAATACGAAAGCAAATAAAAACACAAAAAATTAATTATCTACCTAAAAAAAAATTTGATTATCTAGAGTAAGAATCTATAACTAATTGTAATAATCAATCAAGAGCAAGCCCAAAAAATGTCATCAATAAGTAAGAAGTTATCATATGTGATAAAGAAATCATAAAGTTATAAGTAATCACAGACTAAATTAATAACCAATACGCAAAGTAGAAAGAACATGCCAAAAACAAAAATAAAAATAAAAAAAATCCCTCTATCCAATCCAATTATAAGTGACATACATCCTCATGATAAGTTCTTCTTCGTTTTTTAAAGTATATCATTTTTAAGTTATTTGACAATAGTATTTCAAAATAAAGTCATTTAACTTTGTGGAAAGTTATTGGACGATAGTGCACAGGAAAACATCCTATGTAGAACTGTACCAAGATTTAGCAATTAGTATCTAAGACATAGAAAAGTTAGAAAAAGTTTCAAAAAAAAATCTCCTTGGTGGAGTTGTTGAAAGCTCACTTCCGGTCTCATGAGTGACATGAGCATAGAAAGCAGCAATCTCCCTTTTAGAATCATCTACAGAACCAACAGTTCCGAACTGAGAGTACGAATTCAGAGCTTCAAGAAAAGCAGATCGAGTGTAGAACCCTTTTCCAGCACAGCTAGAATCAGCTTGATCAGCAATCCCATTAAAGAAAGCGTAGTCACAACATCAGCAAATGAAACACCATTATTGCCACTACTCGGAGTAGCAGTGCAAGGGCCGGATTGGCAGCCAGAACCACAGTAGTCGTTGCCAGTACCACAATAGCCCATTTGCTGCAGCATAAGTTTGGTGCACAGCCACAGTTTTGGCTTGAACTTAGCTGTGTAAAGGCTCCTACAAGAACTATAATGGAAAATATGACGGTTGGAAAATTCTTCATTTTTTAGACTCGAAGAAGGATAAAAGGATATGGGCAGAAATTGTTTGAGTAAGAAGGATATTTATAGCATCGAGAACGGGAAAAGTGACTACCTTGTGTGAAGTGCGGAGGGCTGTTATTGTAGGAAAGCTTGAAGTCTGGGGACAAGAATTTAGTATAATTGTGTTTTATGTGGTCTTGTTCAATTATTGTACATGTTTAACTTTTTTGTGTACAAATATATTATAATATTGTATTAAGGATATGTTCAATATTTCATTCATATATATTATTTTTATTCCGAATATAATAAGGTAATGTATTTGTACATCAAGAAATGTAAAAAACATAACAATCAGATTGAATGGTATCAAACCCCAACTGCAGTTTCCTCCTCTGAAGTGGAGCACTGAATGGAACGGATATAAAAAGCAATACTAGTGCTTGACTCTCAATTTGTCTATTGACTTTGGCACTGTCAAAAATGTGGAAACTTCTTTCTTGGCTTCTGGAGTGGGAAATGTGGAAAAGAAAAATTTTGGCCAATTGCTATCAACAATTGTGAGTGTGAGACAATGTAGATTGACAAAGTCACAAGTCACAACTATAATGCGTGCAGAAAATATAACTTGAAGTTGCCTATATCATTTGATGTTAACAATACCTAACTATGTTTTAGTCATTATTCATTATTGTATTAGAGTTAGAACACACAATATTTGTAGCGGCCTAGATCCACGGACTGGCCTGTAACACATACTTGTCATTTGGCTTAAAAACATTTAAAGCGGGTAAACTTTACGACTAATGCATAATATTTACCTCATCATGCAAATTTTTCTTTAATTTGACATATAAAATTTTATATATTGTAGTGAAAATAATTCGAATTATCATATTTTATCAATTTAACAAATGTAGAACCTTAAATAAAATGCATAATCCTTTTTTTAGAGTTCTTATTGCATACTACATGAATAAATTGGGGAAATTTGGGAGCGTTTAAGAAATGAATCCAATATAAAATACTGTATTTCCTACTTGAGGACATATTATGCTGCACAATTTTTTGGTTTCTACCATGAGCCGACAAAATCTTTTCAATGCATAAGTTTCCCTATTTTCTCATAAACTTTACCATTGAAAATTATTCATTTCTTGTCATTCATTCCCACCATGCGTGTGCAGATGAATTATTGGCCTTTTGGTGGTAGAAAGGTAAATTAAAGTTGAACCAAAGGCTGCATAATTTTATTCTCTTCACCAATTGAATTAGATCTTACGAAAGTCTTTTGCACTTCAATATAACAGGGCTCTCTGTTCCTCGTCTCTTGGACTTTGATTTAAGTCTCAATATTGCCTTTGGTGATTCATGATCTTAGTATAGCCATTTTTTTTTATGTCAAACTAGATGCTTTAGATATATATATGTAGAAAAGGGGACTAGTACAGATTTTACACTTATAGGGTAACTACCCTGTTAGATTGCAGTGACCTATTAGCAAGCCACAAAGGGAAAGAGTTTTCCCACCTAACTTCCTGGATCAATTTAGTGGCAAATTTTGCCAGAACATGACTAACGGAATTAAAACATCTACTAATAAAACTAAAATGGCAGTTCCAAAAGGAATCTGATAACTTTCTAATATCATTAATGATTATAGAAAACCAAGATTCATCAGCTGCATCCCTATTGATAGCATCCACCACCACTTTACAATCAGAATCTTAGTATAGTCATGGTCCTCAAGTATCATACCTTGAGAAACATCACAGCCAAAATTGCCAATTAGGATATTGAAACAAGAAAGTAAAGAAATACGTGATGAAACTCCAATGAAGAAGATATAAAGACAGAAAAACCCTAAAGTCGAAAGCCCCACAAATATGATGAAGGGATCAAAACTGGAACATGCTTATTTGTAAATAATCCACGCAATTGGACCAAGACCATTAAAGTAAATTATTTGATTTCAGAAGTCACAACTTTTGTTTATAAAGAACAAGAAAAGTAATCACTTTTTGCCAATTTTTATCAATTTCCAATCAACTTTATACCTCAAACAATTATTCCCTTCCAAACACTTAAATCTCTCCATAGGTACGCTAGCATCTGAGATTCTGACCAGGATCGACACCCAATTGGCGACAATATTCAGTATAATACTCAACACGAGCACTAACAGTGTTTGGATTTGCACCATCACATTCAAGCTGACCGTTAATGGCACGAATTGTAGCCCCAAAACCCTGGCCAGAAATGATACGAGAATGACAATTGTTCATCCAAAACCACAAGGCAGTCTTGAATGAAATGACATTATTTCTTGCTACAATTTCAGGTTGACTTAGTCCATTGAACCCAATGCTTTGTCCTGCGGGTCCATAGTTGAAGTTCCATGATATTTGCAGTGGACCACGGCCGTAATACCCCTTGCCTGGCACACATGGATACTGAGTTTTGCTCTTGTCACAGTAGTTTTTAGATGGGCCATTTATCTCTTCTATATAGCACATATCTGCAAGATATAGAGAAGCAGCATTAAAAAAATGGAAAAAATTGTCGGACAAAAAATGCAGATATGATATGAAAAAAACGGAAAAAAAAATGGACGTTAAGTAAGACAGGTATTATTGGATGATATGATAATGGAAAATGTAGAAAACAAATTTTATGAGTTCTAATAAAATTAATAGGAAAGCTATAGAACCGAAAGGATTTAAGAATCAAACAGAAGCATATGTATGTGGGAGAAAAGGGAATAAATAACTTACAATAATAAAAACATAATAATTTTTTTGTAGACTCTCTTAGAGTCTTTTAAATTTTTAGAAAGTACTCTACACTATATTGTATTTTTAAGTTATTAAAATCGTTGAATAAGAAAGGACACGATAAATCATCAAACAAAGCATCAATTTCTAAACAATAAAACTACTAGCAGTTGACTTCAATAAAACTAATGATAATTAAATAAAAAATTTTTGAAGTTTGATTTGTTTTGCCAACAAAAAATGCCATCAATATTTATGATTGGGCCATAAGTGATAAAAAAAATTATGAAGTCATAAGTAGTCACGGACATACCAATTTGTAAAGTTGACCATTGCAATAAAGTAAAAAGTAAAATGAATAGAAAGCACTAATTTATCTGTCTAGTTATAAGTGAGACCAATATTCGTGGCAAATTATTTGACAGTTGCTACAATTCCTTATAAAGGTTTTGTTTTTTTTGAAGAGAGTCCTCGGGCAATGGTGCACAGAACAAATACTTTATGTAGAACTGTATCAAGAAAAATTTTAAAAAAAAAATCTGTGCCAAGATTTAGTATCCAGAGATTTAGAAAAGTTACTACAAAATTTCAAAGAAAATTCCAAAAAAATAATTCTCTTCGGTGAGTTGTTGAAAAATCTTACGTCCAGTTTCATGAGTGACATGAGCAAAGAAAGCAGCGACCTCCCTTTTAGTATCATCAACAGAACCAACAGTTCCAAATTTTGGATACGACTTCTGAGCTTCAAGAAATGCCGATCGAGTATAGAACCCTCTTCCAGCACAACTCGAAGCAGCTTGATTAGCAATCCCATTGAAGAAAGCGTCTGTCACAATACCAGCAACTGAAGCACCATTATTTCCACCGCCCGGAGCAGCGGCGCAAGGGCCGGATTGGCAGCCAGAGCCACAGTAGTCGTTGCCTGTGCCGCAATAGCCCCACTTGCTGCAGCATAAGTTTGGTGCACAGCCACAGTTTTGGCTTGAAATCAGCTGTGGGAAGGCTCCTACAAGAACCATAATGGAGAAAGTGATGGCTGGAAAATTCTTCATTTTTGGACTTAGAAGAAAGAGAAAAGGATGTGGGCAGAAGTTGTTTGAGAGCAAATGTATATATAGGGAAAAGAACTGGAAAATGGATCAGACTGTGTGAAATAGGGAGAGCTGTTATTGTTGAAAAAATTGAAGTTGAGCAATGAATGAAAACAGAAATGTTTGACTTTAAGTTTGTATATTGATTTTGACCGTGTCAATATGGTGCGAATTTCTGTTCTTGGTTTCTAGAATCGTAATTGTGGAAGACAATGATTTTGATCAATTGAAATCAATAATTTTGGAATTCAATAATGTAGCTCACAAGTCACAGCTACTGTGTGCGTATTTATATGACTTGAAGTTGTCTACATCATTTGATTTAGTGCTTAATAGGGCATTAACTTGGCAAACTATGTTTTAGTCATACTTCAAATTGATATCTATATGTCAGTTATAATTCATGAAGTGGAATAGTGTAGATATATAACATGTATTAGAATTTCTTTTTTTCAGGTTAAAGGGTAATGAAAAGAAACACTTTTACATTTCGATCTAAGTGGTAGCCAATTTTGGAAATGTTATGAAAGAAATAAGTAGCTCACATATATATAATGTGTAACAGCCCCACCTCTCCCAAGGGCGAACCCAAGGGTATCAGCGGACTGTTTGCCCAACTCTCGCCAGGACTCACTACAAACCCTCAAGCATATTATAGATTTCAAATAATCACACTTCAAGATCTCTAAAATAATAATACATGCATTCGCTCTTAAAGCCTTAATTGAGGTCCAACAATAAATGATAGTTAACTTACAAAGGTAAACCCTCAATAATATCTATTAAAACTCCTATAACATCAATTTCAGGTACAATAAATCTTTAACTTCGAAATTTAACATTAAGCCTATACAAAAATTTATGAAAATCCTACCAAAGTAACTAAATTCTCGATCTAACGCTTTCCACTTCGAGACCATAAGGAAAACAACTGGTGAGCTAACGCCAAATGAGGCTAAGGAAAACATGCAAGCACGTGAATCAAGTAAGTAAGAAAGCCAGAAAATTTCAGATATAAAAGCACGAAATCAAACATTCACTTGTACTATTGCAATTTTCACCCAGAGATTGTATTCTCAAGGAATCACTACTGAGGGCTCACATTAGACAAGAGTCTTGAGGTTCTGGAGAACCCTTGAGCCTCTCTATCTACAAGTGAATTTGCACAGCAATGACCAGCCTATACAGGAAAAATACACAAGACGGGTAGGATACTGTGGCTCGTGAGCCAATTTCCATGATTAAGCAGCTTGAGTCCATTCCATCCCAAACGTTGACCCTCCGTCAAATTAGCACAGGTAAAGTCCATAGAAACTCCATTTAATACAACCTCCGCCCAACAATTCACCCTCTCGAAACCAAACAAAAGTTTAAGAGGTAAAGCTACAACGAGCACACCGAAAGCAAGACCTCTCCAATAGGTCAAGCTCAAAGAACAGTACCTAAGGTTCACCAAGCTTCCCGACCAAGCCCTTGCCGGCTCGGGTCCCAAGGATCCCCAATAGGTTTTGGGCGTCCCCATTTATCACTTTTTAAGTCGATGGATTATTCCAATCGACATTTAGTTACAGTCAAGTCAAGTACAGTTCCAGTCAAGTCAAGTAACAATCATGTACATGCAAGACAAGTAAAAGAAGACAAGCGCGATAAAGTACACTCTCGCCTCAACAGGTTTCATTCAAATAAATATAACAGGTAATTCAACAAGTCATGCACTTGACACTCACCGAAGTCAAAAGTCCAAGGCAAAAGCACGCAAGATCAATTGAGGTTTTCCGGGATCTTCTCGATCACCTGAGACAAATAGGAGTATTTTAATTCAAATCACTAAAGAAATATTTGATGGATGTCTTTTAAAAATGTTTCAAGTCAAGTTCAATGAAATTCCATTTTGAGCTGAAATCTTTAAAAAATTGTAACTTGAGCTATACAAGTCCAAATTTTGCAAGCTTGGTACCGTTGGAAACCTCTCTTAAAGTTCTAAAACTTTGTAGAAGACACCCAGTTAAAATTCTGGACAGAATTAGCCCAGATTTTAATTTAACAATCTGCTACAGTGACAAAACAGGACATAGCAGGCTGTCCGACCAGGCCACTTTGAAAATTTACCAAAAATTACAGAAAACGAATTGGCCTCTCAAATTTTCACGGTTTAGAGAACTATGTAAGAAGTTTCAAAAGCCACCGACAGAACTCAATTCTGACACTTGAGCCAGAAATTAGAGCAGTTCAAACAGGGCAGGTTCACAAATCTGAAATTTCTGTTTTCCAGTTTTGCAGGGCAGGGCTCTAGGCTATATTTGAGTGATGAATTCTACTTCAAAAATCACCAAATTTGGTACACTAATACTTCCATATATAAAATAGATTCATACCAAAATTCAACTTAAAATTCGAATGGGAATGTAGTTTTCTATGCGCCTAAAGTGGACTGGTTCGCATATGATCAATCCTGCAAATTCCACTTCCTTTTCTCATCACTATCTTTAATACATCTAAACCACTTCCGATTGACCCCAAATTCGAACCTAAACTAGTATTGAACTTCCTAAGCCTAATGGTGATCAAAAAGGATACTAGTTTTTACCAAATTTTTGCACAAAACAGGCCCTCAAGTTCAGACAGCACACTAGCCCAAATTCCAGCTTTCCTTGTTCCACTAAACCATCAATTTTTGCTTAACCCATGAAGGGATTTTGTGTGGGGTAAATTAACAACTTAACCCTCAAATTTAAACCTCACAATTAGCCTTTGAGCTTGCCAAAATCACAGCCAAACATTAAAAGTAAAACAGCAATTTTTCTTCCTCATTTTCTTCCTTTTCTTATCCTTCACTTCTAGCATTCATTTCATGCCTCAAATCAACTTCATTTAGCCTAATATTCGAAACCAAGCTAGTATTAGTTTCCCTTAACCTAATGATGATAAAAAATGGTCACAACTTTTATCAAAAATTATCACAAATTAACCCCCAAAAATCGGGCAGCATAGCCCCTTGATTTTCCAGATTTCACTTCCAATTTAGCAACCCTAATTGCAACCATTCATGAAGGACTTTTTGTGGGAAAAATTAACTGCTTAATCTCCATCATTTAAACATCAAATCCAGCAGTTAACCTAGCCAAAAATTCAGCCACGAAATTAAGCCAAAAATCAGAAAATTTTACCCCCAAAATTCCATTCTTGCTACCGGTTGCCCCTTGAGGTTTTTGTCCAAAATCCAACAACAACTTTCAACTCAAATTCATACAATGCAACAATAATCATGCTAATTAACACCATTACAAGCTAGTGGGAATCCAATAGCCCACATTTACCATAATCATCAAATTGCACCATAATAAGCTTAGCACTTCAAACAACATAATCATCATCCATTCAAGGTTCTAAGAACCTATCAACCACCCAAATCCTAACTTTTCATGCTTGGAATTTGAAGAAAATGGACAAGGGTGAAGTTGGTAGAATTTTACCTCTTCATAGGTTAGCAAAATACCAAGAAAAATGCAAGCTTGAGCCCACAAAATCCTCTTCCTCAAGCTCCTTGTCAAAGCCCCAAGATCAAGCTCTACTTAGAGCAAGATTAGTTGAGTTTTTAGGGAAGAAAATGGAAGAAATTTTGATGGAAAAACAAGGGAAGGGAGAAGGGGGAAAGTCGGGTGAGAGAGGAAGAGAGGAGAGAGAGTTTTGGCAAATTTTGAAGGAATTAAATGGGATAAGAAAGACAAGACACAACTTGTCTTTCAATCCCCAAAAGTCAAACTCCAAATAGTAAGCTTAATTAGCAACTTGGAGGGAAAATTAATTGTCTCACTTGGTTTGAGATTAAGGAGTAAATCTCGATTAGGAGGGGGGAAAGAAATGGAATAAAATGGAAGTGAATTAGGGTGAGTTATGTGGAGAAAGCAATGGCTAATTAAAAATTCTAACTCGAGAGGGTTAAAACAACTTAAACTAAAACCTCAAATCCCTAATTATAATCACTCTTTTTAATTCACCCCTAATCACTGAATAACATTTCTAACCTACGGTGATCGTTCTTACATTCCATCGCTACGTCACTCACTGCCCGAATTCCTACCTCGAAAAACGTGTTTTTCTCATTTTCTGTCTAATTGATGCAAAAAGAGCGAATTTTAAAATAAGATGAATGGAATGTTGAAAATATACCTGAAAAATTAATATAGAGCTAAATTAAGTTTTTCTCAAAATGAAATAAATTAAACAAATAAATAAATAAATAAATAAATTGAATTTTCATTTAAATTTTCTAAAAATTCGTTTAAATGTAATTTTAAAATAATTAAACGAATTAATAATAATAATAACATTATTTGAAAATATTAAGTTGTAATAATATCAAAATAAATTTTTGAGGCTGTTACATAATGCATGCCAAAATTATGTGGCTTTTGTTAATACACGTTAGGGCAATATTTCAGTTGACGTGTTTGTCGAGAATATGAGCAGGTCCAGCTATATCATGTTCCATTTCGTATGTGAAATATTCTACATATGTATATTAACTTTTTCACGAATACAGCAATATATTTTACTTATAAATCAAATAATGTATCAAATAATAATAGCCTCATAGAACTAAATACAAGCATAATTGCATTGGCCTTGTTAGAGTGAATCTTTAACAAATTGAACCCTCCGAATTTTCTTCATTCAAGATTTCAGTGCTATAGTTTATACACAGGATCACCCCGCCCCCCCAAAAAAAAAAAACTTGTTTGTGAAGATATCGAATCGGTGCCCCCAGGAAGTAATTGAGTTTAAAAAAATATTAAAATCAAAAGTCAAATTTTCATTCCTTTGCTGCTCTTGTCCTAAAGGCAACTTCCGCAGTCGAGGTAGTAGGAAAGAAATATGCTTACAATTTAGCGGGACAAACTTCTTTACTAAAACATTCAGAGAAGAAAAAGAGAAACAATCAATTTATTTTCTCCTCAAGTTTATTGTTATCTTGTTACATTAAGGGAACCCACGCTTATAATTCCTGAGTTAGGATTATCTCCATTGAATTTTTCGCCATTGATCCCTCTATTTATTTATATATGAAATTTTTATAATTTTATAAAATTATTTGATTGTATTAATTTTTTATCTTTAAATCAATATATTAAAAAATAATATTATTTTGAGAATATTTTGACATTCAATTTATACTAAATGGTAAAAATAAATCAAAATTATAACAATATTTATAATCATTAATCAGAGAGTAAAACTTAGTCAATTGAATACAAAATTTTATGTACAACTAACACAAGTGATGAAATATATTATACATGGTGATGATTTTTAAAAAAAACTTTTAAATTAATTTAATTGGAGCATAATGGAGGGAAATTCTCTTCAATGAAATGTAGAGTGGTCTAGTCCTGTAATCACATGCATCAAAATGCAAGGGCAATTTTCTCTATTATTTGGGAGGAAAATCACATTAAGCAAATTAGTTGTGTATGAGGGGGAGGGGGGATGACAAAGCCTATTATCTTCCGATAAAAAAGTAAAAAGAGAAGAGAAATTTATTGCAGCAGCATGGTACTGTAATACTCTCTCTCTCTCTCAAAGATGTCCATTGTTGAATTAGTCTCCGTGAAAAATTCAAGTCGTACGAATCTCAACTTATGTAGCTTCATAGACCGATATATGTTCTCAGCAGTATGACATCATATTTGTACGTACATTAGAAAGCCATCAATAGTCAATCATTTGGACAATCGTACTTTAAAACAAGTAAGAATCAGTACCCTCAATATCTAGTTCATTGAAAACATATGATCAATAATTTTACAAGTCTTGAATTCTACAAATTAAAGAAACTTTTCCACCTTGAATAATGCTTGAGACGTTTTTTCCTTCTTATTTTTTGAGCAAATGAAACATGTTCTTATTTATCATTGGAACATAAGATTTCAGAGGAGCAAAACCTCTTGCTACATGAAAAAAATCTGTAGTGAGCTATACCCATTATAGAACACTATGCAAGTGAAAACAAAAAAAACAGAAAGAATTCAAGCAAGATTAATCTAGCAAACATCCTTGATCTAACCCCCATTCTAACAACTCTCTGTTTTCCTTAGTGTGAGGAGGAATCGGCCATGAGAGACAAGTCAATTGAACAACTCTAACCACTGCTGAATTAATAAATTTGCAGTGAAATCCTCCCCGGTATATGAGGTTTGCCTTTAAAAAAAAAAAAAAGAAAAAGAAAAAACCGCTGCCATAGCTACTTTATTGTCAGTATTCTGTATACAAAAATCAACATTTAGTTTTTCTCAGATTTGGTATATATTAGTGCCTAAGTTCAAAAAGTCTCTTGGCGCAGTTGTGGAAAATTATAGATTCATAATCATTAACAAATTTTTCTTGAAAATAGATGCTGAGTATTCAAATATAGCGCTTCGTAGTTTAGCTTTTCAGGTTTTAAACTTAGGGGTTGGTCCTAATAGTGTATTAAGTATTATTTCATAGTTAATCAGAATTTTCCGTGCGCAAAAAAAAAAAAGATTCATGTAAAATGATATTTATTTAGTGTACTTTATTTTGATTTAGACATCCGTTGTGCGATGGCAAAAGGACTTTGTATAGGAACCTAGTTGAGCAATCAAATTGGTCTACTAAATCTCATACTCAAGAGCTCATCAACTTTCTCAAAGGGTCTATACATTCCATAAATTAGTAGTAGATGTTAGTGGATTCGTTACCATTGCTGACCATTTCAGCCACTGATTGCCATCAGATCATGTCTTTAGCTTCTTATAAGCTTCTCTGTACCCTACCTAATCTCATACTATTTTAATTTGTTTTGGATACTATTTAATGCCTACTTGATTGCCGGATGCAATGCCTATTTTAATGATTCCGGCACATATTCAAAGTCTTCAATGTAGTTTTTAAAGTATCGAAGTTCAGTTAACTAATGGCCATAAAGAGATCAATGCCAAAGTTGAAACATGCTACTTATCCTGAGACATTGCAGAAAGTTTGGAATGTTAATGTGTCACTGATAATCCAATAAAGCAGTTATGTGAAACTGATGTTGTTGAAGGTTGAGTTGAGTTTTTCCCTTGTACATGAGCTCTCTTATGGTTTTTTCAATGAAAAGTTTATCATTTGCTCCCGAAAAAAAAAAAAAAAAACGAAGAGAAAGTGGTTGAGCTGAGGAAGCTGAATACTAAGGCATTATAATTCTATTAGTGATTGAAGAAAACAGCTGTGTATGGCCAGTTATGTGATTGCAATCTGTACTCCTTATTCACCTGATATTGCTTTGCAACTTCAAGTGCAAGCCGAGTAGTCGTTTCATTTAGAAGGAGACCAGCTAGAAATCAACGTATACAGGCCATAAATAAGAATCAGATATTTTGGCCCGGCTGAGTCTTTTTTCTTTTCTTTTCTTTTTTTGGGACAAATAAGGAGAAATACTATTACTAAGCTTATTGGAAGTCATCCAACATCAATAGTTCTACAAAATTTGAAGGAGAATTCTAAAAAATTTCAACTGATTCTCCCGATTAAACAGAAGGTGCTAGTTCATGAGCCAATTTATTTGACTGTTTTAGGACCCAGGTAACATTAGTAACATGGGAAACTACCATAGTAAGATTAATATCATCAATCACTGAGCCAATTTCTGAAAAATCCTCCGGTTTGTTGGCGCCTCCTTTTAGATCTTTCAGGCGATTAAGTAACCTTTGGGGTAAATAATGTTGCATATTTGGACATCAGAATAATTTAACAAATCTCCTCTAAATTCCCCCCAAAATTTTAAATTACGCTTATGACCCTGTATTTTGGGTTCCTTTCACATGTTCAACCCATGTCTATTGGCCATTGATTTTCCGAGATAAATGCTGAATTATACGTCTATACATACCCTTGACAACTTCTATACACAAATATACAAATTATATGCAAGAGATTTGTGAACGTGGCATATGTCTAGCTGTACTCATAAATAGAAAACAACTTTCAATGATTTATAACTAGAAGCATTTGTAAAATTCTTCTCAGCCAAATGTATATCACCTATACACTAAACAATTGAATGTGTACTAAAGCCAGTACACTAGGCCTTTGAACAAAATACTCAAAAGTATGCTCCATTCATCATTACCTTCTAGGACGCTTTGTGCAAACTCTTTTCAAATAGAAAAAGAGAATGATAAAGGAATATGTCAAAAGGGATACAAGTTCATTAAAATATAGCAAGTAAGGAAGCAACAAATAACATGAACCAGACATGTTATAAGGAAACCTCCTTTCCCAAGTTCATTAATCTGCAACTTCCTTTCCCTACTTCTCGTCATTGGTAGTCCAAGTGCCATTGCTCTTTGGATATTTAGCATTCTGTTCCTATTCCTTCTTCCTTTGACACACGCATGGAAAAAACTGGTGTTTTTATTCCCCTCTTACAGCCAATTAACTCTGACCTTCTGACTCTAGTAGCTTTCTTCCTTGGCCTTTGAGCTCCTTGATTTTACTCTTTTTTTCTAAAATCTCTGAGCCTTTAATGCTTTCCAACCGCTACTTAATATTGATTATCTTCTCCCTTGAATTGGTGGGGGCCTCTTTTTTCCATTTGAGCAGTGCCACCCTACAATTTGCAATTTTCCTAGCAATTTTATACAACCAAGATCAATCCACCTTCTGATTCCAAGCTTTTTCTATGATCTGATTTACTCCATCGTTTTGAGTCCATCTTTTGTCAAAGAAAAATCTTTTCTTTCTCTTCTTAGCCTTTGGATCAGTATCAATTAGAAGCATACTGTGATTAGAACCATATGTTTCGATATGCTCACATTTGATAACCTCAAAGCTTTGGAACCATTCTGAGGAGGATAGACCTCTATCTAACCTCCCTTTCATCCTCCCAATTATTACTCCAAGTCCAGAGGTTAACACAAAAGCCAATATCTATGAGCTGATTTTCTACAATAAAACATCTGAAATCTCGAAAGCTTCATTCTTCTCTTCTTCTTCCTGTCCAATTCTCTTCATTTGAGGTGATGTCATTGAAATTCCCATCCAGTAACCATTTTTGACCCCATAGAACCTTTCTTTCCTTCAGCACCTACCACTGCTTTTTCCTAACTTGTTTGTCACAATTGGCATATACACCTATAAACCACCAATTAAACTGGGCATTTATTTCCTTCACCTGTGCTTGTATGGTAAACGCTGTGGTAGTTACATTTTTAATTTCTACATCCTTGTTCCAGAATAGGGCTATCCCATCAGCTTTGTTCATTGCATCCACTACTACTCCATCCTTGAATTTCAATATGTTTCTGACTTTTTCCATAAACCTTTGTTTATTTTTAGTTTTGCTAAGGAATACCAGGCTTGGGGAAAGCAGGTTATTAACCTCTCTCAATTGGGGAACTACCAATGGGCCTCCTGCTCCTTGTTAGTTCCACACCATCAGCCTCTTTGATTCACTGGGGACCAGTTAAGGCTGGCCCCCTCCCTCTCAGATACTAGTTTCCCTTGTTTGATATCAAAGTCAACCTTGTTCTTTTTTAGATCCTTCTGATCCTCATCTGCATTTATCATTTCTTCATCTGTTACACGCAACTTTCTTTTCCCATAAAGCTACTCTCATTTTCCATTGACATTTAACTCTCTTAGAGGTTGCCTGTCTGTCTTTGGAGATCTAATCTGCTTTCTTAGTTGTCTATCCAGCTTCTACTTAGCTCTTTGCTATTTCACCCTCTCTACTGAGTTTTCCTGATTATCACCATTATTACAATTTGTTTACAATACTTCTGTCCTTAACATTTTCCTTATTTCTGCAGCAGTCTTCTGCGTTAAGCTTTCTTTCGTTTCCTGTTGAGGGTGTTTGCTTGGTATTTTAGATCTCTCAATGTCCCAGTCCCTTGCTCCTAGCACTCTACCATTTTCTTCTAATCCTACTATTGATTTGGATTTTGGCATTTTCCCACTTGTCCCACATCTGTGGGAAGGAACTATCTTCATATGGGTTGTACCACTGTCTTTACATCCCATTTGAATGGACTCACCATGGTCCCAATTCTCCAAATTAATCATAGATTCCAATCCCACTACCTTTCCATCATCTATGGATGTGTTTCTGATGTTATTTTCCCTATGATCACCCTCCTATTTAGATTGGTTATGTGTTCCTGAATTTTCCTGCACCTATTCTGTAGACACCAAATTTTGACTATTTCAATTGTTTTCTTATGTTTTTATCTATTAATATTTAGTTATTTATTTTTGAATATTCTAACACATTTTTCTTATTTTTGTAGGTTTTTCTTTAAAAAAAAAAGAAGTCAAAATCACGCGACCGCTGTGGATCGATCCACAGTAACTAGTCCGCAGAACTGATCGAAAAAAAAAATTACGCGCGTTTTTTTTTCCAGCCATTTCCTTCCTCATTTCCAGCTGTATTTTTTGTGTCTTTGGCATCAAGTAATCGATTTAGTTAATGTCCAAATCACCCTTGATCCTTAAGACACAAATAAAACGCATCCAATGATCAAAATTAACCCAAGAAAATCCTCAAAGTATCTAAGCCTTTGGTTGTAGGTTTTAATGCCTATAAATCACCCATGTTTGGGTTTTCTGAAAAAAAAAAAAAGGAGAGGGAGGCTGAGAGTGAGCAGAAAGAGAGAAGAAAGAAATTAGGAAGAAAAAGAAAACGATTGAGAATCAAAGAGAAAAAGAAAAGGAGAGAAAAGATAAAAACTAGGGTTTCCTTTTTTAGTGAAGATTTCTTGAATTTTGGTGATTCCTTTTCGTTCTTTTCAAGCCTTCGAATCAGGTAGTCTTCCTTTACTCTATCTATTATTTTTCTGATCGAAAATTGCTAAAAATCAGACCTTTTGGTGGAACCAAGGTCTTAAATGTGTTTTTTTTTAAGTTTTATGACATTTGATGATGATTATTGGTTGTTATATGAGCATGTTGTGTTTATAAAGCCTTGGTAAGGCTCATAGTCTTGTTCTGACGTTTAAAATCAGACGTTTGATGCTTCTGTGTTGATTTTGTTGTGATTTCTGAAAAATTTTTGGAAAAATATTCTTCACGTTTTGAAGATGTGAAGAAACGCGGGCTACTGCGCTTATTCAGCGTTTCCTCTTGAATGTTTGAAGATGTGAAGAAACGCGTAGTTCTTGCGCGGCTTGGTTCGCGTAACGCTCCGCGTTTCTGCTTGAATATTTGAAGATGTGAAGAAACGGGGTTATTGCAGGCCCCGTAACTTTCCGTTCTAGCATTCGCTTCCCTTTCCCCTTTTTTGTCTATTTGATGATGTTGATGCTTAAGATTTGGCCTTTTTCTGTTTTAGCTTGTTTTGACATGATCTGAATGATGATGTTTAATGCTTTAAATAGATCCCCTTGCCTCCGAAGATTTTGTTTGTGTTATTGTCTTAAAAACTGGAAGCAATCTTCCTGATATTTTGAAGATGGGAAGAGAAGCGGATCGTTACGCGGATGAGTCCGCGTTTCCCCGTGTGAACTTTACATTTTGCATGTAACGCGGACTAGTTGCGCGGATCTGTCCGCGTTTCTACTCCGCGTAATCTCTCTGTTCCTCAGTTTTGTTGCTATTTCCTGCTCTTTTGTTCCAAAATCTTACTCTATTATTCGTATATCCTAGTCTTGTCCATGTTGCTTGCGGAATCTGTTTTGATACCTTTTCTTTGAAATTTTGATTGATTTTTCCTTTAAATTGGTACCTTGATCCCTTTTGTTGACATTGAGTCTTAGATAACCATTCCCCTCATTTAAGGATTCAATTAAGGCATCACATCAAGGGATGGTAACTTCTTTCCCGTATTATGTGCTCTTATGTGTTTTTGCATGATCTCGCATGTTTTAAATTAAGTTTTCTTTCCTTTTATTCATGTTTAGTCTTTATTTATGTCATTTAAATTTTGGGTAAATCATTTGGAGGCCTTGGATGCCAAGTTGTAATAAACAGATTTAATTTTACAAAAAGTGTATTTATTCTAGAAAATGTGATAGTTAGATTATTATTCCGAATTTTTTCCCCTTAGAATGTATTTAGGTTCCCCCAATGTAATAATTAGGTTTTATATGCTTATTTTGCATGCTTGCATGTTTATGTGTTTACTTGCTTTCCTAGGGTCTTGCATCTAGATATTATACCTATGTGTTATGTGTTTATGTGTTTTATGTGTTTACTTGCTTTATTATCATGTCTACATGTTTATTGTGTAAATGTATTGACGTCACCACACTAGTCCAACGCTAGTTGTGGCCTTTCCTTTCGATTTCTCACTAATCCAATGTTAGTGAGAACTTTTAGACGAGGGCTAGTCCAATGCTAGACCCTTAATGCCGTTCATGCACTAGATACAAATTTCACACACTTTCCACTTTTAGAGTTTCTTTTCCATTTTTGCATGTTACTATTCTCCCATCCCGTATGTGAAACATGTCATTTAGTTTTCTTTTTTGTTAAAATAGATTAGCTTTTTTTAGTGCATTACCCTTTGAATTAGGGAAAAGAGCGAGTATGGCTTCTTAGCCTTAGCACGCTTTTATTTCCTTCTATGAAAAGGAAGATTTGAAGTCACGAATTTAGTCCCCCGCATCCATTATGTTGCATTATCCCTCTTTAGGAATAATGCATTATTTTAAACTCTATCAAAATCATTCTTTAAAAATCAACTTTCTTCTTCATGTTTAGCAATTCAAAGTCAAAAATCCGTTTTTCTTAAAATTGCATCTTTTGGAAATTCAAGTTCCTCTTTGCATTTAAAATTGATCTTTTCAAAAATCCAATTTCTTTTCCCTTGAGATTTTATAAAAATTGCATTTCTTTTGAAAACCCTAGTTTCTTGTTTTTTTCCGAGTCTCATCATTTGCATTTTTCGTGACCTCCTCGAGGGATCAAATTTGGATGACACAACTAATGTGATCAATTCCAATCAAATCTCAAGGAGACATTTTGCCCCTCTCGATCCAATATTAGGTTTAGGTTTTGCATCCATATAGATAACATCCAAATGTGATAAATTTTAAAGTTAGAATTAGGAAATTTTTAACTAAATCTTGCAACTAGCTTTGGTTAGGTTAGAAGGGTGCCTTAGAGATGAGTAACATCGAATCTTTGCCTTCCCTTCTTTCAACCGTGACCCCCGAACCTTTTTCTCTAGTTTTTCAAAGACTTGGAGCCGTCTAAAAAAGGGTTTTCTTATTTTATTTTCATTAATTAAAATTTTTGGGTGACTTGGTACACCTAAACTCCATACCAAATGGCGACTCCAAACTTTTCTAAAAACCCTTTTCTAGACTTTTGTTTTTGGGTCCAAATCGTCGCATTTTTGTAGTCCCATGACCCATTTATTTTTTTTAAAAATCAAAAATCAATTTTTAACTAAAAAACCTTTTTGAACGAAAAACCCGAAACGACGAGGGTTTCATTCCCTCCTCTTTCAAAAAAATGGGGCGCGACATATTCTCCATCCTTTAATCCCCAGTAGACTTTGTCAGGCTTGTATCTACTACTCTATTCTTTCTTGGGAGATGGCTTTCCTACATTAGCTCTCATTCAAGGCCCATATTGGTTCTCCAACTTCCCCATGCTTCCTGAAATACATGTTTTACAATTTCTCTCGCTATGCCCAACCATCCCACACTTATAGCAGAAGTCTAGGCATTTCTCGTACTTGAAATTCAGCCATTTGACTATCCCTTTCATTTTCACTGCAGTCCCTCTCAGTAAAGGCTGAGATATATTAGCTACCATTAGTATTTTTATATGCCTTCCTTCCTTTCCACCTACTTGAGACACAATGACTTCCTTTACTTCATGAAATACGAAGCTGATTTCTTTCCTTCTTTTGATATCCAATGGACTGGTAGATTCATACTTGCACCCAGAGCGGTGCTAGCATGAAGGTAGAATCACCCTCTTCAATCCCTTCATACCAATTGCTTAGGTTTAACAGCTGGTTGTCAATGATCCAAGGACCCCTCTCTCGAATTCTTTTCTTGTCATCTGATTTAGGGATGATGAATTGGAAAAGGTTTGGGCCCAACTCAGTAACTCTTAGCCGTCTAGGATATCCCCAAGCTAAACTGACAAAGTTCTTGACTCCCACAAAGTTTGCTAGTTTCTCAACTTTTATTTTCCCAACCAAACTTTCCTGGCATTCTTTCAGACCCCCTTCTATATCATCAAAATCAAGATCTGGTCCCTCTAACTCTCTTTCTGACAAAACAAACTTTTGCATCATATCTGCTAAATCTTCCACCATTGGAATCTTGATGAGATACTTGGTAAACCTCTTCACTCACAGAAGAAAACACCGAAAGCTACTCAGAACCTAGATGGTAGGGAAAAGGACCAATGCAGCAAACAATGAAAATGGAAAGATAAAACTAAAGTGCAAACTGCAAACCAAATAGGAAGAAAGTGAGAGCAAGCTCAAAGGTTAAAAACAACTAAAAGAACCCCTTTTTCTATATTTTTTATTATCTTTTTCTTAAAACAGAGAAGAGAAAATACTGACAATAACTACCTGTCCTAAGAAAGACCAGAGTTTGGGAGTAGAGATCCCTTCCATTAAATTTCTTTGCTGAGCTTCATGTTTACTTTAGAAAATCTTTAATGTCTGGAGCTGCTTATAATCAATGCGAAAGATTAACTAATACTTTTGGCTTTAGGTGAATTCAAATCTTTGAAAAAGTTTTTTGAAAAAGTTTGAACTCTCAAACCTGAGAGATGGGCATTCTTACCAAGAGAGAGGAAAAACTCTCAGAAGGAGGGGAAATAAATATGTTTTGCTAAGAATCGTTTACTCATGCTAATAATATATCATATGTTTCTTTTCTTTTATATATTTAATCTCAAATTTGGTATAATGTATGTGTGGTTTTTGTTTTCTCACTATTAATTAAAAACACTTTATATTCACACAACATCATCATAGCCTAAATAACATATCTTTGTTAAATAAGTTGTAACTGGATGATAATATACCAAGAAGAAATAAAACATAAAATAGTAGAAGAAAAGTAGAATTCTAGTTTTGTAATCTAAGTTTATTATAGTCACTACTACAATAAGTGTTACATGTCTTATGTACATGAGTTTCAAAATTTTGTAGTTAGTCATTGTACTCATAAATTCTAGCGAATGTAAGTATCAATGTGAAGTAACTTTAAGAATTTAAAAAAAAAACTATCTTTTATACCATGCTATAAATTCTAGTGAATGTAAGTATCAATGTGAAGTAACTTTAGAATTAAATCACTTTCATGCAAGAAAAAGATGACAAGTGTCACAAAATTTGCCATTTGTCAAGAATCATGTTAAAAGACAAACTTACCCCTCATTCTTTTCAAAAATAACCATGCAACAAAACCCTTTTTTGTTAAGACCAAAAAATTCAAGACAAAAACTTTCATTTTATTCTTGTCTTCCATTAAGATAGAGAGAGCTTGAGAAGAGCGAGAGAGGGCCGAAAATCTGAGGAGGAAAGGCTTCAAGGTTTTTGCTAGGAAATTTTGCCAACCAACTTAGGAGGATTCCATCTTACTCCAAAATTCCAGCTTCAATCTTTGTAGGAGAAAGGTAAGATTCAACCAAGAAAACTCTCTTATCTTCTTCTAAAAATCTAGCATATGACTTTTACCTTTGTAATTTATGATTTCATGATAAGTTGAGCTTTGAAACTTAAGTTATATTGGATGGAAACTCTTGTTTAAGATGATTGCTGGAAAACTTTGCCTATGAAGCTGGCTGGTTGTTTATAAGTCCATGCATGAGAGTTTTTATGGCGGCCCCACTTTCCCCAAAGGTGAGCTAGAGGGGTCAGCGGACTGCCTGCCCGACTCTCACTGGGACTCACTCAATCACTTAACAAGTTATGCGAGTAAAAACTACAAAATAACTGGTAATTCATGCTTAGAAAAATTCAAACTTATACATATCCATTTTACCAACCCAAAACTAAGTTCAAGCCCTAAAGTTATACAACAATTTACAAGTATCTAATATATCAAAAGTCTGCCTGTAGAGGTTTATCCACAAAGCTTGTTCACCATCAAGCCTTAACCTGGGAGAGAAAACAATTAAAGGGGTAAAGCTAATGCTTAGTGAGTGTCCTGATAAACAGTAGATAAGCATGTAGGATTTCCCAATAAGGGCAAGTAGACAGTGGATCATGTAAACCCGATGTAATGGGATCATGTAAACAGTCAATCATGTAAGCCCGATGTAACGGGGTCATGTATCAGTATCATGAGTCATGTATTCCACTAGTTGTAGACAAGTTAACAGTAACACTTTCAATAAAAGGATACGGTCCGGTACAATTGCTGATGTAGCTTTAGTAATCTCTTGTCGCCAGTTTCCTTACTCCCAACTTTCGGGCCCAAACACCAACAAGCAAGAGGCGGTAATACTCATGAGTAAACCTTAACAAGTACCCAAGGTTCGTTAACTTGCCCGACCTAACCCGATGCCGACTCGGGTCAAACCACGTTGCCAATGGGGTTGGGATCACAGAACAAATGGATGCCAATTGTGTTAAAGTACATAATGGCGCAAGCAGGCATGCACAAGTACTTTTCAAGTTTAGGGTGAGTGCGATAAAGTACACGCTTGCCCTTTTCACATAATTGATAATTTATATGTGTACAAGTAGGCATGTAGCATGTTGGAAACAATTAACAAGTAAACAGTGAAACAAGACGGGTTCCTCACCTGAGGTAGTCTAGGTCCGGTTTGCTGGTCCAGGCAAGTCTTCTACTCCCTGACTGGGTCCTGTGGACATTCAGGTATTTGTTACTATTTTAGGCAACTTCCTATCTAACTTAACAAGTTAACAATGTAAGTTAGGTCCGGGTTATAGGTCGTGACTCAGCTCGGGATTTGGGTCGGTGTCGAGATAGTATAGGTTATGGATGACAGTATCGTTAAGTTTCAGCTCTAGTTGGTACGTTTCATGCGTGATTGGTAGTGACAGGTATTGGTTGACAAACTTAGGTGTAATCAGCGAGTTCTGGCACAAATCGGTATGTTTTGTACACAATTGGCAATAGTTGGCATAGGTTGATAGGGTTTGGGCGCGATCGGTGGCAATCGACATCGGTCCGGCCTTGTCAGGGCACACCAGCTCCTGTTGGTGTGAGTCAATACTAGTCGGTGTAGGTCGAGGCCGGTCGGCGTTGTTTGGCACTGGTCGGTAGACGTTGGTGCATTTCGGCATTAGTCGGCACCATTTGGTGCGGGTTGGCACCGGTCGGTGCCTGCGGAGGCAAGTCGTGGGTGTTTGGCAGGTGTTGGTCTGTTGTCGTATGACTCGGGGGTAGTTGGTGATAGTTGGCCAAGGTCGGCACTAGTCGGTGCCGATCGGGGCGTGTCGGGGATGTTGGGTGGTTAATGGGTAGGGTCGGCTCTTAGCAGGTGTAGGTTGTCTCGGGTTGTATTGGTAGCTTATAGTAACGGATGATGGTGTCGAGTGGTTGAAGGGTGGTGCACGTGAGTTAACGGTTTGGTACACAGGGGTCGGTCGTCCGTTAATGACCTAGACAAGTCTGTCTAAGGATCGGGGCCCTAGGTTCATGGCTTCCGCTAACGGTTAGGCATGTCGGTCCGGGACTCCTGCTAACAACTGGGGATGCAGGTTAGGCATTCCGTTAACCGGCGGGGCACGTTGGCTAGGGTCGGTGTGCTAAGGTTAGGCAACGGTCGTTGCCATGGTGTATGTCGAGGTTAACGGTTGGCTAAGCAAGGGTCGTGGCCAAGGTGCATGTCGGGTTCGTTTGGTAGGTTACCGTTTCAGTGGTTAGGTTTGACCAGTTTGTATAAGGGTGGCTTGCTGGGTAACCTCCTTGGGTACATGTTATGTCCACAGACCTGAGTATTCGGTGGCCGACGAGGTTGGCATTAGGGTCGGCGTCCGTCAAAGGGTTAGGGTATATCGGCTAAGGGTTAGGTAGTCGCTAATGGACGTGCACGGGTTCGGCACATCCACTAACCAGTTGGGGCACAAGGGTCGGCTAGGGCCAGTGTACTATGGCCAGGCAATCCGTCAATGGTCCGGCAAGCTAAGGTTAGGCAATTCGCTAACCAGTTGGGCACGAGGGTCGGTTATCCGTTAGCGGGTTGGGGCATGTCGGCTAGGGTTGGGGTACCAAGGATGGGCAGTCCGTTGACGGTCCGGTAAGATAGGTTAAGCAATCCGTTAACGGGTCGGCGCAACGGCTTGGCAGCCTCTCTAACAGGTCGCATGAAGGCTTGGTAGTCCGGTTGGTAGATCGCATGACGTCTCATCATTTTTGCTAACGGGTGTGCACGGGACAGGCCTATCCGCTAACGGATCACACCTCACGGCAGGCAATCCGCTAACAGACGTGCACACGGGCAGCAACGAGGGCGTGTCGACGTTGCCAATCCATTAACGGATCGCACGACAGCTTGTCCGTTCGTCACATTTTCTTTATCAGGCCATATCTCAGCATCTACTCGTGCATTTTTGGTTCATTTTATACCGTTGGAAATGGCATTCAGAGCACTATACTTCTCAGAAGACAACATTTTCAAATTTAGGCTAAAACAGGTTTGAATTCTAGTTTAAACATTCAGCAAGAACAAGTTTCAGGTTTATCAGTTTTAGAAAATTAGTCAACTTCTCAAAGATTCTGTGGATTGTACAATCAGAATCTGAGGGTATGCGACATACCAATGGAAAGCTCTCTGAATCTAGTTTCTAACACCACCAACGGCGCTAAAATCCGACATTCCTACAGTGAGATATGGCCAAAATACCAAGACTGGTTCTGGTGGACTGTGATTACCCGAAAATGTGAGTTTTTGGCATAAACGTAGATTTTACTTGTTCTATGGTTCTTGTTTGCTTGAAACTCATAACCAACATCTCACACATATAGCTCAGCATATATAGGAAGTTTATGATGATAATTCCAGCAAGAATCAATCACAATAAAGCATACAAAACATGGCATATAAGCTGGAAATTTCTTCAAGCATGTGCTATTCATGTCAAATAAATTTTCAGCACATCACCATAGTTTCCCTTGACATGTTAAACGAAATTTGGACCATATTTCAAGTAAAATTTCAGCTCCAAGTTACCTCAAACAAGTGCTAAAAACGTTGAGAAGATTGGACAAGAGATACGTGGGAGCCAAGCAAGAATCGGCCAAGTTTCAAGCTTTCTTTTCACTCTTGTTGTTCTTGAATCTTATGGCTAGTTTGTACTAGGGTTATGGAGTGTTTTTGTGGGTTGTTTCCATCTGAATTTCATCTAAGCAAGGGCAACTAAAGGGATGCAATGGTTGAAGTTACTTGTATTTATAAACTAAGAAGCAGGCACGACAAGGATCAAGGAATAAGCATGACAAGGCTCAAGCTGCTGCCTAGTCAATAGGCTGAAATTGAGCCAAGTATCGCAAGCTGCTGTGTCGTGCTTCCTGGATAAAATTTTTAAGACAACTCAAGGCTTATTCTTGGCTGCACTTTCACATAACATGTGGGGATTCAAGACAAGATTTTTGGTTGGCCTTGCTCTTTTTAATAAAGGGCTCGGTGGCAAACCCTAGTTTATTTTTGGTCTTTTTAAAGTTTAAGCGTGTTCATGCTTTGTCCCACGCATGTTATCTAATACCTTTTGAAAGATGTTTCATAATCTTTTTAACACCATAAATAAGGGCAACAAACACTTTAAAATTTTGGCAAGAATCCACATTTTCAAGTAAGAAACGAACACGGTCAAAACAAGGCAAAAATGGTCGTTTATTCACATATGACACGTACATGTACATCGATCGGTGAGGTGTGGGCTACACAGGCGTTCACAGTTTTGATTAAAATTTTGCTATATAATCAAGCTACGTGACTTGTACTTTGAATATATATGGATGCATGTCAATTTTTGGAAGAATAACATGAGTTATGAAGAAAGAAAAATTCAGTCTTAAAGTTGGAAAATTTCAGATTTTGACATCTTGTATTGGTTTTAATATGGCTTGAAACTTGAGACTTTCATGATTTTCCTTCCAAGAAATCTAGTTTATATGACACTTTTCATACTGAAGATAAGATATATGTGTGTGATTGATATTTTGAGAAAGTAAAAAGGGATGAAACTTGATGAAAAATGGAAGAATGCTTGCTAGAAATTTCCAGCCTAAATCCGAGAGAAAAAGAGAGCATTTTCAGTCAATTTTCAAAATTTTATGGCACTGGTAGGAGACGAATTAGGCTCTTAATTTTTTACCTGTAAAAGATATTTGAATCTAGTTTCAAATGCAATTGACGGTGCTTGATTTTGATTTTTCTACATTGACTTATGGCCTTTTTCCCAAGACTGCTCAAATACCCTGATTATTGACCCGACAATTTCTAGTACTTTTGATATTGCGAATTTTGGCTATGAAAATGCATGAATCAGATTTTTATGTCTTCATATAAAATGTAGGCCTATGTCTTAGCTTCAAAAAAGCATAAAATTTGCCTCAATCCGATAAGTGTAACTCCAGTTGTGATCAAAACACCAAAGGATGACAAAACTGTCGCCATTAGATCTTCAGCTTTGTATTTCCTTTCTTCACTTTTCTTGGTCAATTCCTTTTATTTGGTTCAAATGAATAATTTTCACTCCATAAAACTTAAATTTACATTTGAAAGAAGTTTCTCTTGTTACCAACCCTTAAATTCGTTAAAAGAATTGAGTTGTCAATTAGAGGCGACCTTAAGTAAAAATCTTAAGGCTCACGTTATCGACCATTAGGAACAAGACTTGATGACCAAGAAATCTGAGGAAGATAACTTTAATCGACTTAAACTTGTTATATTCATAACTAATACTTATTAAATAAAATGTTCTTGGATAAAGCTCTGAATGATTGTGTTGTGTACAACTTCAGGAGTTGAAAGTGCCCAAGATTATCCACCTGAGAGCGAAGCTTAAAACAGCAACTTGTTGGTGAGTGTTCCTAAGTACTTTAAAGATGTTTTGTGCTATGCTACTTGTTTAAATGACTTGTTTTTGTTATGAAATACTTGAACTTGACTTGTTAATACTTGAGTCAAGAATGTATCTTATCGTACTCGACTCTTCATGATTTGTCCCGTCAATTTGCTTGAAGTGAACTTGCATGCTTATGCTTGACTTGCTAGTCGATTGGGAATGATCCATAGACTTTATTATGTGCTTGGGGCCCCAATCCTTTGGCAAGTTATTTGAATTGAGCCGGTAAGTACCTGGTCAATAAGATTAACGAACCATGGGACTTGATTCGTGAAATCCTGAACCTGAACTTGAAATGGTTTACTCAAGTAATACCTAACCTGAATTTTGGCATGCAGGCCTAGAAGGGGGTTGATTGGTGGATGGAGATTGGCATGAAGTGGTGCTCTATTTGATGGAATTTGGTTTGATGTTGATGGAGAGTCAACTGAACTTGAAATTTGGTCGTGCCACTAGATCTAGCTCGTGAAAACCCCTATCCTTTATATTGCTTGTTTATTGCTCTATTAAAGTGAGTGTATTATCTTGTCATGTCTTATTTTAATAGTTGCTTGTACTTGTTTTTTTTTTCTTTTTATTTAGAACCTCATTGGGCAAAAGCTCACTGTTAGTTATTTTCCTTAACAGGGGGCGAATACGAGGTCGAAATTTGAGAAGGGTTGAATTTCGTCTAAGAGCTTTTGATTGTATGTGGTAGAAATAGCCTTATTTTGTTTAGAAATGTGGAAATTTGATTTTGTAAGCTTAACCCACTCATTTGGTACTTGGGGATTGAAACTCTTAGTGGATTTATGTATTTTACCTATAGTCGATTTGTATTAATAGTCAGTTGAAGTTATAACTCTGGTTTTGAGGAAATTCGTACTGGCTATTAACGTTTGGCTAGTGAATGTGTATTCGAATTTTGAGTCCCGACGAGAGTTGGACAGGCGATCCGTCAATCCCTTTGGTTCGTTTTAGAAAGAGGTGGAGTCGTCATATTTGCCCCCACTGGTTTATATTTCTAACTCTAGACCTGATAAATGAGCTTGGAACTAAATAATAATATAGACGTACTAACGAAACATTAGTTGCACGAATATGTAATTATCCTTTACTCTTATTTTGTTGTCAAATAGGGGGAAAAAATACTGAAGAAAGCGGCAAATACCATTGACATAGAAAAAAAAATTGAAGACAGCTGCAAATACCATTGACTATGTATCTCTTTTGTTCGGCAGACAAAAATAACTCAATTGGGATAAATTTCAAAGTCATTAGACAACTGCAAAAGAAAATTGTTTTTGCTTTTCCTTCTGTAGTCAATAAAAGATTATTGCTGTTTCCTAGGCAAAATTGGGTGACTTTGATAATTTTTAAGTAAAATAGTCGATTGTTTTTTAAAACTTAGCATCACATAACTGACCAAAGAAAGAAACAGTAAATTGGGGTGTGAAAACGAAAATATATTCTTACTCCATGGTATCATCAGTTAAGAATTCATGTTTATATAAGTATTTGAAGCTCAGTTGTCTAAACAAGTATGTCTTCTACATCATATTCTGAAATTGATATGAAAAATACTTAACAAATAAATCACAGTAAGCCACTGGACACCAAAAAATTCTGTGTAGTAATCTGCAAGTCTATGTGGGTTGAATATTCTCGACACATTTTTTCCACTCCAAAAGCTTTCTTTTTTTCCTTTGAACTTCCAAAGCTTTACAAAAAATTTCAGGTTTCTGTAGCTTAAGATAAGAGCATAGATGATGCATGATCTTAATTTTTAATGTACAAATTACAGGAAAAATATCTAAATATTGTTGCCGATATTTATTTTTAATTTTGTAATTGGTCAACGGATAAACTTCATCATTTAATATATATCAAAATATGCTCTCTGAAATATATATGACCATACGAAATTTCTCTTTTCCTAATATAAGTTACATAACGGAAGCCAAACATTGACTTTTTGGAACACATGCCAACCATCTTGACTGGTAACCGAATTTCCTTTTACTGAATTTGTCAATCCGAATACTTGAATTGCCTTCCCTTTTCTACCATTTCAACTGTTTAAAAATCGTTTGCCCACCCTTTGATTAAATATAGTAGGACACTATTAGGGAGGAAAGAATCAGCATAACACAACAATCAATTCATATGAATCAAGTTTTCTTTTTTTCCTTTTTTTTTAATTTCCTGCAATGTCCTACATCATGTGTCTTATATAATGTGCTGTCCGGCGGGAGGATATCACAAAAGTATTCGATTGTAAGGGTATATGTGTAATTTTAGTTAGTAAGGCAGCACCTTAGTGGATTCCCCTAAACTACTTCCATTAGCCAAGCGCTTAGTCCATTCAAGACTCATGACCAAGAAAATGTGCAGCTCCCACCAGGTCCATTCAAAACAGCAAACCTTGGACTCAATTAATCAACATGACACAAGCATACACTTTTCTGTTAATCCATTCGACTGGCTACGTTGCTCAAACCCCAAAAATACCCTTGCAACGAAAGAGGGGCAAGAATAATCGCCAAAGCATACATTTCTGAAAGCTAACACTCAAAATTAATTGAAATTCTAAAATTTGAAGAATATTTTTATGCATCATTTTTAGCACTGTCTACAAAATATGTAAATAAATTTTTTCAAAAAAAATTTGCTCTTGCAAAAAAAAAAAAAAAGTGAGATTTAACAAACAAGAAAGAGACTAATAGATTTATATATATATATATCCTTATAATATATAAGAGGTTCCTCATGTTTACTGTTCGGACTGATTTTTCATCTGCTTCCTAAAGGGACATTTTCGTCAATTCAGCTGTTTTTAGCAATGCTGCAGTATTTAGTTGTCTCAGGGATTGAAGTATTTCTGCATTGATATGACTTGTTTGGCCTTTGGTTAGACTTTTTTGCCCTGTGATTGTCATTGGTTTCCCTTACTACCCTTAAAATATCTATTGTCTATGGTTGTTGTCCAATAATCTCTTGATATTTTGGTCATTTTGCTTGACAAGATGGCCATGTTAAATCAGTAAACAGTCAATTGCATACTATTTTACACTTCTGCCCTTAAAGGAGCTTTTCTTAGCGTTTCTTGCATGTTGTTTTAGGGGTTGCAGTGGAAGAATAAATTTTCACCCCAACTTGCATGGTTTTGCATTTCCCCATGCGTTCTTCGTCTCATCACAGCCATTTATCCGAAAATCAGCCGTGCATAGATACAGAGATATGCACAGTTGCTTTTGTTGCTCAGTATAAGCTCCGCTCTCTATCATTTTCTTCTCAGCTATTTTGTTTCTCATTGTATGCTTCAGCTGTGGTGCTGTTGGATTTCGACTTACGGAATTGGTGATGATCTTCACACTTATTGTTTACTCCTGAATTTCTGCCGTCTATTTATGCTTTTGTTTACAAGCCATTATGTCCTCTGGATTTTAAGTATTTAAGCATTCATTTACTCTTGCTTTGAAAGTTTCAGTGCTGCATGTTTATATTTATGTTTCATTTATGGTTTGTATGGATCTGTTCTTTTCAGTGCTTTATTGTTGTTCTCCCGTCAGCAGTTTCAGGCTTCACATTTTGTTTTACTGGTGAGTTTATTTCCTACTCTGCAGTCTTATTCTTGTTTTATTCTTGATGTCTAATACTTCTATTATTCTTTGTTCTGCTCAAAATTTCTCATATACCTTTGCATAGACCTTTACATAAAATATTTATATACAATGTTATGGCCCTTAGTTTATTAGTATTTACATAGAATCTTAAGCTGTTAAGTTTACTACTATATCTATATGTAGTGTATACAATGTTATGCTCCTAGGTTTATTACTATTTACATTTAATGTTAAGTTGTTAAGTTACTACTATATGTATATGTAGTGTATATGTTTGGGCATTTTTGTACTCTTCATATGTATTCAACCTGATAATTCAGCTATGACTGTAGTCAGTCCCAAGTTCACATAGAACTAGGCCAAACTTAGCCTGCTGTTAGCATGAGTGGTCATAGTGATAGTGGGAACTTAGCTACCCGCAAGGCTCTCCGTAACCAAAGGTTAAGAGAGAAATATGCTATGTTATCACATGAGGAAAAAGAGTTGTGCCGTCTCAAACAGAGACAGGCTTATCAGAAAAGGAAGGCAAAAGAGAATGCCATTCGCTTATCTCAGCAAGGACAGATAAGTGCTAAAAATGAAGCACGGGTTGATAGCAACACCAACCTCTGTTCTTCTTCTGCCCCACAGGAAACTTATCAAAAAGGTACAATTCTTATTATCTATGATTACTTGTTTCTTTTAACAATTACATACATGCTCTTCATGTACAAATTACAATTATTTTCATTTATTTTGTTTCTTCTAGACGTCAATGCTGGCCATCCTGAAAATAGCACACAGGATATTGTTAGTTCTCAGCCAGTGTTTACCACCAGGATTCCTCATGAGAAAATACATTCGCACTTTCCTTCAGACGCTATGGGTAGTCAGAAATTTATAACAAAGTCTGTTGTAGTATCACCTGAGCAAAAAGAACTGCGTCGTCTTAGAAACAGAGAGGCTTATCAAAGAAGGAAAGCAAAACAAAAGGCTGGCCATGTATTTGATGAACACCACATAAATACTAATGATGGAAAGCAGCTGGACAGTAACATACTTGTTTCTTCTCCTTCTGATACACGGCTTCCTCTAACTATAGGTATGCATGCTATTGTCTGCATGTTATTACATATTCTACTGAAGAATCAGCTACAATTATTTACTATATTGCTCCATAACTGCTCTGACTCATTTTGTTTTCCTTAGACATGATGTCTGCTGTGACACATCACCCCTACGACCAGCCTCTTCCTGTTCAACATTTTGCTGGTAGTAGTGACAATCACCAACATCCGAATGCTCAGTTTGTGATCGATCATACACCTGCTGGCAAACATTTGGAACCTGATCAGCCTTTATGTATCAGGCAATCTAGCATGTCTATAGATAAAGGTACATTTATACTCCATACACATATATATTGCCATGAACATATATGTTTTAATATATGTATGCACATGCACACACAAAATCATTTATTTTTATTTATTAACTGAATTTCTGTTATGACTTGAAACTCACTAAATCATTGATTTTAATATGGCTTAATAATTTGTAGGTAAAACATTTACTACTCATCTGCTCACTGTCAGTCTCAAATGCACTGTATTTCACCCTTTAGTTCATGATGAAGCCTGCATTAGTTTGAATATGCACTGTATTTCACCCTTCAGCTCATGATCAAGCCTTCATTACTTTGAATTAGTATGCAATGTCCTGCATACTTCAGGTACTTACTTATGGACCATAAATTTTGTTTTTCTACTGCAACGCTGTGTAGGTTCTACTTCGAAGCTCCAATGCCACCAGGACCGTCGACAATCTGATAAAGTAGCAAACTTAGGTTGGTGTACTTACATGCATTTGTCTTCTGCAATGCTATGACTTGCAATATCTATCACATATTCTACTTTGCCAGGCCAGCCTCCTATCTGCAACTCCTGCTGTACTTACCTTTCTGATGCAATAGAGAGCATACCAGGTTTGTCATCAGCTATTCTCTTTATTATATCATTCATTGTGATTCCTTTAAGACCTATTGTCATAACTCGTGTCCTACATGTTGCTTTGTCATTATTTAGGCATTTCTGTAAGATCACAACCTGATAATCTAACGCCGCTGAATGCTGATCAGACTACCACTCCAAACAAAGGTTCTCCAATCATTAAATATGATTTTCTACTTCAGCTGCTGATTCGCTTCACCAACTTCATCTTTACTAGAACAGCTATTTTTGTAGGCAAAATACCTGGCCAGAATCGGTGTACACAGTGCCATAACAAAAGACAGAGAAAAAAAAAAGGTACTTGCCAAGTTATATCCTACCGTTTTCAAATGCTATATTTGCGTATATTTCTTAATGTGCTCTACTTTAATCTTATTCACTTCCTTTGAAAATGCCATTCACTAGGATCGCAAACGCCAAAAAGAACAGGTGTTCTCAAGTTTATTGTGAACGAACCTGATACGTTGCCTACAGTTCCAGATTGTCATTATTGTGGTGCAAAGAGGTTCTATTCGGAAACACCAAATTTCTGTTGTTCTGATGGTGAGGTGATCCTTCATGAGAACAAGCTTCCAGACATTCTAATTGAACTTTACACTGGACAAACAGAGGATGCAATATCATTTCGGACATATATCCGAACATATAACAATATGTTTGCCTTTACATCGTTTGGAGTTCACTACGATAAGGAGTTATGTAAACGTACAAATGGCATCTACACCTTTAAGATTCAGGGGCAGACATATCACTTTATCAATGAATTAATTCCGCACGGAGGATCTGGCATGTACTTACAGCTTTACTTCCACGACACTGAGCATGAGTTGCAAAATAGGCTTGCATTTTCACAGAAAATCAGTGAGAGTATTGTCTCGAAGCTCATGGAAGTCATGAGGCAGAATCCTTATGCTTGTTTTTTCCGCAGTCTCCGCAATGTTTCAGATCTGGACTCATATCAAATTGTTCTCAAGTCTCATTCTAATGCTGATCAAAGGGTATATAATAAGCCTACTGTCTCACAAGTTGCAACTCTTTGGATTGAGGGTGAAAATCTGACAGAGGGATATAATAGACATATACAGGTCTATACAAAACAAGGTCAAAGCCATCGAGTCCAGTATTATTATGGATGTTATGATCCTCTACAGTATCCTCTTGTCTTTCCTCTTGGACAAACAGGTTGGCATCCTGGAATTCAGAGATCAGGAAATGTAAATCCAAAAAAACGTAAAAGAGCTGCAAGGCGTAGAACCTCAACTGTCACATTAAGTAGTTTCAGATCAGCTGAAGATCTTATGAATGCTGAGCAACAAGGTATATGCATTATTGAACTTAGCTGCATATTTTACTCTTATTATTAGCCTTCTATTTACAATGAGTGTTCTGACATCCTATATATATATATATATATATATGTATGTATACTATATATATGTGTATATACACTCATACTGTCATTTTATTTCTCCAGCTTTTCAGCAATATGAAAATTCAAAAGAATTTGTGTCAATGAGGGAATATTACGCCTACAGATTTCAGATCAGAAAGGAATACACCCCAGGCCTCCTAAACATTGGTCGCCTGTTACAGCAATTTGCTGTCGATATGTACGTGAAGCTTGAAACACAGAGACTTGATTTTTATAGAAGTCGACAGTTGCTGATCCGAAGGGAACAACTTCAAGGGCTAATGGACTGTGTTACTCAGAGACAGCTGCAGGGTTCTAAGGTTGGTCAGCGTATTGTATTACCTGCTTCATTCATAGGAGGGCCTCGAGACATGAAAAAAAGATACGTAGATGCTATGGCATTGGTACAGAAGTATGGCCGACCAGATTTGTTCCTGACAATGACGTGCAATCCTTCGTGGCCAGAAATAAAAGAGAATATGTTGCCTACTGACGAAGCGCACAACAGAGTTGACTTATGTGCCCGTGTATTCCGTGCAAAACTAGAACTACTTAAAGAAGAACTATTCAAAAAAGAAATTTTTGGTCAGGTGGCAGCATACACCTATGTAATTGAGTTTCAGAAACGTGGTCTACCACATGCTCATTTCCTCATAATTCTGAAGCCAAGTTCAAAACTATACTCACCAGAGTCATATGATCGATCGCTTATACTGAATTACGGATGAGACTACACAAAAGCATCTGTTCAAGATGGTTCGTAGACATATGATGCATGGACCATGTGGTAGCAAGAATCCAAACAATGTATGCATGCAAGGAAAAAGAGTAAAGTTTTGCAAGAATAACTATCCTAGGCAATGGGCAGAAAAGACAACTCATGGAGAGAGCGCTTATCCAACCTATAGGCGAAGAAATGATGGAAAGATCGTAATTGTTCGAGGCAAAGAACTGGATAATAGATGGGTTGTGCCATACAACCCCTACCTGTTGGCCAAGTTTAACTGTCACATCAATGTAGAGATCTGTTCGACTATTAAAGTTGTCAAATACATGTACAAATATATTTTCAAAGGCCATGACAAGGTCCATTTTCGTATCAATTCAGACAGCTCAGAACAACCTGTTGACGAAATCAAAGAATATCAGACTGCAAGATGGGTTTCTGGTATCGAGGCAATGTGGCGAATATATAGATTTCCTCTCAATGAAATGCACCCTTCGCCATGAACTTGCAACAGACTTGGAGAATTATCGGCCATGACATTTTAGACCGATGATGATATCAGAGACATACTGAGAAATGGATTCAAGAAGAGGACAATGTTGACTGAATTTTTCTTTATGAATGCAAATGTATGATTTAGCAAAGAACCTAAAGTACATATAAGGAGTTTCCTGAACATTTTGTGTGGCATCCAGATAAGCGCTACTGGTCAGCTAGGCAACAAAAAGATTCTATTGGAAGGATAGTTACAGCCAATCCAACTGAAGAGAACGCTACTTCTTGCGGCTACTTCTATGTAATGTCAAAGGGCCAATCTCGTTTGAAGATCTGAAAACAATAGATGGTAAGCGTGTGGCGACCTTTCATGAGGCAGCAATACTAAGAGGTTATTTCGAAGCAAATAATGCTCAAGAGCAATGCCTTCAAGAAGCTGCTTTATATCACATGCCACACAGTTTCAGAAGACTCTTTGCAACTTTATTAGTACATTTTCCACCTGCAAATCCAAGGGAACTATGGGAAAAATTTGAGGATTCTTTATCAGAAGACTTCCACCACTGTTCCCACTTATCGTCTGATTATATTCGCAGAAACGTGCTTCATGAAATCAGCAAGTTTTTAAACTCAATGGGAAAGAACATCAATAGTTATGACTTAGTTCCTGATATTCTCAAATTTGATGAAGGAGAAAGGGAAACAAGAGACACCATGAGTGAAATACAAATGGAAGTCTCAGATGAAGATGTTGCTTCAGTGAACCGACTGAATATCGAACAAAAAATTGCATTCGACGTAATTACAGCTGCTGTCTACACAAATGAAAAAGGATCTTTCTTCTTGGATGGCCCGGGAGGAACTGGAAAGACATTCTTATACAGAGCTTTATTGGCCGATATAAGATCAAAAGGTTTCATTGCACTGGCTACAGCATCCAGTGGAGTTGCCGCGTCGATACTTCCTGGAGGTCGAACTGCTCATTCCCGTTTCAAGATACCTATTAATATGGACATGAGCAATATGTGTAAAATTAGCAAGCAGAGTTCTCTGCAAGATTACTCCAGCAAGCAAAGCTCATATTATGGGATGAGGCTCCGATGATGCATAGGACAGGAATTGAAGCTGTCGATAAGCTCCTAAGAGATTTAATGGACAGAGATGAACTTTTTGGAGGCAAAGTTATTGTCTTTGGGGGAGACTTTCGACAGGTTCTTCCAGTTGTAACAAAAGGATCAAAGGCTGATTGTATACAAGCAAGTCTTATAAACTCATATATTTGGCCTCAGCTGCAAAAGCTTGAGCTTAAAGAAAATATGAGGGCAGTTGCTGACCCTCAGTTTACAGAATATCTTCTCCGAATAGGAAATGGAAATGAGCCTTTAGTGCATAATGAAAATGTTGAGATTCCAAGAAAGTTTCTGGTCCCTTATACAACTGAAGAAGAATCACTCAGCAAACTGATCAGTGCAGTGTTCCCTGATTTAACAAAGTTCTCAGAAATAGATCATTCATGCAGCAACAGAGCTATTCTTACAACAAAAAATGACTTTGTTGATCAGATTAACACAACATTAATAGAAGATTTTCCTGGAAAGAGTGTTGAGTATACTAGCAGAGATAAAATTGTAGACACCTCCCAACAAGCTGTGATGGAGGATTTTGTCACTAGCCTTACACCCAATGGTTTTCCCCCTCACAAAATAACTCTAAAGCCAAACTCTCCTATCATGTTATTGAGGAACATTGACCCTCCCGAAGGACTTTGCAATGGAACAAGATTGATATGCAGGTCCTTACAACCAAATGTTATTGAAGCTGTTATCAGTTGTGGTGAATTTGTCGGAAAAGATGTTTTTTTGCATAGAATATGTTTCAAATCAGAAAGTGACCCTGATTGTCCTATACCCTTTGAAAGAATGCAGTTTCCTATCCGCTTATGCTTCGCCATGACTATAAATAACGCACAGGGTCAGACACTCGACTATGTTGGTGTATATCTCCGCGAACCAGCTTTCTCCCATGGCCAACTCTATGTAGCTCTGTCAAGAGCTAAAAATAGTGATTCTGTTAGGATACTAATAAAGCCATCTCTTGCTGATTTTAGTTCAGATAATATAACAGCTAATATAGTTTACACTGAAGTCCTAGAAATGTCAAAAAACTAATTTTAATGTGTCTATTGCTATATGTATATATTATTATTGACACATAAATTTCTTTAGTCATAGGATATTGTTCTGCTTAACTTTTTTATCCATGAGCATTAACACTAACTGTTTCATCTGTTTCTTTTAATGTTTCGAGCTATTTTAGAGAAATGAACTTCATAACGCTTGACCATTTACTCCACGGAATGAAGGCGGCAACTTGGAACTGCTCAGGTTGTCGACGCGTAAACCTCAAGTGTCAAAGAAAGGAAAGAGATATCTGAAACTCTCTTGTCCTGATGAAAAGGTAACAAAGTTAGAAATTCTTAGCCACCAATCCATCATCAATGCATACCTAACAGTGAAATTTTCATACTTAAGTGCAGGCAAACAAAATCGACGCTCTCATCTATGGTTCAGACATTGAATTCTTCAGGAACCATTTTCAAGTTTATAGGCGCTTCATCGTGTCCAATGCAAGGCTTCACTACACGTGATGACCTAAATGTTGCTGTGAAAAGTTTGCACCTCGGTTATAGACAATTCAAACATGTTGTTGAGGCCATAGATGTTGAACCGCCACTTCTCCCACCCTTTACCGATCACTTCAATCGCATTTAACAAACTCGCCATGAATCGATTCCAACCGATCTCGTAGTTTACGCTGTTGTTCAGACATACTACTCGAACTCGAGACATAATCTCATCAATTAAATTGCAGATGATTGGAATCGTTATTCATGTAAATCCACCAACAACCAAAGGAACAACTCCAATAAGAGACATTGTTCTGGTTGACCAAAGGTACGCCCTAACAAATACCCTAATACCATTCTCAGTCACGATATAACTAACTTGAACAATTCTATACCAAGCAGCTCCATGGCTATCATTCTTACCTTATGGGAGAACCTGCGGTAACTGAAGGTCAGCAATTGTTGAAATGATTCACACACAGCCGCTTATAGCAGCTCTGAGGATTAAGGCTACATCTTATGGCAGTAAGAAGATTAACTCGTAATTATTGCACACTAGAAACTGTTTGCTCACATTTAGACTAAAAATAATACACTTTATTGTAGCCCTTAGCTCTGGCCAACCAAATTTATGCTCCCTGCTCCGATCAACCCACGGTTGAGGAAGCCCCGCACTTTCGACAATGGTATCGATCTAACACATTTACAAAGCAACTCTTTATGAATACAAACTGCAAGAAACTTATTCCTGCTATATATACTACATCATTCCTTTCTAAATTTTGTTGTGCATATTTAAATTATCTGCATTTTCCTATACTTTCATGCTGAGAATGATACAGGAATAAACAAAGCCTATTTATGATACCTTAATCTTATTTATAATTCCATTCCAGCATCAACAATGAAACAAAGACTAATCCCCATAATCATGTTTCCAGTTTTGATCTCAAATTCACAACATGTAGTAGCACACCATTAACACCTAGCTAATTAAACCGCATTGTCATGCAATAACAGGACTCTCACAATCGGGGACACCATCACAAGGCTCATTACCTGAAAGAACATACTGAAAATCCAGTCAATTTCTCCCACCCACCGAGCTCGAGGGACATAACTCATATTGGAGCCATTGTTACAATTTCTCAGGTATATTACCTATCTTCCTTTTTCATTGAATTATTTAACAGAACAATAATATGTATATTATCCATAGGAATGAAAGAACAAAAACACATAAAAAGAAATGTATCTCAAAACTTAGATAATAATATTATCTCTGAACAACAGAAAAAGGCTTTTTGGGTTCAAGGGACAGCAAAACTATTGACAAAGGTCAAGGTTCTCATATTAAAGTGCATGCCCCTTCTCCACAAATCTATCCCTTTATCCGCGATAAATCTATCGAAAATCACTTGCCTTTCTTGTAAAGTGAATGTTGTATAAAGGTAATCATAAATTATAAAATGCATTTTATCTGGCAATTTAGCACTTCATTTATTAAAACTTTATTATGCACACTAGGCCAAGACTAAGCGTAGACTTTCTTGTCACCTGAGGGAAACATCACTCTTGACTTTATATGGAAGAGATGCTTCAGTTGCTCCTTACAAGATCTCCTCATTCAAGAACAAGAAGTTCGTAAATACAATAATCGATATAATATGATAGACACAATACAAATATTTTACATTATTATACAAATACATCACCAGATTACAATTCTTGGACAAATGCTTGGTGATGCTCGATTACAAAGGCTATAGAAAATCTATTAGCGAAAACACCATTGTCACCAGCACCATAAAGAAGGCTTCCCTACACTATGACTCTTCAGCCGGTCAGTGCTATAATTGCCATAAAGCTTATAATGACAGTAAGGCTTTTGCTATCGAGCTGCGTGGGTACATCACGCCACTACAAATGAAAGGAAACACCACAAAGCACCAAAGAAAGTAGGACAATGAGAATGAACAACAAATCTGAAGCAACTTCAATGGAGAAAGGATCCAAATTTGCACTGAACGCGCCGAAAGTCAGCTAGAGTTGAAGACGCCTCGTTATTGAGTACGCACTTTTTAAAGTGACCGCAAGCCCACCTAAAAAGCAACGCACTACAAGATCAGCTGAGCATGAGTAATCTCAGCAAGTTAATCAGAAAAAAGACAACTATCTATCTACTTTTGTTATAACAAATACATGCAGCTTTTGAAATGGATGGAGTGATAAACCTTTGATCAAAACTCTTTTGATAGCAGATAGCGCCAACCAGCCAAGAGAGAAAAAAACACTGGTTGGAGTACAATCTGTTTAAACTCTAATCTTTTGAAACCTTGTATCTATGCATGTATATGTAATGCATCATTACACCCCTAAAGCCACGTGCTCATGTTTGTTCACGCCTTCAAACTCTAAAGCACTTTGCTTTCCTCCTCTCGGACCTCATCCATTCGATCAGCCTATCGGTTTAAGAAATGGCAGATTACCATGAACACATAAGGCACGCCTTCAAGGATAGGAATCCACTCAGGAAACCTATAAAAACGTTTAAAAAATTCATATATTTCATTCCTAAGCAGTACATTATTAGTATCCGTTAATTCGATTCTGTAATAACATCGCGAGGATTTCCATTGTTACGAATCCCACCACCATCATTTGCAAGCTCATTCATTGGCTAAATCTGGATAATGATCACGCGAACATTTGATGACACAACACGAAAGCTCCATACATACAAAAGAAAGAAAGGACAAATTGAACAAGCGTTCAGCCAAACTACAAGCAACAAATCTAAAACAAAATCCACCAAAGCACACCACGGGCCGCTACACTCAAGCGAACCATGTGGCGGCTGTCATTTATACTTGAAAACTAAACCCACTCACATGAATACAATTCACTACTATACACATGTGATCTGAGATTCTATCATCACACAGAGAGACAAACAAATCTGCAATGAATCTATTCATGACGATTAAAAGACCAACAAAAGCCCTGGAAACACGCATCTACTACCTTAGCCTTTAGCAGCTGAGATTCCTTTCCTAAAAAAGCATGCACCACGGGCCAACCGACCCATATTAGTAACTAAGACATCCACAGAAAACACAATGCAAGACTCAAACAAGCAAAAACAAAAAAGAATCAAAAGAACTAAGCCCCATCACTAAGACTTTTTATACTTACAAACTTCTCCCAATTAACTTAGGCATCTCTTCCTAACAATCCTTCCATGCCATAATCCCCTACATATTAATTAATATCCGGCACATAAGGCTCATCTCATAATAATTCTTTGTCCTAAATTTATTGAACACAAACAATTACACCTTCCTTTCCCACACAATTTGTTTACTTGTTTTTTTCTCCATTCACTCCTTCCTCCTCATTTGTTCCATACGTTCTGTTTTCCAACACATATGAATGCCTTTCATAATATAACGTGGCTCTGGTCGGCCAAGTAACAACACTTGCGCCTTGCGCGGGCATTTCCCCTAGTATATATATATATTGCTACTATTTTACATCTTATGCAACATAGTTTATAGAAGTAACACGTACGATTGACAACCTATTAGAAGCACCAGTGCATCTCTTTTGTCTCACAAAAGCATTCGCACGTACCCTCCAGCCATATTGCAAAATTCCGTCCATCGTGGTGGAAATCTTAGGGCATTTGAATGATTCCGTCCGCGTGAAACTTGGGCGTTTTGGAACAGCCAGGCTACTTTTTTATTGAGACACAGCCTGGAATTCCAAGCACCCCGTAGGCTGGATTCAAAATTTCACATATTCAGCCCCTCAATTTTTCTGATAAAGATCAGACCACGTTCAGAGACCACTTCAATATACATCTCCCTTGGTCAACACGCACCCTGTTTGGAAAGTTGCATATTCAACCGTTTGACCTTCAAGTCTCAAACACGACTCTAAACCAACTCAAACCCTCCTACTATAAATACCCCAGCATCTCCCACACTTCTGCTACAAGTGCATCCCATAGCATAATCAAGAGATGCAACAAACTCACCTACATTTTGAGCTTATAAATTTGTTCTTTTTTCTGGTTTAGTTGATTTTTCGTGTTCAAGATGGATTGCAGAAAAGCAACCACCAGTTCTTGTATTAGTTTGGTCATTTTGTTGCCATTATGGTGCAGAAGTTCATGTGGAGGCAACAGGCTTGCTGACGGAGAAAGACTTCACGCCGGTGCTAGTCACTTGGATACATTTCCTTCGGTGTATACAAAAGCAAGAGACAAGAACCTTTTTGATGTCGTATTTTAGGCTTGAAAGAGATTTGGCTTCTGGACCTAGCCCTCAAGGGACCTGGTCATTAAACTTAGAGCATATGGCCAGCAAGCGTTTATGGAGCAGTTCGGCCATTACAAGGACATAAGCAACCAACGCTAGTAAATTTTGTAGAAGTATTTACAGGAGGATCTAGATATAAGACTCAGTTTTTCCTCCTTTCTTTTCTTTCTTTTAATGTTATTTCATTCATTCTTTTCTTTGATATCTTGTTACACTATTGAAATGTATAGATGTATATTTCTGAATTTTGCCCTTAAGTAGCAGTTATAATGATAGATTTTTTTTTCCTTAATGCTTTTTTCCTTCCTTTCTCCCTTGATCAATGGTGTTTCTACAATCCTTGTGACCAACATGGCAAATTTTTCTGTCACCTTTTCTTTTGCACCCTAGGGTTCTAGTGTAGTGATCGACATCTTCATGTGCCTTCCTTAGTCGGTTGCAGGTTACTTCGATCGACAAATTAGAAATTTTCTGATGGATCCTTATGGATTGGCAGCTGCATGAGATAGTGGAAGCCGAGCTTTTATAAGAGTACTTCCCAGGAAACATGGACTACAATGGGTAGGTGCAACGCAGCTTTATGGAAATAAACCTCAGAAAACGTTGACTATCATTTCCTGTAAGATACTATCATGGATTATAATATCCTATAATGCCGTATATTATCGAGGATGAAAGAAAACTTCATCTACTCCATGAAGTTGCATTTGTTACGGGTTCTTTTTTTGTCTAATAAGTACCTTTAGGATCCTGATAGAGTGGGATGAAAGTATTTCTCTTTAAAATTCAAGTTTATTCTTGCTTGAATTAAACAAACGTAATGGAATAATAAATGTCATTATGTGCATTAGAGATAAAATTTACGTGTATTGCATGGATAAGGAAATTTATCTTGTAATAATGTTGTGAAGATCAATTCTATCAATTATTTCATGCGGATATCTATTATCATATCCTGTAAGATACTGTCATGGATTATCATATCCTATATCATATTATCAAGGATGAAATTTCCATCTACTCCATAAAGTTGTATTTTTTACAGGTTCTTTTGTCTAATAAATGGCTTCAAATCCTCTGTCCCCATTTTTCCTCTATCCCCTCTATCCCTTACACCAAAAACTGCCACATGCCTGTGCAATCAAATATCTATTAGATTTATATCTTGTATTTTGATGATAAATCAAAATAATTATTTATTTTTATCAATCTTTTACTCAGCCAATTCAATTTATTTTTCTTTTTTTTTAATCAAATGCTTGTCTAGAAAAGTCTTTTTTTTTTATAATCCCGTATTACAAGATTCTAACTTTTTTCTTAAAGAAAAAGAAAAGAATTAAAACAACTAAAAAAATAGAAAAATAAAAAGAAAGAGCGGTTGATTGAAACAAGATGTTAAATAGAATCAATTAATAAAATTAAATGTATTGCATGGATAGGAAATTCTATCTTGTAATAATATTATTGAGATCCATTCTATCAATTGTTATTTCATGTGGATATATATATTTTTTAATCTATTCTTTCCAACATTTATTGCTTTAATTTTGTTTAAAATCTTTAACATTAATACATATTATTTTAGTAGTTTGATCATTATTTGTTAAGAAATTATACATTCCATACTTTTATTGTCAAAAAATTATTTTTGGTTGGGATCCAGTAAAAGAGAAACGCAGGAAAAAATGAATGCTCTTTTGGAAAAAACTTCTGATGGGATAAACTTGACAAAGAGATGTAACTATTGCAGAACAGCAGAACAAAGAATGTACTATCGTTAACGATAAAAAAAATATATTTCTGAAGTTATCTCTAAATCGGTTCTTGAGATAACATATATTAATCAATAAGTTTAGAAACAAATACTTATTGAATTTATCGATATTTATTTTTTATCTTTCACTACCACATTCTTAGGTAATTAAATACTCTAATTCAGGCTCTCTTATTTATGGACATTAAGCAGGCGAAATCAAAAGTAGACTATAAATAGGAATGGGAGGAGGGCCATGGTTTGCTACTGGATTTTTCAAAAGATTCAATTGTCAACTGAGATCAAGAGATCTACTAGATGGGTTGTATGCCACCGCGGTATAGATGTGTATGTCGATGATCCCAGTTTCAGTTGATCCGCATGGGTGGCGTTCATCTACACACTGTTAGGCCAAAATCTACTACAGCGTGGTGGATGAAACTTAATCAAGGATCTAATGTAGGGTGCACGGCGGGTGTAGGTGATCAAAACCCTGGATCAAGGATATATTTAGGTGTAGATATGTTTGCAGAGTGCTAGCCAATGTTTATATTAGAATTTTAGATATACTTGAACTCACATAGCTTTTCCTAAGATTTGTGTTCAGCTTAGGTACATATTTGAAATCTCATATGTTCAAGGAGTTCATTTTAAGTTGGTTCCGTCAAATCAAATTTGGGACTACTTGTATTACTGAGGAGGTGAAAGCAAACTCTAAAACCTCTAATATGTGTACAATTAATAAAAATATATGTTACATCAAATATATCTCTTTTGAAAAATTTTTTGATACATTTGCTTGAATCAAATTCCATTATAATATCACAAATAATCATATAGAAAATTGAGGAGTGGGCTTGCGGAACCAAAATATATGGAGTTAGGGGGTTAGGTGTAGAGGTTGTAGTTAATTGGGTTACTTCGATGAATAGTTACCTTAATAACTATTGGCTGATCTTGGAGATGTTTTTTGGGTTATCTTTTCGGGCAGTGCTTTATAATTAAGGGTGTAGTGAAATAACAAAAGGTGACACTTTCTCATCACCACCCACCCTGATTAGCCCTCTTCCATATATTGTATAGATTCTTTTGAGATTTTTTTTTTTTTACCTTTGCAAATTGAAAGAATAGTTGATAATTATGGTGCATGTCAAGTTTTGGTCCATTTGTGAGGTTAAACACACAAATCACATTATGTCCCATTATGGATAAAAAAAAAATTGTGTATACTGAGTTAGAGTATTTCAGTCACGCTTGCAAATACTATTGAAGATCAAATTTTACCAATTATTTTTATGGAGTATCTATCTTTTCTATCTATTCTTATCTTTGTTATTTCCCTAACCATAAATATTTTACCCGGCTGCTTGTGCAGG